>JAMPIV010016778.1:107500-121745 GCA_024509875.1 Oreohelix idahoensis
TTTTTTTTCAATAAATAGTGAATCAGGAATCAGGAATCACAATCAAATGTAAACACAATGTTTATGTACAAAATTTTATACACAGGATCTTGGTCCAGACATATAATAGTATTATAATATGAGTGTAGTGTTGTGATGTAGTATTATGAGGTAATACTGGCTTTTATAGCTAGGTTGTTGGTTGTCATCACGACTTCATGTGTTTGTTACTGGTGGAAATAATATTAAAGGATTCACAGATTCTTTTACTTTTTAAAACAATTAATGTCCCTCTTGGACTATTTATGTAAGTCAATTGAGGTGGGTTATACAAGGGTGAGCTGCTGGTGCTGAAACATTCTTAGCTCATATAGCGGCTGCAGGAAAACTGTATCCTATGCTCGCTTGCTTCTTCGTTTGCTAGAAAAACCCACAATGGCTGATATCTTGGGCAAGGAGTCTGCTGCCAGAGTTCTGGATCAAGCAAGGCTCAGACCATGTGCTGCTATATTAACATCAGTACCACGGTCCCTGAAATAAGAAGGTTAAGCCTCCTTCTTCATAACTAATATATAATATATTTCCACACTGACGTACAAGACAGTACAAACATAAAGTTCAGCGCTGTAGGCCAACTGCTAGCTTTTCATGTGACAATATACACCAGTATTCCTCTCCCTAATGGTTACAACGCCTCTGCAATTCCAGCGTTAATCCCTTCTATACAATAGGATAGGTGTCATGTTACATATGGTAATCTAATATATCTATTTGTATAGGCAGTTATACTCCTCTCTGACAATCTTTATAAGGTGGAGCAATATCTAGGCTTTGCCTCATGTTTGCTACTGAACCACACACATACAGACATAATTTATCATTTCACATTCAATTTTCATATAAAATATATTAAATATGTCTAGCTTACCACAATTCAAGGAAATATTAAACAAGTAACGTTGACTGGCGATGAATTCTGGCACAATTTTGATCTGCTTTTGTCCAGGCTTTTCCTTTATTAGAAAATTCTTAGCCTGCTCTCAACGCACTTGATTTTCACAAGATTTATTTTCGAAAATGGCAGTGAACTGACGCTTCTATTTGACCATATCTAACGTTCTAACCAATCAGGCCATGTTTACATGAGCCTTTGAAAAAAACTATCCATCCTATAAGTTGCCATTAACAACAATAGTTGTATTTGCAGTTAGACCAATAAGGTTTCGCCTTACATTTTACCACAGCCAATCAAATCGTATCTAACTTGTCGGCCTCATTTCCCCCAAAGCAGTGTTTTCCAAACATGCCATACAAAAAATAAGCAGATATGATCTTGTGCTGTCAGTCAACCCCACTATAGTATTTTCGCTATAATTTGTTAATTCATAGACTATTTGCGTAACACATAACATCTTCTTTGTCAGCAGCAAGTCCTAAGGTACAAGAATATATAAGTTTAATGGGGCTAAGGGGCTTCGTTCAAAATATGTATTTTTCTATGATAGTCGTGACTTTGCTGTTACCACATGTTCACTTCCATACTATGGGATGTCTTCTGTACTGTCAGACTAATGTCAGGAGCTTAGACATAAAACAGTAGAATGTCAGGTTTCCCAATAAGACTTTAAACCTGTTTTCAAAACCTAACCTCGTATCGTTAGTGTTTTTTTATCACTGTTTATTTGAAAAAATCAGGCCTTCATGCGTTTCGCGTGTGATTGGCTTCACTTTTTAATCGCGAGACGACGTAGTATTATTGCTTCGCTCCGTCTATCCTTTCTCGTCTCTGCTTAGCCCGTCTGTCTTTCTAGGTCAACTTTGTGTGTATAATTTCATTAATGTAGTATTTGTATCTAGGTCATTATGCAGTTTGCATATCAAGGTCTTCTAAGAAATACAGTACCAGTTTTATTTTTAGAAACGCGTGTAGTTTATGCAGACAAAGTAGAAAAAGGGGATCTCTTGTTCAGCCATTATGGCGTTATGAAACGGAAGCGCTATGGGGAAAGCACTGGTCTTTCACCATTCTTCTTTCTTATTGTATTATTTCGTTCGGCTTTACATTTATGTTCTAATTTATATATGGGTATTTAGAATTTTTCACCACAAATTCTCCCCACTTAAAACAGACATCATATGTCAGTCTCTAATTATATATACACACAGATAAATTTCTATCTATGCCTGGTGAGTACTTTGATTCTCATCGCACGGATGGCGGCTTAGAAAATCAGCATCAACGTTTCACTGATTTTATTTTTATCATGGATTAATGCAGGTGGGTCAATTCAAAGTAAGCACTACTGACGAAGGTTGCCTCAGACCTCTGCAATCCAGGAATCCATTTCAGTTATTTTACTGAACAGCGGCAAGTGTTACTGCTTGTCTTAATGCTGCTTAGCAATTAATATTCACCATTTCTCTTCTCTGAGTCTGCTCAACGACATGTCCCGAGAATATTAGATGTTCCTCAAATTGTACGTTATGAGGAGTTGATCTATATGGTGATATCTGAGTTGTGTAGTGGATCCAATAATTTTCTCATCATTCTAGAGAAGACACTGGGCGCATTTTTCAATCCAAATAGCAATCTGTTAAATTCATAGTGTCCCTCTGAGGTACTAAAAGCTAGATAAGGTCTAACCTCAGGCTTTACTGGAATGTGATAGTAGCCTTTGCTCAGATCTACCTTTGAGAAATATTTAGCTTTATTCAGCCTGGCAAACAGCTGATTTGTATCCGGCAATGGATTCACCTGACCTTCTGTGATAGCATTCAGTCTACTGTAATCTATACAGAGTCTATGTTCTGCAGAGGGTTTTCTCAAGAGCACTACACTGGAACTATACGAAGATTCACTGTGTGAAATAATTCCTTCCTTCAACAAATAATCTATCTCTTCCTTCAAAGCTTTCTCCTTAGCGAAAGGAATCGAATAAGCTTTCATACAGACTGGTGTTGGGTCTATAAGTTTCATATCATATTCCAAAAAGTTTGTATGCCCTGGACGGTCCGTTAGCACCTCTGTATGATCATCTAAAACCTGTTGCACTCTTTCCTTCTGATTTTTCGTTAAATGTGTACTGATTTTCATCTGTGCAGCTGTCTCACAGAGGTGTAATGGATATTCAAATGATGAAAGTGGTTCTTTTTTCATCTCCATTGCAATAGACAAGGTCAGCAAATGTGTCTCTTCCTGATTTTCTCTTTCCAAATACTACTTCAGGAGATTCACATGATAGATTTTTTCTTTCCCCTTCCTATCTATCTTATAATTTGTTCTAGACACCTTCTCTAGAACTGTATATGGACCTTGCCATCCAATTTGTAACTTATTCTGGCTACCGGGTAGAAGAAGCAGTACCTTCTCTCCCACAGCTAAATCTCTGTCTTTAGCTTTCTTGTTGTAATAGGCAGCATGTTTTTTCCTGGCTTGTCTCAAATTTTCATTGGCAAGTTTCCAGTCAGTTTTTAAACGAGTGGTCAGCTCATTAACATATTGGTATGATGATGTAATATTTTCCTCTGCCTTTTCATCAGTCCACGTTCTTAACAGTTACATATGGACTTTTAAATTCACAAACTTATTTTTCCTAGCACATGTCAGGTCTCTTCCACTTGAAGCACTGTTGTGATGACTTTTCTTCCCAGAATCATCATGCACAAAACGACCGCTACCTATTGTTTTCTTGGGGCTTTCTCCCCACTTAGAATTCTTGATGAGAGATTTTCTCTCTACATCTTCTTCCTCCAGTTTACATAAGTCCGATCGAGGGATTTTCGGCTTATCCTGGGGTAAGACATCTTTTTGCACTCGCTGCATAGTGGCCATAGTAAAACAGTCAATTGAAGATTGTCCGTGAAAAGGGGCTTCCCATTCCACTTGGTCCACTTTATTATTCTTTCTATTGTCAGGCCTAAGTTTGCCCAGTGGCGTGTCCAGGTCCTGATCAATGTTCCCACTTGTGGGTGTTTCCTCATGTGCTATGCTACACCTTTCCACAAAATTCTCAATGTCCCACCTTGCCTTGGGCCAATAATAATTTTGAGCTACCTTTTGGATGATAGCACCTATTTTTTCATGGTCCCCATCTTTTCTCACATGTAAGCTCCTTATTAAGTCTGCCCTATACCTTTTAGGAAGTACCAGCTGTCCCTGACCTTTGGATCTAGTTCCGGTCTTCCGGTACATCAGTTTGTTCTTCATATAGAAGTCTCCTTTTCCTGAAGGTGTGTGACAATTGGACAATTTTTTAAACAAGGCTTGAGGGTCTTATCCCCAGCCTGTGCCTTCCTCATCTCTTCTGGAGTGGTATTTATCATAATATCCTCCTCCTTTCTTGAGGTCGACCTGACCTGAAGGGTGGCCATATACACAGGTTTCCTTCTGCAATGGTCAGTATCATGATTGTCCATCCGACAATTCTTACACCACCTCCTTCCTTGGTTGAAAGATTTTCTTTCATCAAATTTCCTTTCATCGAATTGTGGGGTTTTATTTTTATTATTATACCGTGGCCTATCAAACTGGTGCCTACCTGTGTTCTGATCTCTATGATCAAACTTATTAAAGTTTTGTGGTGCCTTAAAATTGTCTACCTGTTTCCTTTTATTACCTGTTACCTCTGCTTGAGCTGCCTAATATCTTTCAGCGACATTTAGTAACTCACCCAGCCTCTCTGCACCTTGTTCCATGAGAAACTTTCTCAGGTCTGGAGCCATGGACTCTCTTAGCTGCTCTATAAGGATCATTTCCTTAAGATCTTGGGTTTTCCCCAGAGAAGTCCAGTTCTCCAAGTATGTCTCTAACCGTGCAGAGAACTGGTGATATGTCTCACCTGACAGTAGATTAGCATTCCTGAACTTTTTTCTGCAGCTAGTCTCTTTTCTTCTCTTTCTGTAGCTAATCTATTTTCTTCTCTTTCTGCAACTAATCTCTTTTCTTCTGCTTCTCTTTCAGCCTTTTTCTCTTCCAACTGGAGCCTCTTCATTTCCGCCTCACGATCCGCCTCCAATGCTTTAGCCTCTTTGTCAGCCTCAATCTGCAACCTCTTAATTTCTTTTTCAGCCTCTAACTTTCTTTCAGCTTCAAATTTTCTTTCTTCACGTTCAATAAATTTTTCACATTCAGTTGTGACATAAGCAATCATAATTTGCCCTCCATTCCCAATTCTTTAGCAGTCTGCACAGCAGCAGATCGAAATTTTGCCAGGTCTGCCATTTTCTAACAGGCAAATTTATACAATGTTTAACTAAACAATTTTATCTATGACTAATTATACTAAGGACAACCACAAGCACTGAGAGCTCAACCTTATCTATTTTCCACCCAAGAATACCTTTTTAATTTTTACTATTCCCTGAAGTGAACTCCCCCAATATATGTGCTAGGAGAAGGTTCAAAATCCCGGACAGGACCCCAATATATGTGGTAAGTTGGGATTATATAAATATAGTTATAGGGGACTTAGTGTACTGACTGAGATCAGCTGTGAAGTTATCTGTATCTAATAAGTTTGGTGTGTTACAGATAACCTTGCTTGCTACCACATTTAGACCTCAGTCAGACTTATTCTTGAATTTTATGATGACTTCGTTTAATGTCTAGGGTTATGATAGTGATGAAGTGTAAGTCACAACAACCAACAGACAGATAAACATCTAAGTTAAGATCCTCAACAAATTGACAACAATATGACAGCCACAAACAACTAACACTCTAAAGATAACTTATTAAGTCAAAGGTTAAATTTTAACAAATGTATTGAATTTTTTTTCAATAAATAGATATCCTGATCCTACTACACAGTGAATCAGGAATCACAATCAAATGTAAACACAATGTTTATGTACAAAATTTTATACACAGGATCTTGGTCCAGACATATAATAGTATTATAATATGAGTGTAGTGTTGTGATGTAGTATTATGAGGTAATACTGGCTTTTATAGCTAGGTTGTTGGTTGTCATCACGACTTCATGTGTTTGTTACTGGTGGAAATAATATTAAAGGATTCACAGATTCTTTTACTTTTTTAAAACAATTAATGTCCCTCTTGGACTATTTATGTAAGTCAATTGAGGTGGGTTATACAAGGGTGAGCTGCTGGTGCTGAAACATTCTTAGCTCATATAGCGGCTGCAGGAAAACTGTATCCTATGCTCGCTTGCTTCTTAGTTTGCTAGAAAAACCCACAATGGCTGATATCTTGGGCAAGGAGTCTGCTGCCAGAGTTCTGGATCAAGCAAGGCTCAGACCATGTGCTGCTATATTAACATCAGTACCACGGTCCCTGAAATAAGAAGGTTATGCCTCCTTCTTCATAACTAATATATAATATATTTCCACACTGACGTACAAGACAGTACAAACATAAAGTTCAGCGCTGTAGGCCAACTGCTAGCTTTTCATGTGACAATATACACCAGTATTCCTCTCCCTAATGGTTACAACGCCTCTGCAATTCAGTGTTAATCCCTTCTATACAATAGGATAGGTGTCATGTTACATATGGCAATCCAATATATCTATTTGTATAGGCAGTTATACTCCTCTCTGACAATCTTTACAAGGTGGAGCAATATCTAGGCTTTGCCTCATGTTTGCTACTGAACCACACACATACAGACATAATTTATCATTTCACATTCAATTTTCAAATAAAATATATTAAATATGTCTAGCTTACCACAATTCAAGGAAATATTAAACAAGTAACGTTGACTGGCGATGAATTCTGGCACAATTTTGATCTGCCTTTTTCCAAGCTTTTCCTTTATTAGAAAATTCTTAGCCTGCTCTCAACGCACTTGATTTTCACAAGATTTATTTTCAAAAATGGCAGTGAACTGACGCTTCTATTTGACCATATCTAACGTTCTAACCAATCAGGCCATGTTTACATGAGCCTTTGAAAAAAACTATCCATCCTATAAGTTGCCATTAACAACAATAGTTGTATTTGCAGTTAGACCAATAAGGTTTCGCCTTACATTTTACCACAGCCAATCAAATCGTATCTAACTTGTCGGCCTCATTTCCCCCAAAGCAGTGTTTTCCAAACATGCCATACAAAAAATAAGCAGATATGATCTTGTGCTGTCAGTCAACCCCACTATAGTATTTTGGCTATAATTTGTTAATTCATAGACTATTTGCGTAACACATAACATCTTCTTTGTCAGCAGCAAGTCCTAAGGTACAAGAATATATAAGTTTAATGGGGCTAAGTTGCTTCGTTCAAAATATGTATTTTTCTATGATAGTCGTGACTTTGCTGTTACCACATGTTCACTTCCATACTATGGGATGTCTTCTGTACTGTCAGACTAATGTCAGGAGCTTAGACATAAAACAGTAGAATGTCAGGTTTCTCAATAAGACTTTAAACCTGTTTTCAAAACCTAACCTCGTATCGTTAGTGTTTTTTTATCACTGTTTATTTGAAAAAATCAGGCCTTCATGCGTTTCGCGTGTGATTGGCGTTCACTTTTTAATCGCGAGACGACGTAGTATTATTGCTTCGCTCCGTCTATCCTTTCTCGTCTCTGCTTAGCCCGTCTGTCTTTCTAGGTCAACTTTGTGTGTATAATTTCATTAAGTAGTATTTGTATCTAGGTCATTATGCAGTTTGCATATCAAGGTCTTCTAAGAAATACAGTACCAGTTTTATTTTTAGAAACGCGTGTAGTTTATGCAGACAAAGTAGAAAAAGGGGATCTCTTGTTCAGCCATTATGGCGTTATAAAACGGAAGCGCTATTGGGAAAGCACTGGTCTTTCACCATTCTTCTTTCTTATTGTATTATTTCGTTCGGCTTTACATTTATGTTCTAATTTATATATGGGTATTTAGAATTTTTCACCACACACTGTATAGGACCATGTCTGGAATCACTGCATAGTACTAGATACGCAAACACTTGAAATCCACTTAGCTTTCGCAAAAAGAAACTTTATCTGCCCTTCTCCTGAGTTCTAATCGCCCATTAGATATAACTTATACACCCTGGCTAAAGTAGCTAGGAAATCACATAGAGACAAGTTGTTTTTCTTCACCGATTCACTGTCAGTAATTGCAACGCTGAAGTACCAAAATAATGCAGACCAGGATGATCTAAGAGTAGTTCTCAACAAATTATGTCAACAATTCAAAAGAGTTATGATACAATGGATCCCATCTCACTATAAGATTCCCAGCAAATAAGAGATTGACAGATGGCCAAACGAACATGGAAAGATAACTCAGTCAGATACAAGCATAACTTTCGAAGAGGTAAAGGTTTTTATCAAACACAGAAACAAACGGCATGCAGAGCACCCAGGCCACACAGAAAGATACAAATTACCAGCTCAACATAAGAGAACAACTGGTAATCTTCAGACGCCTTACAGGCCACAACAAATTGGGAAACCATCTATTCAACAAGCTAAATATAGGAACTACCGATGAGTTTTAGCTGTTGCACTGAAAAAATGTCTGCTGAACATCTACTTCAATACTATACATATGAGCAACAGATGAAGCACACATGGCCGTCACTAGTACCATTCCTAGAAACTCTATAGAGATACAAACAGTCTCAATCTGACTACTGCTTGTTTTGAAAATATTCAAGTAGAGTCTGAGAGTGTACAAGAAGAAAAAAGAAGCAGCTAAAGGACCTAGGTGTTAACTGTTATGCAATTTACCGAGAGCCCAAATATATATATGTGACAGTGCCACAGTCATCTCGCCTGTTTTTCACCGCTATTTTGTCGTTATGTGGCAGCCATCTTGGTTTTACACCTAAAACTAGCTACATCAGTATAGCCGCTTACGTATAGCAGCCAATCAGAGAAGAGAAGCGTCCAGGCGCCAGCGTCATTTGAAAAATTCTTTATCATTCCAATCGCGGTCGCGGAGAGAGAACAAGCTATTGATCTGAAGTCTAGTTCAATCAAGAACATGCCTAAGACTTGTAAGTAGATATAGTATTGTTCTGCAACATTCTAAAGTCTTTACAGTGTTAGAAAGGATACTAGGTTTACCATCTTTGTGCCGTATTATTTGAAATGAGTATCTATTTAATTCTGTGGTGTTGTATTTCGCGTCCGTTTGATATTATCCAAATCTATTCGAAAATTGCGTGGGTCCATGTTCAGGAAATATAACACTTGGCCGGTACTAGAACTGGCAAATTCAGTTATTACATTTGTGTAGATGAAATTGAATGGTTAAGTATTTCCATATTGTTTGGGGTTAAGGAAACCTTCTATGATCTGATGTAAATCCGACATGTAGTTGGTTTGAATAATATTTAATTGTGGCGCGATTTAGATTGTTATATTTATTAATTACAGTGCTTCTTCAGTAATATTAGACTGATATGTGGTGTAAGTAATAGTAAGATCGGCTAGCTAGTTGGTGTTAGCTTTCTTAGTTTCCTAGTCTTTTATACTGTGTAAAATCTCCATTGGTTATTTGTACCGCTTTATATAGCTTTGCTAAGCGATTATTTCTGTAATAGTTAGTATTATAATGTAATGTTACTATAGAATGTACAACCACGCAGCTTAGCTGGGTGTTAGCGTGGCTGTATGCCGTTCTCGCAAGATGGCGTAACATAGAGCGCGTGGTATGAATGGGTACCTGTAGCTGATTGATCATGGCTGACTGTGGTGGGCGCATGTTTTCTGAATGGTAAGTGTTATTATTTATGCTATTGAATTTCACTTAGACATTGTTTTTATATATTATTTTCAGAAAGTCTACGAACACTGTCTGGGTGTTCGGTAGTATTAAATGTTGATCTGTATAAGGCTTTGTGTTGCTTGAATTGCTAAGTCTGCTGCTGAGAGGGTTGCAAGCAACCAATAATTGCAACCCCTGTCAAACGATCCTTTATACATTTTCTTAGTGCACGGGTCTTGGGTGTGGAATCCTAGCTTGCCCCTGTCACATATATATATGACTACACAGAACAAAGCATTGAGGCGATAAACTATTTTAAGAGTCTTGCTGGTGGTAATACATGGGGATCAGACAAGGATACTGTGAGAGGCTTGTATCTTTGCTAGGTCCGTTCTGTAATAGAATACAACAACTCATTGCTTACAACCTGCTCTAAAACAAACCTAGACTCTCTTGGCAGAGTGCAAAGCAATGCCCTTCGAATAATTAGTGGAGCTATGAGATCAGCTCCAAAGGCTGCTTGTGAAATACACACAAATGTGGAACCCCTTGGGTTTCGGAGAGATAAACGTGCTTTAGAAGTTTATGAAAGACAATAGACACCTTGTAAAAATCTGGGTGTACAAGCAAAGAATAAAAGACAAGTGTTACCATTGTATTTTCGTATTGTTGATGCGAATGTGTTGTGGGCCGTCACTTCGTTATTAAAATGAAGACAGGACAAAACGCAACGGTAACTACTGGGTCGTAAGGCTGACCAACTGGTTATAATACATCCTGGACCCTTGGTTGGATATGCATGACGAGACGATTTATTATAATACGACGTTGACATCATTGACAGGAACAGTTCAAAATATAGTTTGACAGTAATATGTTGGCCTATCTCATAATCGTCTTGGACTTTGATTGACTTCGACGGCCGTTACGATACGAAGATCAGCGGAAGTTCTTTGGCCACTAAGTTGTATGACGCATGGATTTACGAATCAACCATGTTAAAAAAGCATGAGTATAAATATATATTCAATTATGATTCAACAAACTCTCCAATCATAGAATTGACGCACTATAGCACGTTTCACTAGCTTTGCCCTCAAACAAATGTAATTATCTGATTAACCGTCCAACTTATTAATGCCATTTTTTGCATACGATGTTATATTGGGTTAGACCCAACAAATATATACTTTATATCTGTGCATCTTGTCTAGTTCCCATAAACGAATGAAATCCTTTGATCTGGCATACTAATTATTGTGTATCGAGAAAAGACATTTTACCACTTCAGTCACAGATTCTGTGAACTGATTAGGCATAGGCGTGTATCAACATCTTCTAATTTGAACGTTCTATTTTCTGTTGCTACCTGTTCTTTAATTTTAGCCCAGACTAATTCTATTGGGTTTAAGTGAGAATGGTAAGGAGGCAATCTTAAACATCTGTGACCATGTTCATGGATTGCCTAGTCTATGTGAAATATCTTTGTATGCTGTGTCTTTTTTACAATTCCAAGTAATTCAGGCTTCAGGGGCATTTCGTTGAATGGAATGTTGTTTTTGGTCAGCCAAATCTTTATTACATCTTTAGTACTTGATGAATTAGGAAATTTATCTTCTGGTGCCACAACGTTGTGATATGAAGCATTGTCCATTATCAAACACGACGGTCTATCCAATGAAGGAAGTACATGATTCACAATCCAATCTTGAAATATCTTGCCATTCATCTCTGTATGATAATCTCTATTATCTGTGGATTTTGAAACAAATATGAGTTCAGTATTATTTAGAAGCCAATGATGGCTGCTTCCTGCATGTGCAATTATTAGGCGCTGTCTTTTGCTGCTTGGTACTAGTCCCTTAGTTGTCCCATCAGATGATTTCCATTCTCGTTCATTACTGTGGTGCGCATTGATCCAAGTTTCATCTAAATACACAAAATCATAACAATTTCTTCTCATTTCTCTGACCTCGCTTAAATATTTGCTTCTCATTGCAACTATATGAGGCTTCTCACAAATAAGGTTTCTACCACCAACATATTTTCTAAAAGTGAATCCCAAACTCCTAATAGTCCTCCATAGCGTAGATTTGGAAATGTCAATGTCATTATTCTTTCTTAACCAAATTTTCAATTTCCTTAAAGTCACTGCCTCATTATTGTGAAACATATTGCAACTTTCTCTGCGGATCAATTGTCTGTCAAAATTATCCACCACTCTTAGCCTAATTTTCGTGTGTAAAACACTGGAAATAGAAATTTCAGATGTCGCTATCCAGCGGTGCAATGATCGCTTGCTTATCCCCAAGGCATGAATAGTCCTCTTTTGTGGGTTTGAAATAGAATGATATAGTTTTCCTCGAGTAGCTTCATTTTAGAAATACTTAAAAATCCTATTTATGATTTGCTGTAATGTCATAAAATGTACTCGCAGACTCATTTTTCCTACTTAACCACACAATACTTTTTGTAGACACACCTTTGATTGACACTGTGTGCGTAATACCGGATATAAACTGTTTTATGTTCAAGAAGTGCAATTTCACGCAATTTCACGCTAAAATCATGCCAATTGTTCGATAAACCAATCATGCGCAAATGAGGTCGTATAATTTACTGTAGACATTTCAATATGTGTGTGTGTGTATGTGATGTGTGTTGGCAAGTAGGATTTTGATATTATATCGCAAAGAAACGAAAATTGAAACCAATGGCCGCATTTTAATGAAAAAACTAATTCAGAGGGTGTATACCATTTCAAATTCACACACAAAATTTCACTTATATACGTTATATATTCGCTGAGATATAGCATTTTGAAGTTGGGCAAAGCTAGTGAAACGTGCTATAACAATCGACACCACTGGTAGATTGAAGCTCTGCAATAACTAACGCTGGAATGACTATATCTGAGGCGTGATATAGTTATCAGCCATTTGTGGCTGAATATTCATCATATATTCTTCTTGGCACTGAAGGCACAATGAACGTATTATCATCTCACAGAAGATTCATAATATAAAATCGAGGTCGGTCCTCCCTAGACTTGGGATAAGATCCTGGCCAATTATAACGTCTATTCATGACGAAGGATATAATCATTTGCCTCAAGTATGTATGTTGGATAGCAACAAGTCACCGCGACAAATCGCGTTATAACCGTTCAATAGTAGTGCACGGTCGTACGCACATACGTACTTAAACATACAAGTAACTTAGATGCTCTCACATGTGCGTCTATGAAATACTAGGCTCACATGTTAGGATCTCAAAACAAATCACTCCTTCTGTTAACTCTTTCATTCCAGAGTTATTTTGCACGCTGTGCCAGACTTTTTTTGTGGGCAGAATTTTATAGAGTGAAGTGTTCATCTTTCAGTCTAAATTTGTTTGTGAAATTTCCTTTGAACATGTACTTATTATATACCAAACTGTAGGGGAAATGGATAGAGAATTCAAATATATAATGTCTGTGGTAGTATTAACACAAGTATGTTCGTATAATTTAATCATTTTGCATATAAAAATTAAAAAAACGCTAAAAAGTTGACTGTAGAATACGATCTTACCAAAGACAAATTACTGTCGTAGACAATAAAACTTTCTTTTTAGTCTTCAAACGTCAAGTTAATCCATATACAAAGTAAAAAAAAACATGCTTATGGCCAAAATTAGTAGATTTAGTGTTATTCGCACCAGTTTGTCTGTGGTTCTTTGTAAGAAAAAAATAAATTATGCAATCGTGCATTACGTAATTTTCAAACAAATAAATAAGAATAACGTCACATAAATACTTTTTTACTCTTGTTTAATGTTTTAATAGTATCCCTAGCTTCATCTTCTACCAAGAACTAGTGATTAGATGTTACGGTAGGTCTAGTTTTGTTGCTTTTTGATCGGCCAGAATATGACTACGCCCACTCATCAACTAAATCTAGTGTGTCTAGCTTTTCTGCATATATTCCGTATTTTGACAACAAACTGTGACTACCAAACAATCATCACCAATGTCAGCAATGTTTCAAAGTAGTTTGACACAATTATTTGCTTAGGAGAATTAGAAAATGTAAATATAAAGCGTGACATATTTCTCTAGCAAAAACAACGAAAAACGTAAACACGCGAATCTTCACAAAAATTGTGATAATAACATCAAAAACACGCACATGTGCTGATTAACTAAAGTCAAATTAGTTGTTTAAATAGTAGCGGAAGTCATTCTACGAGTTTTAATATATGAACTGCATTAAGCGGACGATTTTTAGGGTTTATTCGTGATAAACTAAAAACCACGCTCTGAGCGTTGCTGGGGCACGGCGTGTTGAATTTTGCAAACGCTCAGAGCGTTGCTGTGGAGGCAAAAAGGTAATATAACTTAACAACAAGTCATTCTTACACCATGTCCATGAAATACAAGATAGATACCACCTCCCAGAAAGAAGGCAAGTTATACAGAAAGTAGTAAAGTATTTACCACCACATACCCGGTTAAAAACACCAGAAGTACAAATAAAATTAGTAGACGGAAACACAAAACATTCCGACCTAGTCAGTCTTATGAGTGCATCACAAGCAACCATGGTGCCTA
>JAMPIV010016779.1:0-151026 GCA_024509875.1 Oreohelix idahoensis
TAAATGAATGTACTATTACAATAAACACCGGTTGTAACTCTAATAGAGGTTGTTGCTATTAAACGGCCCTCCGATTGCCGAGGACTTGCAATATTTTCACAATTATAACTGCTTGCGCCCCATCTCTATCAAAATCACAATGTCAGTCAATGTGCACACCGTTTTCACTCTTGTCCTCGTCGCTAGATCTATCAGTCAATTGTTGAAACACGTTTCTATCCTATTCAGCCGTTAGACGAGATGTACACGCATTTTTTGTAGTCCTATCACTAGTTGCCACGGTAAACAGTTTTACACGATTTGGTAAGTAACCCAAAACGCTGAAAAATATGAACATAATATCAATTTTCCAGTGTTCTACAACAACCTTGCTTTGGGAATTTGTTTTCCGGTGGCAACTTAAAATCTCGAACCAGATCAGAGAGTGTTTCAGTACATTTTTCATTTGTTTTATTACTAAAATTAGATTGGCGCTCTGAGCGGCTTGCGGTCCAAATGTGATTATTTTGTGAGCCGCTGACAGCGGCTTGCGGTAGTTAATGTGTTAAACAGGATTTACGGCCAAGCAAGCAATAGCGCCGGATTATAGCGCCTGGGACGCTTTGTCCTCAAGTAACTTCGTCTGATGTATTTCTGGGTTTATGTAGAACTTCGCACTTAGGAGCTGCCAGCAAAGATAAACAGCGTCTTCCAGCCCCCCCTCGCGCAATTCGAGGCAACCAAAGTATAGCACCAACAAGGAAAGTTTTTACAGGTCAAGTCCATCACCCATGGTGTATATCTTTACGTAAAGACACTTTCTGGAGCTGGCACATTTGGTCCCATGAAGAGCGGACGGACTGACACGCAGTTTATTCATTTGGTAAACCAGAGATAAATACAGAGTTCCAGCCCCCCCCCCCTCGCGCAATTCGAGGAAACCAAAGATAGCGCCTACATTGGATTTACAGGTCAATTCCATCACCCATGGAGTATATTTTTACGTAAAGACATTGGAGCTATTCCATTTGGTCCCACGAAAGCGGACGGACTGTAGCTCAGTTTGTTTATTTGGTCAGCAGGAGATAGACAGTCTTCCAGTCCCCATCGCGAAATCAGGGGTGCCACCAACAATAGCGACTACAGTGGATTTATACAGGTCAAGTCCATCACCCATGGAGTATATTTTTACGTAAAAGACGCTGTCTGAAGCATTGTACTTGGTCCCACGAAAACGGACAGACTGTCAGACAGTTTATTTATTTCTCTTGTGTTCTACAGGCTATTTTATGAGTGGTGGTGCGTGTGTTTGTGGGTGTGTATTTGCATATTTGTGGTTATTGATGACTATTGATGATTATTGATGAAATTTTAAGCTGTGTATGATGATATGCATTATTTTCATGCTTTTCTTCTTTAATAAAGTTTACACATTTATTAATGCGCTGTTCACGACCATTCCATCCATATTTTTACATTTTTAGCTCTTTACTATAATCTCTATGTTTGATAAGAGAAAAGAGTGAGAGCAGGAGGTGCTTAGACAGTAAAAGTGAGTTGAGGCTTGGAGAGAGATCATTTTGATAAATCTTCTTCCAGGTTGTCTCAAGTCCATCTCCTATTTACACCTTTTTTGTGTGTGTGTAATCTATAACTCTGTCAGTCCACTATCCCTTGTCGATTTCACTACTATTGTCCAACTCGACAAATATTCTACACTTTACTCAACCACGACAGACCGTAATCGGCTCCGGGGTCGACCCAGCCTCGTGAATCAGGTACCAGAGCAGCTCTGGGAAGGTTAAGGCGGCCGGCGTGATGCTGACTAGTGTGCCGATGGTGAAGAAAATATGGGCCTAACACTATTTTCCCAATATGCCTCAATGGGCGTGTAATGGGATCCTTTACCCCCTCCTTTACTATTGGTCCGGCTAATACGGCAATGCTTAACCCCTCAAGGCCCAAGATGCCTTATACTTGGAGGAAAAATTTAATCCTGTGTCCATGGCTTCAAGGCACACTACTTATTGCAGATTGCAACTTTTTTTTATAAATCGAAATGACCTTGACCTAGTTTTGAAATGTCCCATATATGTATGACCCAATGGGCTTTGGTCTATATTTATTAGCACATGACAACAGGTATCCTTAAGAAAATGGCCAAGTCACACAAATAATAACTACAACTATTTAAATATTCTGTAACAAGAGAAACATTCAAACTCCAATTTTTATGGTACACTAATTAATAATAAACATACATTTGCTTACAAATACATATAGCAAAATTTGAGTAAGTGAATAAAAGAAACACATGTATAACTTTCTACTTCACCATTTAATAGTAAAGTTAAATGTGGAACAGTCTGTAACAGTTCCTTTGCTCCATGAAACAAAATGGAATATTGCATTTTTCACAAAAAGTGTTTGTTTTCTGGCTGCATATTTTGCATAGCAGGCGACAATTTGCAGATCTTTTCACGGGCAAATGCATAAATCCATCTTTTTGGACCTCAGGTTCTGGCATAATTACTTTCTTGTTTCTTTTTACTGAATATGATGCTGCCAGCTGTGCATCTGAAGGCCTCCCTCTTTTTCTTGGTGCCAACATCTCTATAAGTAAGGAAGCAAGTTTTCATTGAAACCTTCGCTGAGTTAGAACACTATTTTTGGGAACAGCGAGCAAATTACAGTCATGATAATATAACAACCAAGCATTTATCATCATGATCATCAAACTGTGCCAGAACACATACAAGTACCATCTTCTGGATTTCATTGGGTACTTGTAGTTAGCCACATAGCAGTCTAAAAGGTCCACTCCACCCATATTTTGGTTGTACATACTGATGATAGCAGGCCGATCTACGTCTACATACTGCCTTATGCCTTTGTCAAATCTCCTGACTTTGTTGCATGGTTCTAGGCCAGTACAACTGGACAAAACGGTCACAGCTCTGGTGTCATACCAGCGAACAGCAACTCAGTTTGTGTACTGCTCAACACTGTAATCCATGGCACCGCGTCCTTTCCTTTTCAGTTCTTTTTCCTCTTGCAATTTTGAATCAGGTAGACAGTCAATTCTGACAGTTCCTGTGAAGAACATGCCACGCTCTTTTAACGCTACAACAAGAGGCATTCCTGTAAAAAAAATTATCTGCGAATATCTGGTAATTCTTGTGAAAAGGTAGTGTTTCAGTTAAAAGACTTACTGTTTCTGCTCCTACTCCAAGTTTTGTGTTTTTATGTTTTTCACGGTTTTCTTGATATCTTCAAAATCATGGAAAATTCCATTAGTGCTACACAGAGCCCAAACTTTTATCCCCCAAGGATGAGGCTTGCCTTTTACATACTGTTTAAGTTTGCTAAATTTTCCAGTGAAAGGTATCATTATTTCATCCACACATTGGTTGGCATCAGGGACAACTTTCAAACAGTTTGATCTTAACTTCTGCAGCCATGGCCTTATTTTCCATAACTTGACACTAAAGCCGACTTGCACTACGGTATTATTTTATTTCGTGACAGATACGTTCTTATTTATATAAACATTTATGTAAGGCAGTTATGCCGTCAAAAAAATTTCGTGTTCCACTTTTAAATATTATAATAATTAAATTAATTTAGATAAATGTATAAAGAAAAAACTTGACAACTATTTATGTTTTTTAAAATTTACTAACCGTTATAAAGTTTACGTTCTTACAATAAGATTTATTGTAGATTTGGTTTATTTCAATATAGTTTATAAATTTAGTTAATTAAACTATTTTGAAAAAGGGGTGTAATCCCGTCATTCAAAGTGGGATAATCAATTATATTGATAAAGGGATATAATTTAAATTGTCTTTTCGTTCTATATCCCTTTGATTGTTATTTAAAAGGATACATTATGGGTAAGTGGTCTGAGCTGGAGTCATTCAGTACTTCCCATTTAGCAGAGGCTAGGTTTGGTGTTATAATACTTATGTCTATTGCTGTATCTCCTCCATTGTTGCATGGGTTAACCCCTGTCACTGAGCCATCATTTAGTATGATTAGCTCAGCACTTTCAATGTAGTCCAACAGTCTTTTTCCTGCTGGCTCATTACTGTTGTTACCCCATGCCTCATGGTGTGCATTAAAGTCACCTACCAATAATGTTCTTTGGTCTATTTGTGTGTTAATAGTGGCAATGTCCCTATCGGTTATATTACCCTTGGGGCTATAAATGTTTATTATTTTTAAGTTATCTGGCTCACTGTCTACTGTTATACTTATCAGATGGTGAGGTAACCTTCCGAGTAGTGTCATCGCCATCTTCCTCACTGCTATCTGTTGCATTAGAGGTAAAAGGGGTATCTTCATCGCCACAGTCATTATCCGGTAAATCATCATCAGTTGACTCGGCACCTGATAAGTCACTGTCATTTGTGTCAATCATGTACGAAACATCAACGGCTGTCAACAGCTTTTCCTTTCGTTGAGATGCCATGTCTGAAATAATAAAATAGCTTTTTTTTTTAAATTCTGTCTTACATAGGCCAATAAAAAGTCAAAATTAAATGGGTTAACCAAATAAATGATCAAAATAAAACCAACCAACTACCATATTGTGCCTTACATGCTAGAATTGCTATTTCTACAGATGGCAGAAGCAAACACTCATGTATGATTAGCATTTCTCATGGAACTAAGGAGAGTTTGTTTAACATGACAGTGTTATACTTAATGCCCACTGGACCACATGTGGGTCATCACATTTTAGATTTATATTACGACTTTTCATCTGCATCAGTGTATTCAATTTACGTTTCACTACATTTCTAAACATAAAATAAAGTTAACTATGTGGAATAAAACGTAGGAACTTAACGTGAAATGGCTTTACTCGCTAGAGAAACAGAGCTGATTCACGCTGCAAATTTCAAACCATGGGGATTGCCATTTGTGAAGGGGAACTCATGCAGTAAATTTTGAGCAGTTATCAAGAGTTATGGTTACTATGGCCCTACAGTGGTTATATGGGCTTTAAGGATAACCAAAAAACGACAGAATATAAAAGTGTTTAAGTATTGCGCGCAAATAAATAGTGGGTTATATATGGGCCGCTGGGCCTTAAGGGGTTAAGGAGGAGCTACACTGAAATGCTATTTTCGTTATTAATTGCTGGATTTCAATGAAAATGCACAGACTTAACCTATATCAATACTAGATACGAAAAATGAAGAGTTTTATGTCACTGCACTACTGGTTGCCATAGAAACGGCGGCCATATTGGATTCTTTGTTATATTTCAATTTCCTAAGGCTTTTTTATTTATTAAGCTATGAATACCAAATATGAACACAACGTTTATCATTATATTTTAAAACTTTTCTATTGGTGGATTTTTGATAACTTTAATACAAAAAAAGTTGTAGGACTTTGAAAATAGTGTCTAAAAATAGTAACAAATTTTGATAAATTTTACATTACTTTTTGCAATAAATCAAAAGTTTGGTCAGATACTCAAAATCCATCAATACAAAAGTTTTAAAAGATTATGGGCAACATATGTGCCAATTTTTATGTCAATTAACACATAAGTGTGGAAGTTTTAAGGAAATTAGGATGAGAAAATTAGATTTTCTTCTTCTTCTTCTTCGTACACTCTCAGACGTCCACTTGAATGTTCTCAAAGAAAGCAGTAGTCAGTTTGAGGCTATTTGAATCCCCGTAAAGCTTTTCCACGAAAGGAGCTGGCGTAGGCCATATGCACTTTCTCTGTACCACATATAAGGGGCAACTTTGAAGCAGATGTTCAGCAGTCATTTTATCAGTGCCACAGTAACACTGATCGGTAGTTCCTATCTTTAGCTTGTTGAATAGATGGTATCTCAATCTGTTGTGGCCAGTGCGGAGTCTGAAGATTACCACTTGTTCTCTTCTGCAGAGCTGGTAGTAAGCATCATTCTGTGTGTGCCCTGGATGTTCTACATTCCATTTGTTTCTGTAACTGATTCTGATAAAACTCTTTGCCTCCTCAAAAGTTATGCTTGCATCAGGCTGAGGTAGATGTGAACCTTCTTTTGCCATTCTGTCAGCCTCTTCATTGCCGGCGATGTTACAATGAGATGGGATCCATTGGATCACAACACTTTTGAATCGTTGACAAAGTTTATGGAGCACTACTCTGAGATCATCCAGGTCTGTATTATTTTGGCTTTTCAACGTTGCAATTACTGACTGTGCATCAGTAAAGAAAGCAACTTGTCTCTCTGCCCTTTCTTCTGTCAATATAACTGTCGTAGATTTTAGATAGGAGTATTAAGACTTGGGTTAGGTCCCTTCTGAATAGGTTGGAATGAGTGATAGATACCGTGAGAGCTGGTGAAAAACAAAAAAATAGAATTTCCCACACGTGAGATGATAGAATGTGATATAGAAGCTGTCTTTGAGAATCGAGATAATCTTCTCTCTCTCACCTCTCTTCTACGACCGCTTTTAAAGGCGTCAGACAGTCTAAACACAGATATATATATTAATATATCTCTATCTACTCGCGGGCACGCACCTACACGTGACGACAGTTAAACACACAGACTTGGAAAATCTATAACAATGCTTATACAGATAATTGGGATCGAGCTGACCAACGCACTGATTTTTTTTTTTTGTTCAAGAGAGATATTTTAATTATCATATCAAAATTTCTCACAACACCAAAAAATTACATCAAGGAAAAACATATACAAATAGTCATAAAATTTAAGAAAATGCTACAAGGATGATAGCCCGTTAAAATCTTACTCTAGGTTTAGCCCACAGCCCCCGTTAAGAGAACAGATGATGGCCCAAAGAGTTATAGATACGTAGGGTTGAGGCTAAGAGTTTTTCTTCTTTTCTCGTAAATGTATGCACAGAGTTGAATAATCTGATTTAGCCTAAGAAGTAAAGAAACTCTAGCAAATAGTAACAAATTCTGCAGGTTAAACAAAAAGAATTAAGACAGTAAATGGGTGACAATCTATAACTGTAAAATAACACTCTGATCTGCGTACACTCATTCATTCAGCCATGGCCATGGATACACAGTTATACTCACAACTTTGCTCGCTGCCTCTGGGAACATACTCAATTCTAGGACCTTCACACAGACCCGAAAATGCAGTCCTTGACCAAGAAATCCCCAGTTCCAAAAGACGTACTAAACTCTCAGGGAACGATTCCTTGGGTGTTCTAATTTTTCGAATGTCTGATTAAGTCACATAAAATATTGTCCAGGCACGAAAGTTAGCAGAGCACAATGTCATTAGCTTTGGTTTCTAGAATTTAAGGAATGTCAGATCGGTGTCTACTTTCAGGAAGTTACTATATTTGGTCACCACAGTACTAGTCAAAACTCTGTCGGAATGTTTCTGATCTTTGCTTGCCACAACGGGCTGAATTGTACTGAAGAGTTATTCTGGAAGAATTAATTCTGGCGCGAAGGCCTCTTACTTCATTTAACTGTTACAGTTCAGGTAATGAAAGTGATTTGTTTCTTCCCAAATAAAGTTCACGTACTAGAACGCTGGTAAAGTTGGGTACCACCGTTTCACTATATAAAAGAAAGAACACATATCAAATAATTTTACAATATGTACCCACTATAACTTACATTATTAAACCGCAAGTGTACTGCTTGACTTATCATTTAAATTTCCCGTAAAGTAAGTGATATTTAAAAAAAAAAAATCATCAATCCCCATGAATTTAGGAACACGTGCGTGTTCCGTCAACATCTCATGAGGTTTCTAGCATTTGTAAGGTAGCTTAGAAAAATATGATCTCGTCTGATTTCTTAGCAGTAAAATTTAACTTCATTATAGCTACATTATTGTTTAGTAAGCTAAGATATAATTTATTCTGCTATCCACTGAAACACGTCACTAGAAAATAATACAGACTATATAAATTTGGCACTCTGCGCAAAATCTAACTAGTGAAATATGAAATAAGCGACTTAACACTTTATCATTTCACAAAATACTAGATATAATATATATTACCTCACACAGAACTACAGGTAGTCGCACAACTTAAGAATTATATGCTGAATATTTAAGGAAGTCTAGAAGTTCGACAAATTGCCGAAACAAACTGAGAAACTTCGCTAACAGCTATTCTGTTTCGAACAACCTGTCTACTGCGAATATAGGAGCGAGAATGAAATTAAAGTTTCAAACTCGGGCCAATATCTTAAAATCAGACAAAGGGCCCCAACTTATTTCGCCAAGCGAAATTATCTCCCCTACTCCCAACATTTACGTCAGCTTAACGCGTGACGTAACTGCCACCAGTGACCGAGAAATGCGCGTGACAGTTGCAAATCTCAGACAACCGTCTACAACTGCGTCGTACAGATGCCGGGTTTGACACCTTAAGCTAGTGACAGGTGAACAAAATGGTAGACCAAAAGTCTGCTCTATGTCCAGCGAAACGAATTTCTCACACCTTCACGTCTTACCTGCGCGACTGACATCTGATGCAATAAGATTACTAGTCAGTATGAGAAAGAAAAACGATGATGGGAAAGAAATATATTTTTCGCAACGAGTGATGCGAAAAAAATACAGGAAAAACAAGTACGGAAAGATAATAAAATGAAAGGATTAGGGTGAGAGAATAGGAAGAAGATGTAGGTAATTTAATGATATAAAGACCCACGTGACAGGACGTCCCCCCTTAAGATATGGAAGCACTCCATGTCTACGTTATGGAATTAAATTTCCTATAACCGTAGCTTCGGGGTGTCTGTCTTCTTCCCTCTCATCTTCCCCCTCCATCTCTCTGCAAGTCCTACTCAAGTTTCCTTCCTCTGGAATGTCTCCCATGCGCGCTTGAAAGAGCGTCGCCGCTTCTGACATTTTTGAAAGATTTCCTGTGATAGCGGTGGAATATCCCTGCCACTATCGTCATCTTCGTTAGTTTTGGCGATCGTCAGGAGATGGTCGGAGGTTGGCACTGGTTTTTCCAAGTATCTCTTTAAGAGATTTAAATGGAAAACCTTCTCCTTTCCTTCAATAGAGATCTGGTAGTTAGCCTTAGAAATCTTTTTCAGGACGGTAAACGGCCCTTGCCATCCGATCTTCAGTTGGTTGTTCTCGGTAGGGAGTAACACCAAAACTTTCTCTCCTGCTTCCAGTTCTCTCTCTTTCGCGACTTTTCTGTATCGGTTAGCGTGCTTTGTGCGAGCTCGCTTAAAGTTAGTCGTTGCTAGGTCCCACCCTAGTTTCAACCTTTCCTTTAAAACCGACACATATTTACTGGCTGAGACAACTGTCTCATCAGCCTTCTCGTCTGTCAGAGACTGAAGTAAGGCTTCAAGCGGGCCCTTAATGGGTCTGCCGAATAAGAGTGTAGCTGGCGGAAATCCTGTGGAAGTATGAGGAGATTCTCTGTAGCCAAATAATGCTGCAGGAATACAAAGATCCCAATCTTCAGGTTTCACTTGTGCCAGTTTACTTAGCATCATGTTGAGGTTTCCATTTGCACGCTCCACAAGCCCATTTCCGGCCGGAGTATATGGCTTAGTGTGGATGTGTTGGGTCCTCAAGATCTTAACGATCTCATCCATCAACAGGTTTCGGTATGGAGATCCGTTATCCGTCAACACTTGCTGAGGGAATCCCAACCGAGTGAAAATCTGCACGAGGGCTTCTGCGACATGCTTGTCATCTGCGCATGTTAGCGGTATAGCTTCTGCCCATAAAGTGCATGTATCGACTAAGGTCAGGATGAACCTGTTCCTTCTTTTAGTCCTTTCGAAAGGCCCTAAAATGTCGATCACAACCCGTTCGAATGGTGTTCCCATTATTGGCATTTCACCCATGTGGACTGGGGGTGTCCGTTGCTTGGGTGGTACACGTTGGCACTGGGCACAGGATTTAACATATCTGATAATATCAGTATTTACTCCTGGCCACCAATAATGAGTGGTTATACGTTGGTTTGTGGCGTTCTGTCCCATATGTCCGCTGAAGGGAAGAGAGTGCCCCATTTCTAGGATTTGGCTTCTGTACTGTTTCGGTACTAGGAGCTGGTTGTAACCTTGGTCAGGCTTGCCCGTTCTCCGATAAAGTACGCCATCCTTAGAAAAAATGTCCCCGTGCTGTTTGGGTTCCTTAGCCATGGGCAGTTTCCTAAAGCAGGGTGCCAAAGTAGGGTCCTTGTATTGCGCTTCTTTAAGTTCCATGGGTAACAAATTAGGCGCAGGCTCCCGTTCCTTGTTGGTTTGCCCTCTTGTAGTTACTGCTGCCACAATCGGCTCTTCCGGTTTCCCAATACACACGTATATCCCGCCAAGTATGACTGGGTAGATGGGATCATCCATAACAGCTGCTTTGATCATGCCTCTGACGAAATCAGAGTGGATCTCCACCAATGCGATGGGAAGCGCTGTAGGTGCATCACTCTTACGAACTCCACAAAGTTTGACGGTCTCTCCTGTCTCTTGACCGGGTTTAACCAGGTTTCTGGCAACAATGCAATCGTAAGAAAGCCCCGTGTCAAATAAGCAAGAAGTTTGAGAACCGTTCAAAGCAACAGTACCTCGCGTTGAGGGTCTATCCCCAACAGGTTGGGAATCACTGTCAACAATTCCGCCTTGCGAGACTGTCAATAAGCATCCGATGCGTTTCGGCTCGGTGTGCTCGGTCTGATCATATGTCCCGTGCTCAGGGGTTCTCCCTTTGCCACCTTGTCCTTTCTGGCTACGCTGCCATGTAGGGCGGTCGGGTTGATCAGACTGTTTGGGGTGGTTGGGGTACTTGTTCTTGTAGAACTTGGATTTTTCAGGAGGGGGGTTTTGAGGTCCAGTTTCTCTGTGGTTATTCTGATTCGAAGCATGAGAAGATTGCTCTAGGTTATGTTTTCGAAAATGCTCCTCTGACGGTTTCCGCTTTGTGGCCGGTAGTTCAGCCAGCGCATTGTGGTAACGCTCAGACTTCTCTAAGATGTCTTCAAGTTTTTCTGCCCCCTGCTCAGCGAGAAATCTCCGGGTATCTGCAGACAAAGTGTTCTTTATTTGTTCTGTTAAAACAAATTCCTCAAGACCTTCATAGGTAGAGGGGAGCTGCGAGAGCTCAAGGCACTTTGTCAGATAACCCTTCAAACGAGACGAGAACTGCTGAAAAGTTTCAGAATTCTCTTTCCGGCTGTTGCGAAACAGTTGCAAAAATTTGCGAGCGTTCATTTCAAAGCGCTCCAGTAACGCTTTCTTCAACACATCGTAGTCGTCTTGTTGGCTACTTTCCAACTTAGAATAAACATCATAAGCAGAACCTTTTAGGGCCTGGGAAAGTTTTATATTCCAACGCGACCTCTCTAAACCGTACAGAGTTGCAATTTTCTCAAATTTTTCTAGCCAAGTGTCAATCTTCTCATTAGGACAAGGGAAAGATTCTAGTGGAAAAGACATAGCAGTGAGATGAGTAGATTGAGTGTTAGAAGGATCAGTTAAGGAAGAATGAGGAGAAGACTCTCCATTGCTGGAGGTAGAGGCAGCACCACGACTTTGAAGTTCAAGAGCTTTAAGAGCCAACTCATGTTGTCTCTCCTCCCTCTCCTTCTCATGCTGTCTCTCCTTCTCTTTTTCCTCATGCTGCATCCTGCGAATTTCCATTTCTTCCTCAATCTTCTTCTGCTGTAATAGCCGGTCTTCCGCTTCTTTCCTCCTAGCTTCTTCTTTTTCCTCTTCAGCTTCAGCTGCTTTCCTCTCCGCATCATATCTCTCAAGTTCGTCCCTGACAAATGCTTTCGCTTCCTCTCCTTCCAGTCCCTCCTCTCTCGCTTCTTCCCTGAGGAGTTGTCTAAGCTTTGCCCTCTCGGCCATATTATGTCAGTGACTGAGACTAGTGGAGAACGAAAATAGGAAAAAGGATACACTGGTTCCTACCACTTACGAGAAAAAATTTACCAAAAAAATCAAAAGATGATATATTTAACCCTGGGATACCTCCTCCAAAATAAAAATCTAACTATCGCTGCTATTATCGGCAATAAAGCACTTAATGCAAAACACGACTACGCCAACTAAATGGTAGTTAAGATTACTTCTGAAAAATAAGTTGCTACAGTGGAAAAGCAAAATAATTGTTGCAAAAATTAAAGAGAAAAATAATCCCTTAATTTTTAATCCACTATCAAGTTTACCCCTGAAGACAGTTAGGGTGAGGGAGGCAATTAATCTGGACAATTAGTCCGAAACGCACTCCTTAACTTTAGTTCAAACACCTTCCTGCTTCAGAACCCTTGTGAATGTTATACACTCACAAAACTTTACCAGCGTTTAGTATTACAAAATCAGTAATTAACATATATTCCGACAATCAACCTGTAACTGAAATGTATATTATTTCTAAATGCTGTGGAAAAAACTATCAGTTTGTGTGGTCAGCACGCCCGTAAACAGATCGTTAGTCTAGGGGATAAATTATTTAATATAAAACTCACAAGACAATCACCCTCTTACTCTATTACAGAATAAAGAATCCTAAATACAAAATCCAGATAGACGAGTCCACATTTGTCGTACTCGTCTTCCTATTCTAAGTTCAAAAATCCGTCGGACGAGAACCCATTTGTCGTACTCGTCTTCCTATTCTAAGTTAAAAAATCCTACGGACGAGAACCCATTTGTCGTAGATTTTAGATAGGAGTATTAAGACTTGGGTTAGGTCCCTTCTGAATAGGTTGGAATGAGTGATAGATACCGTGAGAGCTGGTGAAAAACAAAAAAATAGAATTTCCCACACGTGAGATGATAGAATGTGATATAGAAGCTGTCTTTGAGAATCGAGATAATCTTCTCTCTCTCACCTCTCTTCTACGACCGCTTTTAAAGGCGTCAGACAGTCTAAACACAGATATATATATATATATTAATATATCTCTATCTACTCGCGGGCACGCACCTACACGTGACGACAGTTAAACACACAGACTTGGAAAATCTATAACAATGCTTATACAGATAATTGGGATCGAGCTGACCAACGCACTGATTTTTTTTTTTTGTTCAAGAGAGATATTTTAATTATCATATCAAAATTTCTCACAACACCAAAAAATACATCAAGGAAAAAAACATATACAAATAGTCATAAAATTTAAGAAAATGCTACAAGGATGATAGCCCGTTAAAATCTTACTCTAGGTTTAGCCCACAGCCCCCGTTAAGAGAACAGATGATGGCCCAAAGAGTTATAGATACGTAGGGTTGAGGCTAAGAGTTTTTTCTTCTTTTCTCGTAAATGTATGCACAGAGTTGAATAATCTGATTTAGCCTAAGAAGTAAAGAAACTCTAGCAAATAGTAACAAATTCTGCAGGTTAAACAAAAAGAATTAAGACAGTAAATGGGTGACAATCTATAACTGTAAAATAACACTCTGATCTGCGTACACTCATTCATTCAGCCATGGCCATGGATACACAGTTATACTCACAACTTTGCTCGCTGCCTCTGGGAACATACTCAATTCTAGGACCTTCACACAGACCCGAAAATGCAGTCCTTGACCAAGAAATCCCCAGTTCCAAAAGACGTACTAAACTCTCAGGGAACGATTCCTTGGGTGTTCTAATTTTTCGAATGTCTGATTAAGTCACATAAAATATTGTCCAGGCACGAAAGTTAGCAGAGCACAATGTCATTAGCTTTGGTTTCTAGAATTTAAGGAATGTCAGATCGGTGTCTACTTTCAGGAAGTTACTATATTTGGTCACCACAGTACTAGTCAAAACTCTGTCGGAATGTTTCTGATCTTTGCTTGCCACAACGGGCTGAATTGTACTGAAGAGTTATTCTGGAAGAATTAATTCTGGCGCGAAGGCCTCTTACTTCATTTAACTGTTACAGTTCAGGTAATGAAAGTGATTTGTTTCTTCCCAAATAAAGTTCACGTACTAGAACGCTGGTAAAGTTGGGTACCAGCGTTTCACTATATAAAAGAAAGAACACATATCAAATAATTTTACAATATGTACCCACTATAACTTACATTATTAAACCGCAAGTGTACTGCTTGACTTATCATTTAAATTTCCCGTAAAGTAAGTGATATTTAAAAAAAAAAATCATCAATCCCCATGAATTTAGGAACACGTGCGTGTTCCGTCAACATCTCATGAGGTTTCTAGCATTTGTAAGGTAGCTTAGAAAAATATGATCTCGTCTGATTTCTTAGCAGTAAAATTTAACTTCATTATAGCTACATTATTGTTTAGTAAGCTAAGATATAATTTATTCTGCTATCCACTGAAACACGTCACTAGAAAATAATACAGACTATATAAATTTGGCACTCTGCGCAAAATCTAACTAGTGAAATATGAAATAAGCGACTTAACACTTTATCATTTCACAAAATACTAGATATAATATATATTACCTCACACAGAACTACAGGTAGTCGCACAACTTAAGAATTATATGCTGAATATTTAAGGAAGTCTAGAAGTTCGACAAATTGCCGAAACAAACTGAGAAACTTCGCTAACAGCTATTCTGTTTCGAACAACCTGTCTACTGCGAATATAGGAGCGAGAATGAAATTAAAGTTTCAAACTCGGGCCAATATCTTAAAATCAGACAAAGAGCCCCAACTTATTTCGCCAAGCGAAATTATCTCCCCTACTCCCAACATTTACGTCAGCTTAACGCGTGACGTAACTGCCACCAGTGACCGAGAAATGCGCGTGACAGTTGCAAATCTCAGACAACCGTCTACAACTGCGTCGTACAGATGCCGGGTTTGACACCTTAAGCTAGTGACAGGTGAACAAAATGGTAGACCAAAAGTCTGCTCTATGTCCAGCGAAACGAATTTCTCACACTTTCACGTCTTACCTGCGCGACTGACATCTGATGCAATAAGGTTACTAGTCAGTATGAGAAAGAAAAACGATGATGGGAAAGAAATATATTTTTCGCAACGAGTGATGCGAAAAAAATACAGGAAAAACAAGTACGGAAAGATAATAAAATGAAAGGATTAGGGTGAGAGAATAGGAAGAAGATGTAGGTAATTTAATGATATAAAGACCCACGTGACAATAACCTCTGCTGCAGTTTTCAAGGCCTCTGCCTCTGCTCTGAAGTTGCTGGAGAATCGTCCTGTCGCCACTGACAGCCTTTTTTCTGCACCAGTGCTTAAGGTCAGAAAGACACCCCCACCTCCATTTTCTGTTGCATTTGTTGCTGATCCATCTGTGTATGCATGGGTCCAGGTGTTGCGTGGATAATGTTTCTCTACGTATTTTGTCGCTATGGATTTTCTATCTGTTGCAGTTTGGCTCTTTTTACTTTCAATTCCAGGAATGTTTTCTATCATTTTAGGGAAACGATTTTGTTTCCAAACTGGAAGCTTGTGTGCAGTGTAGATGGGTTTAACAGTGGATATTTCATCTATGGATACTGCTCTCATGTGTGGTTT
This sequence comes from Oreohelix idahoensis, assembly GCA_024509875.1. Lineage (NCBI taxonomy): Eukaryota > Metazoa > Mollusca > Gastropoda > Stylommatophora > Oreohelicidae > Oreohelix > Oreohelix idahoensis. Next base: position 15,419 of record JAMPIV010016779.1, read on the forward strand.
GGTTGATTCTACAAAATTACTTCGTTTGAGTCTTTGCCTTCTAAGAGCATTTATTCTATGGCACATTGGGTGGTCTGTTAGTCTTTTGAATTTTTCGGCCTGTTGCTGAGCCCTTCAGTCTCTTCTATCTGTCATTGGCTGGAGGCAAGTAATCTTTTCGAGTTCTTTTATAGGCGTTGACTTCATGCCTCCCGTTATAATTCTCATTGCTTGATTTTGGAGTCTGCTAATTTTATCGAAGTTTATCTTAGCTGCTGTTGCCCGTGCTGCCATGCCATATTCAAGAACTGGCCTCACTCGCCCTGTGTACAACGTCTTAAGCACTTTCTCATCTGCACCCCAAGTTGTTCCGGCAAGTTTTTTCATAATTGCCATTCTTTGTCTTGCTCTCATTCGATTTCTGTCAACCTGTTTTTTCCAAGTCCCACTAGATTTTGAGAAAATCGCATTTTTCTCCATAGACTACAATTAAATAAGTCTGTAATATTGCCCCTGAAAAATTGCTTACTTGTCATTTAGAACATACTGGTAGCATAGCCAGCTTCCTCTGCAGCTTCCTATCTGGCTTTCTGTTGAAATTTGTGCCTAATTTCCTTCCTTGTCTTAGCGCAGTTTTCTGCCGTTTTAGAGCTGAGCAATATTGGATTCTTTGTTCTATTTCAATTTGCTAAGGCTTTTTTATTTATTAAGCTATGAATACCAAATATGAACACAACGTTTATCATTATATGTTAAAACTTTTCCAGTGATGGATTTTTGATAACTTTAATACAAAAAAAAAGTTGTAGGACTTTGAAAATAGTGTCTAAAAATAGTAACAAATTTTACTAAATTTTACATTACTTTTGTCAATTAACCAAAAGTTTGATCAGTGTAGAAATATCTGCGAGAATAATCGCTCATTTTAGTAAGATTTTAGTCATAAAATGATAATAAATAAACCCGCCCGATTGTGTCTGACGGCGATGGTCTCACACGCCAGCAACGCTGCCTTTTGTGCAGTGCTAAAGCCTATAGAACGATCCCACGGTAAAAATCTAACACGCGTTTTAGTTTCGGTTTCGAAAAACGTACTACTAATATTTAACATTTTGCCAGATCTGCTGCATACACAATGCAGCCTAGCCTTATAATTAACGATTTTGCGGAAGTGTGCCGCCAAACTACTGTCTGAATTAACGTAGTATTTTGACTTTAACGCTGGTAATCAGTAGTAATCCTTACAAATTTGGTAGTGTAACACGAGACAATACAAATTATTAACGCCAATTCTTAACCCGCCACGCAAAACCCCGCTTCGCTTGACACATTCTGCAGCAAAGCCATCAGAGGCAAACACGCAGACAATTTTATTTCCTCTTCGCGGTAGTATTACTGACGTCAAAAACAAGTAGTTATTTGAAAATACATGCTAGCGAGAGATGAGAAAGGGGGGAAAGATGGCTGTCTTGTGTAAAAATTTTTATTTGACGATGACCGTGACAAAACTGAAAATCTAAAACCATAATGAAACTGATCATAAAAATCCTTTTTTTTTTTTTTTTTTTGCGTACGCCCGCTAATACTCGAGGCGAAATCTCAGGTTATTACTAATGTCTAACCTGACATTGATTTTACGTGAGTATCCCTTTTTTCTTGTACAGAGACAGGTGTCCCTCGCCATTCAGGCAAATACTCTCCGATTTCGGAGGTACCCATTGCAGCTGGGTCGGCTCAGGAGCCGCCAATCCCTGGTCGACGACACTCCTTCAAATGTTCTCGCCAGGTCTCGAGTTAATCCAGTCCAATTCCCGGACGAAAAATCCTCAAATGCCGTCGCCCGGGTTTGATCCTGAATCACCCGGTCGCCAGAGCGGTGTTGTAACCACTACGCTAGCGCGGCTCCCATAAAAATCATATGATAGTATAGCTTAGAATCTCCTGAGCAAGAATGTGTTTTAAATAATATGGTAGTGCCAGTATTAGCCAAGTTATTGAGAAAATACTAAATGTCTACGGACGCGCGACGAGACAGACTGTTGTTCCTGCTTGTTTTTTTCATAACGTTAGTGGGGACGGTAGCTTAGAAAAGAGGCATTGAGGTAAATTCAAATTCGCTTGGGTAACAAGAGTATAGGAGGGAAAGGGGAGCGGTAGGAAAATTGTTACCAAAAACGGAACATCTTTTTGTATTGGCATAACTAAAGCAGGCTGGCCAATCGACTACCAGACGCAGAGTTTTGTTTGGAATTAATTTTGTTTTTCAAAAACTGCATTTGAATTCTGGTAGTCGCAAGCTTTCGATTGGCCAGTGCTAAATATTATTAGCAAAAGGCTTTCACTCTTCATTGCCAGTTGTCAAAAACTTTTATAGCATTTACGCTGAGATCAGCTGTGTTAATTTTAAATTTAAATTAAGAAGTATTCACAGTCTGGACAGTGCAGAAGAAACTGAGGCCACTTCTTTGCAAGTCAGCGTCATTTGTTTATATTTCTTGAAAATTTGTGGTAAGAATGCTTTATGAATTTAATATGTTTAATCCCACTGCCAAAGTTAGATACTGCTATTGGGGAAAAGTGAAAGACGTGCCGGAAGCAGACATTGTTGAGTCCTCACATTGAAATGTATCTAACTGATGTGTGTTGTCATGATTATGTTGTCATATTATTGCATTAGAATATTAGTAAGCCTCTGTGTTCCCTGAACACTGTTTAACATGCCTGAAGCATTTATATTTAAAAAAGAAAAGAAGAGAAAATCATACCAAAGGAAATGTGGCTACCCCACATTATTTTATTGAGGAAAAATATGTAAACGTACAGTGGCGTATCTGCCATAGGGACCTGAGGTGTGGTCACAGCAAGGTGGGAGTCATGTAAAGTTAGGGGCGAGCGCACCTGTAATGCACGCGAGGCTGACCCCATAGCACAGTTGGAAAATACTAAATATAAGAAGTGATCAGATATAAAAGGCCGGGGTGTCCTTTTGTTGCAGAGGTTTTATTTCCTGTTGCCAGCTGGTAACAGGAAACCTGCTGAGAGAGAATAAAGCCATCAAGTCTCCGACCAGTCGTTTATGCTGTTACAAGATAACGGGAGGAGCTTGGGCAGTTTGAGAGAGCGAGATTTTCTGCAACTTCATACTGTGTTATCATTTCACAAGGAACCCCAGGTGATATGTTAAGCATCTGGGTATATCTGCCACTTTCGATTGAATAAACACTGATATTTCAAATCATACTCAGGAAGTTTATGGGGTATGATGATATTACAGCCCCTCATACACAGTGACTCTCCCAATTAGATGAATAAAGTGTAAGCTGTGAACATTCCTACAGGAAAGATATATATATATATATATATATATATATATATATATATATATATATATATAGATATATATATATATATATATATATATATATATATATATATATATATATATATATATATATATATGTATATGTATATGTATATGTATATGTATATGTATATATATATATATATATATATATATATATATATATATACATACATATATATATATATATATATATATATATATATATATATATATATATATATATATATATATATATATTGACTTTATAGTGAGTGGACAAAGAGTCCAGGTATTTTAGTTGATCTTTTCTGTAAGCTATCTTGTCCTTATTTTAAAGACCTGTCCAAAAGATATGACTGGACAGGCAGAATAAATTGTACAGAAAATCATTCATTTTAAAGAAAAACTTAACCCCTGTTTTTATTCACTTCCTCATAGAAAATTAAAGTGTTTTTGTGTTGTGTACCATCATTTCATTTCTCCCCTAGACACTAGGTACATCATACACCAGACACTAGAGCCAAAATAGTGACCGTGTGAGATCTAGGGAGGTAGCGTTAGGTTCCCTGCACATAATTCATCATCATCATTTATAGAGTCAGGGCCTACATGTGCTTGACCTCACACGGTTAATACATACACGGATTTCATTCTTTTTAGGATACCATCATAACCTCCTCAGCAAAATCAATCAGATACTTAAAATCCATCACATAAAAAGTTTTAAAAGATTATGGGCAATATATGTTCCAATTCTTACTTTTCCTGTGATGGATTTTTGATAACTTTAATACAAAAAAAGTTGTAGGACTTTGAAAATAGTGTCTAATAAAAAAATAGTTACAAATTTTACTACATTTTACATTACTTTTGTCAATTAATCAAAAGTTTGATCAGATACTTAAAATCCATCACATAAAAAGTTTTAAAAGATTATGGGCAATATATGTTCCAATTCTTACATAAGTGTGGAAGTTATAAGAAAATTAGGATTAAAAAATAGATTATGAGAAAACCGCATTTTTATACATAAGAAGACAACAATTAAATAAGAATGTAATACTACAGCAAAAAAATAACTTACTTGTCATTCAGAACATACTGGCCATACATCCAGCTTCCTCTGCAGCTTCTTGTCTTTTTTTGCAATTGTGTTGAAAGTTTTTTGATGCAGGCCAGGCATATCCATGTTCTGTGCAAAGTAGTTAAATTTATAGGGTCCGATTCCTGATAACAATGATGATAGAACTGCAACTTTGTTCACACTGAATGAATTATGTTCATCAACCGATGATGTGTACGTTGATGCAACGGTTTTGTTGCAAACACAACAATTCACTTTGATGTGTTGAACAAGACCTGTCTTGGCCTGATTATTAATTTCTGCAGACAGCTTCCCATAGCATTCTGGACATGCAAGCTGACTAACAAGGCTGCATATCTCAGACATATCAACTATAGTTCTGGAGACCGTATTGTTAGGCGTTGAAGCTTCTTGCACCGATGAGGCACTTAGTTCCAGCTTTTTACAGAACCGTGGTGTGCTGTGGGGTGAAGAGGTAGAAGTTGTAGAGGAGCTTGTGCTGGCTACTTCATTTACAGCTGAAGCTGACAGTATAACGTCAGGCAGACTAGGCTCATTAGGGGGACCATTTAGTTCTGAAAAAAGTACATAAGAAATAATCACAGCTCAAGAAACATATGTCACATGCTTATAAATACCATGATAATTTATCGTATAATGTGGAATCATGTCATTTTGTCAAACCAGAAAAATGTGATCACTGTTTACTGCCAACGCATTTACTAAAAGCTTGCAAATACATAAATTTAAAAAAATAATAGCTTATTCACATGTGACATTTTTTAAAATGTATATCGTTGAACCCTTTATGGATTATAATTAGGACATATTGTGTATTAATTCAAGAAAATTAAGTCAGATTTCCAATATCCAAATATAGTACCTTCTTCCCCCTCCACTCAGTTCTAACAGAGTCAATCAAAACTAAATTTGTGTAGCCTAATTCAAGACTAATCGACAAATAAGAGAAGACTCTAGGCAGAAATATGTCTCCGACTATATAAGGAAAAGACGATGGTCATATATCGGTCATGTCCTACGAATGCAAAACAACAGAATACCACTGCAGGCGCTCACTTGGGTTCCTGAGGGTAAGAGGAAAAAAGGAAGACCAAAAGAAACACTTAGAAGAACAATAATAAGAGAAGGAAGAACGTTGGGATTAAATAATGTGCAGGGGCTAAGAGGAGTGGCGTCACAACGAACAATCTGGAGAGCACTGATTTCTGCCTTATGCGCCGTGTTTGGTGCTTAAAGAATTTATTATTATTATTAAATGTGTTGTGCGTGCCTGGCTTTCTACAGTGATTCATTTTGTACCATTCTTCATCACTTCATAACCCTCCACTCCCAAAGGAGCATAGGCCTTCAACAAACACCTGCCAAGTCCTCCTGTCACGTGCCATCATCTCAAGTTCTTTCCACGTTCTCCTCATCATCTTCACCTCTGTTTCCAGCTCTCTTCTCCATGTGCTTCTTGGTCTACCTCTGCCTCTCTTGCCCTGGGGGTTCCAGAACAAAGACTGCCTTGTAATGCTATCAACAGGTTTCCTCAGTGTGTGTCCTATCCATCGCCTTCTTCTCATCTCTTGTTCCACTGGCACTTGTCTAGTTCTTGTCATCAGTTCCACGCTGGTAACCTTGTCATACCATTTTAATCCCTCTATTCTACACAAGCACCCATTTATGAAAGTCTGTAGCTTTTTGGTTGTAGTCTTTGTTGTTCTCCATGTCTCAGAGCCATACAATAGGACTGACTTCACATTTGAGTTGAAGATTCTTATTTTCGTGTTGGATCCGATTTCTCTTGACCTCCATATATTTCCCAATGCAATGAAAGCTCCTCTTGCCTTTTGTATTCTTATTTTGATATCGCTGTCTGTCCCTCCAACTTTATCTATATTACTGCCAAGATATGTGTACGAATCTACATCTTGTATTGGTGTTTCTTCAAGTTCAACCCTGTTATCATTACCTGCATTTATTCTCATTATTTTTGTCTTTTCTCTGTGTATTTTCAGACCCAATTGCTGTGACCTCTCATCCAGTGTTTTCAATTTGTCCTGCATCTGATTACGGTTATGGGACAGAAGAGCCAAGTCATCAGCAAAATCCAGATCATCCAACTGCTTAGTCAGTGTCCACTGGATTCCATTTCTGTTGTGTGTTGTCGATGATCTCATAACCCAGTCTATTGCTAGTAAGAAAAGAAATGGAGACAAGAGGCATCCCTGTCGCACTCCTGTTCTTATCCCAAACGGTTCTGTAAGCTGTCCTTCGTGAAGAACTCTGCATGTCATGTCTTCATATGTTTTCTTTATTAAATTAATGATCTTCAGGGGAACTCCATAATGCCTCATCAATTTCCAAAGTGATTCTCTATCTACACTATCAAATGCCTTTTCGTAGTCCACAAATCCGATGTATAGTGGTGAATTCCATTCCAGACTTTGTTCAACTATTATTCTCAAAGTGGCAATCTGGTCTGTACATGATCTGTTTTGTCGAAAACCTGCTTGTTCATCTCTCAGTTTCTTGTCTATGGACTCTTTTAATCTCTCAAGAATAATCCTGTTTAATACTTTTCCTGGCACTGATAGTAACATTATTCCTCTATAATTTGAGCACTCTTGTAAATTTCCCTTCTTAGGCAACTTAACTAGATATCCTTCCTTCCATTCTGCTGGTATCTCTTCCTTTTCCCAGACTTTACCAAGTAATTTATATAACATCTCTGTAGCCGTGTCTATATCTGCTTTTATGGCCTCTGCTGGAATGCCATCAGGTCCAGCCGCTTTTCCATCTCTTAGAAGCTTTATGGCTTTCTTTATTTCTTCCTTCGTTGGTCTTTCACCGTTAATTTGTAGCTCTTCTTCTGCTGGCTGGATGTCCGGGGGATTTTGTGGAGTTGGTCTATTGAGGTCACCAAAATATTCTGTCCACCTCTTCATTTGTTCCTGAATATTGCTGAGCAGTTTCCCATTCTTGTCTTTTATGAGGCAATTTGTTTGCTTGTATTTCCCTGTTAGCTTCTTTGTGCTGCTATACAGTTCTCTCATATTTCCCTTGGCTGCAGCATCTTCTGCCTCTCTTGCCAACTCCTCAATATACTTCCTCTTGTCTCTTTTGATACTTCTTTTTACTTCTTTGTTTGCTTCTGTGTACACTTCTTGAGCCTTGGCTTTGGAACTTCTAGTTTTGCTTGTGTTTAAATCTGCTTTCTTGTTTTTTCTGTCTTTTATCTTTTTGATGGTTTCTGTTGTTATCCATGCTTTTTGTTGTCTTTCCCTTTTCCCCAGTATTTCTTCACATGTCTCCTTCCATACAGTTTTGACCTGCTGCCAATAGTCTTCTGTATTCTCTACATCTTCCAGCTGTTGGAGCACTTGGAATTTGTTGGATACTGTGACCGCAAATTTGTCTCTTGTTTCTTGATTTCTTAGATGTCCTACATTAAATTGTTGTCTATAATTTTGCATTGTAGCATATCTCTTGAGTTTCATCTTTACTTTGGCTATCAGAAGGTGGTGATCTGATGCCACATCTGCTCCTCTATATTGTACCATTACCATAACAAAATTAGCGACTTTTACCTGCACTATCTTGATTCCATCTTTTCTCCCTGGCCGTTTCCATGAAGAAAGCTATTCTTTTTTTTTCGAGGCCTTTTCACACAAAAAGTTCCGAAAAATGAGTCTAACTAAATATGTAGGCTACACAGAATTTATCAATCCGACGCCATATTGTCAACACGGCGGTTACAAGTCACGTGGATTCACGCAGCCAACGAACAGTTTAGAATAGTGAGCGGAAAAAGCCGATGTCAGCGAATGTCCGACAATTTCCATATATGGAAGTAATCGGTAAAAAAGCGACCCATAAATTCTCGATCTTGGCGGGTATAATTTTGTTACCAAAATAAATGAACTACATCACAGGATTCCCCAGATCTAGGCGAATCCAATGATGTATAATACGTAGGGGTGCAGGCTTGGTTGCTATGGAAAAAACGAGGTCCAATTAGGCATATTTTCTCGAGTTTGAGAAAATCTCTCTGTACCATACCTTTTTCAAAGTCAAAATACATATTGTTAGAGTGCATTTTGACATTTAATTCTGTTATATTTAGATTCAGGAGATGTTAAAGTATCAGAAAATGGACTAATCCCAAAATCCATCATTTTTGTATTTTGACGTTAATTTAATGCCCGCTCCTCCCCTTAAGAACTGTCGCAGAGAGATTTATGATTAATAAATTTCTATATCTTTTCTTTATCCTACCCGCGTCTTCTACTTTATTATCGCTCTTTTATCCTTTTTTTTCGCATTCGTTTGATTGTGAAAATATAGCTCTCCCATTCATGCCTTCGCCTGTCTCTTTTCTTATTTAGCAACACATTTTTATTGCCTCTAAGCTGAGTTCTTGAGTAGACCGAATAGTGTGAAATTCGTTCTTGACAGACATGAGGGCAGTCAATCGTCTAACATTTTTATCTGACACGGCGCTCTTGGTTAAGTTTCTCGGTGTTAGGTGTGAGAGGCGCCAACAGGCATCGCTCGGGTTATGACCATAGGTAGCGGCTGGTGTGAAACGCGTCTGGCAGTTTCACCGTCGTCTGAGTTTTATGTAGGTGTTAAGACGGGAACTATTTCGGGTTTTCGAGAATTAGGAAATCATTCCTTTTCATAAGATATAAACCCCAGTAGTTTAGACTTCATTCATTCAGTACTCCGCAGTCAAGACTAGAACATCTAGCGTTCGATTCCTAAAGATCTCTGTCAATAGAAGCATCATTTAGTTGGTCGAATTGTATATAGTCCTTAGTAGTTCTGTGTTGAGGTAATATTATATATCTAGTATTTTGTGAGTGATTTAAGTGATAAATCGCCTATTTTATTTTCACTAGTTAGATTTCTGTGCAGAGAGATTAAATTATAATGGTTTGGCCATGTCTGCAGAATGGGAGAAGATCGGATACCACGACAAGCATGGGAAACAAAGAGCCAAGGATCCAGACCCCGAGGACGACCCAGAGTCCGCTGGGAGGACAACATTAGACAATCTCTGAAGGACCGAGAACTAGAATGGAACCAGGCCAGGAGGAAGACAGTCGATAGGATAGTCTGGCGCTCTCTCTTCCAAACCTCTACACCTCACGGTAGAAGGGGAACGACTAAGTAAGTAAGTAAGTATATTCTCTAGTTGACGTGTTACAGTGGAAAGCAGAATAAATTATTATTTCTAGCTTAAACTCATGCAGCTGTAAATAAAATTTAATTAAATTGCTAGTAATCAGTCGATAATATTTTTAACTAATTTATAACTGCACTGAGTCATCATTGAGTATTGACGAAATACGTAGGTATTTCTAATTCATGATGATTGTTTTTTTTAAACGATCATAAGTATTTCACGGGAGTTTTAACGTTAAGAAAAGCTCTACGCTTGCAGTTATAATGTAAGTATAACCGAGCAAATATTGTGGTTAATGATAAGGGTGGATTTGTGCTGAAGTGGTAACTTGCCACCCTTATCGACACCTGGTGTTAAAGTGTAAGATGTAGGTGTCTTCTCTGATTTAGGATGTTGCTGTGTATGTGGTAGTGGAACAGTTCACAGGGTTATCACACAGGCAACATGACGTGTAGAGTCATAGAAAGGGTAACTTCGTTGTATAAGTTTCTTTCATTTATTGCACGCCACAAAACAGTCATGATACTTATGACATCAACATGGTTAACGAGTTCAGCAAGATGATATGGCACATTGAAAACAATTTCTGTAGTCAGCAATGATAGCTGTTGTATATATGCGTCATAAGACATCACAGTTCAATAGATTCAGAAATTCATCAATCATCGAGTGCTAGTTCGTGAAGCTGTATAAATAATAATAATTTCTATAACTTCTGCAACAGTGTCAGCTACAGATCTTCAATGTTCATAAACAATAATAAATGCTCCCATTCTGATGCTAGCAGATCAGTTGTATACAATAAGTCCGTTCACTGTCTGCACGTGAATAGCATACATGGGCTACAGGTCAGCTCGACCTTTATAATGTTCCTAAGTCTAACCATCTGACTTGGACGTGATCTCTGATATAACGAATCCTGGAACACAGACAACAGTCTTGTTGGTCTAGAGCGACCCATATATATTTAACTAGTTCAGGTATACAGATACTGGTGACTTAATCCTAGTCAAAGTACCTCTCCATTTTGCATCACACAGGCGAGCAAATAGGCGACAAAATGACGAACCTCTAGACGATAGCATAAAGTTCGATACAAGAGGAATTACCTTATTTCGGAAAATCAACCATGAACATATGCCTCCAGGCAGGCTGCATAATACTGGGAAATAGTCTAGTTAGCTAACTAACTCACTAAGACACTGTATTTCCCTCAGAGAATCACAAGACGCAGTTGCGTCTGCTCGCTTCTTAAACCATTTCTAAACTGCCCCAACTGGGCGGAACACACAGAACGAACTCCCGGTTTGACATGCGCAGAACGACAATCTCTGAGTTGCCGTTCACAATAAGACGATTCGAAGAACATTCGAGATAAAAGTCTTACACAGTCGCGCCTTTTATGGTCATGAAAAGAAGCGTTAAGAAAGGTTTCAGACATCTACCATAGTTGACTGGTACTACCAAATAAGGAGATGTGGTCACGCTTCGTTCAAGAAATTATAGACCGAACGTGTCTCTATACAAGAGAAGGCAACTCCTAAAAAATTGTAGTTTCGATAACTCGGATTATGTCCCTTTGACCATAGAAAACATAATACACACTTCAGTCAAAAAAATGATCATACATATCAAAAAATGTTTATACAAACGAAAAATAATAATGATCCGTGCGTAACATTACCGCACCCTCCCTGGAAAAAAAAAAATGGGACATTTTTTTTTTTTTTAAATCCTGGAGCCGGAAAAAATCTAGGCTCCTAACGCACGTATGATGCGTGGATATATACCTAACAAATTAGCTCAACGCATGGAGCGACACTGAGATCATATCTCAGATCCTTAGAGAAAAAATTTATCTAAGTATACGCTGATATATTCCAGGAAGGTGCCACCAACACACGCCACAATGATGGCAACAACATAATGACAATCAAATTATACTCATACCAATATATGAAATTAAATATATTATGTGTTATCATACAATGTGTTGCAAATAGCGGTGTAATTTACTAATATACCGCACTATATTATTACATTATATAAAGTAACAGTAATTAATAATTAATACATGTGTTGCTCTTCGGTGACACAAAACATTCAATAGAAGAAGATGTGGACATCATCCGCTCCCAATGTAGGACAGGACTTGATATCCTCAAAGTTCCACAATGGACATAAACTCGCAGACTTCAATGATGTGCTGCGAAAATATCAATAACACAAATCTTAAAGACAACTGGTAAATTTCTTAATACAATCCTGAAAATAATTTATTTAAATGTGGCCGAGTGATCTTTTGGCCCGTATATCACTAACTAAGCCTTCTTAGATAATTACATGGTACAATGTTATAAATTTCCCTCAAAAAAAAAAATGAGACAAAATCTACTAACATGTCATTATAACATTGGACTGTATATCAGGAAATATATATATATGACAGAAGAATCATGTGGAATCGTGTGGACATCTGGACAGAATGTCTGCCATTACATTATCCGAACCACGGATAGCTCGAACCGAGAAATGAAATGGTTGAAGAGCTATGGCATAACGAGTGGACCTCGAGCTCTTCAAGTTTTTGCTCTGAATAGCAGTAAGCGCTTTCTGGTCGGTTTCCACAATGAAATGTGCGCCTAGAAGAAATCTTTGTAACTTCAGAATAGACCATACCATAGCCAATAACTCACGGTCTAAAACCGAGTAATTCTTTTCTGCAGCGTTTAATTTCCTAGAGATATACATCACCGGATGCAAAGTATCAGAATACTCCTGCATTAGTGCTGCCCCAATCCCTGTTGACGAGGCGTCACTTCGAAGAACAAAAGTCTTCTCAATAGTAGGTAACTTAAGAATAGGTGGAGATGAAAATAGGGCTTTAACCTGGTCCAATGAGGATTGACATTCTTTAGACCAGCGGATCAGATTAGGCGACCCTTTCTTCAATAAAGTAGAAAGCGGTGCCATAATGGAGGACAGATTCGGAATGAATCGTCCGTAGAATTGAATCAAACCTAATAGACTCCTTACTTGTTTCTTCGTCTTAGGGACCGAAATGTTAAGTATTTTTGAAACATTGTGGTCCTCTGTCTTTAAAAGACCATGACCAACCCGATGACCTAGGAAAGAAATCTCGCTAAATCCTATAAAGGCTTTAGAGGGTTTTGCAGTCAAGTTATACTCGCGAAGAGTAGACAGTAATTCGTATAAACCCAAATAATGATCTTCCCAAGAATCACTGAATAGACAGATATCATCTAGGTATGCTATGACATCTGTACGATATGCGAGAATTCGCCGCATCATGCGTACGAATGTAGCAGGGGCGTTCATAAGACCAAAAGGCATGAAATTCCATTGGAATAAACCCCTAGGTGTAGAAAAAGCTGTAAAAGGTTTGGCACGTTCAGTTAGCGGGACTTGCCAATAACCTTTAGACAAATCTAGTTTGGTAAAGAATCTAGAATTAGAAAGTTTATTGAGTAGCTCTTCTAATGAAGGCATAGGTTCAGCATCGAACTTCGTAACTTGGTTCAATTTGCGATAATCTACGCAAATGCGAATGTTATTATCCTTCTTTCGAACAATAACCATAGACGAAGAGTATGCTGAAGTGGATGGTTCAATGATTTCCAAACGTATCATTTCATCCAACTCTTTTTCGACTTGAGACTGGAAATGAATAGGTATTGGATATGGTCTGACTCTGATAGGATTGTGATCAGTTAGCACAATGTCATGTTCTATGACATGTGTGTGTCCCGGGATGTCTGTAAGAACATCCTGAAATGTTTGCAACATCGAAGAAACTTGTCGATGTTCCTCAGCGGAAAGATTTGGAGAAACGGTCACGTTTTTCCAAGATTCCGTAGAATAAAGTGGGACCATAGAAAGAGGAAGATTGACATCAGAAAAAGTAGTTTCCTCATCCTGTATAACTGACAGAGATGAGTACTGACCATGAGTTGCTTGTGAATTGTCCGTAGCCTGGAAAATAGGCTGCAAATAGTCAGGTCTTTCATAAAATTCTGTGAGCATATTTATGTGGAAAGTTTTATGCTTTCCATCAATATCGACAACATAGTCGACATCAGAAATTTTGGAGACTATTGCATATGGACCTTTCCATGCAATTAGAAGTCTGTTCTCCCTTGAAGGAAGTAGAACGAGAGCTTTGTCACCTGGACAAAGTTGTCGTAGACATCTATTCTTATTTGCAAACTGCCTTGCCTTTTCTTTAGCAAATTCTGAAGACGAAGTTGCTAGTTTGCATGCCTCGATGATCTTTTGCCTAAGAGCAATGACGTACTCATAAGAAGATTGAGTCTCATCGCTAATATTATCGGCAGTGATTAGATCGTGAAGTAAAGACATAGGGCCGCGCGGTTGCGCGCCAAAGACAAGTTCAAAAGGGGAAAACCCCGTATGTTCATTGGGGACCTCTCTATACGCAAAGAGAGCCGCGGGTAAGACCCTGTCCCAATCCTGAGGATGATCCTCAGTTATTTTACCAAGTAAAGTTTTCAGAGTCCTATTTAAACGTTCGACCAACCCATTAGACATTGGGTGATAGATACTGCTGAGAGACCTTTTAATGTGTAGCATAGACATTACCTGTGACATAGTGTCTGATATAAGTTGAGTGCCATGGTCTGACAATATTTCTCCGGGAAAACCCAAGCGAGAAAATATCAGCCAAAGAGCGTCTGCGATATCAGCAGTTGAGATGCTCTTGAGAGGTATTGCCTCTGGCCAACGTGTGCACATATCGACACATGTAAGGATAAATTGATGTCCTCTAGCCGACTTAATTCTAAAAGGACCGATAATATCTATTGCCATTTTTTGAAAAGGGCGAATAGGAATGTCAGCAGCCTGGATAGGCGCAGCATGTCGTGGTCCTTTAGATTTGACCTCCTGACATACTTTGCAAGAGCGACAGTACATTCGTATGTCCTTGCTCACAAATGGCCAAAAGAAAGCCGCAAGAACCCTCGACTTTGTACGGGAAAAACCCATATGTCCAGCACATTGCGAGTCATGAGCATGTTGCAATATTTGCAATCTCATGCTCTTAGGCACAAGAATTTGTGAATGAGTGGACGTAGTCGAGTCTTGTACCATACGTACAAGTACGCCGTTCTTCATAGAAATCCAAGATTTCCTATTAGTGTTCTGATTAGGATCACCTTTTTTTGCTAGAATGAAGAATTTTTGTAAAGAAGGATCTTCTTCTTGCAATTTGATAAATGAGTCACGTGTAATAGTCAAGTGACTATCTTGGTCATTTACTTCATCATTATTAGTTAATGAAGTTTGAGGTGGATCCAGAGCATGTGCTCTTGTGACCACCGCATTGGTAGCTTCAATGTTTTGCTCTTCCCAAACAGCAATCTGCTGTGGGGTACATTCCCTAACTCCGTGAATACGACCAATAATAAGGTCCGCAATAGGGTTTGGAAGTAGACACGCGTGGACCTCTCCCGTGAAGAAAGGAGTAGCAATGTGTATTATAGCAGTAGGATACTTTTCTAACGTGCCACCAAATGTGACACATTTGATGACTTTTCCTGTAGCACAGGATGGATCTACAAGAGATTGCCTAACGCCGACAGTAGTACATCCAGAATCAAACAACACTGAGACTGGATTACTATTTACTAGCCCCTTATGTAATATAAGAGAACCTCTCCCATCATGAGCAACATTAGCAGGAAGAGCGGGCAAAGGATGACCACAGCTTAAAGTACTAACGGTTTTCGGATCAAATAAAGTACTGCATTGGATACATTTATTTGCCCTACCAAAATCAAAAGATGAGCATCCGATAGCATTATGGTCTTTATCATTATTAACCTGTTTATCTGCTCCCTGAGATTCTTGTTGAACAGAGTTTGTCTGTTGATATCTTTTTCTCTTATGTTGCGATCTACCGCGACCATTATTGCCTCTGCAATTATCATTAAAGTCCCTACTGTAATTTTTATCCTGGTTTGAGTTCCAGTTTCCATAACTGTCATTACTATCTCTATGCTGTTGAGAACCTCTATTATCTTGGTATTGAGGTCTCTGCATAAAATATTTTCCTCTATACCGATTACCTTTGTGAAAATTTCTAAAGTTAACCGGAGTAGAATAACGTGTAGTATTAGGTTGTCTCCAGTTCTGGGAAGAAGAATCACCCTGGAATTGATCACTATGGTTCTGGGCATAATTACGATTACTCTTTTTATTGAAATTTTTCTGGCTACCCTGAAATTTACGCATAAAATTTGGGCCATAAGGTGCTGCCGAAGCAACTGGCAGACCTTCTTTCACCTTAGAGTTACTAATGGTTATGTGCGGATGCGCAGTAACATACTGGCTACAGTATTCTTCCATTTCTTTTATGTTTTTAGGCTTACGCTCATGAAGAAAAGATAGAAAAGCTTCATTAACAGAAGACATAACCTTATCTCTAAGTAGTAAATCCATAAGAGCTTCAAATGTATTTTCTGTCTTAGACAACTCAACCCATCGTGCTGATAACGCGAATGTCGTGGGTTCGATCCCCACACTGGCCACCAAAAATGATAAGGGTGGATTTGTGCTGAAGTGGTAACTTGCCACCCTTATCGACACCTGGTGTTAAAGTGTAAGATGTAGGTGTCTTCTCTGATTTAGGATGTTGCTGTGTATGTGGTAGTGGAACAGTTCACAGGGTTATCACACAGGCAACATGACGTGTAGAGTCATAGAAAGGGTAACTTCGTTGTATAAGTTTCTTTCATTTATTGCACGCCACAAAACAGTCATGATACTTATGACATCAACATGGTTAACGAGTTCAGCAAGATGATATGGCACATTGAAAACAATTTCTGTAGTCAGCAATGATAGCTGTTGTATATATGCGTCATAAGACATCACAGTTCAATAGATTCAGAAATTCATCAATCATCGAGTGCTAGTTCGTGAAGCTGTATAAATAATAATAATTTCTATAACTTCTGCAACAGTGTCAGCTACAGATCTTCAATGTTCATAAACAATAATAAATGCTCCCATTCTGATGCTAGCAGATCAGTTGTATACAATAAGTCCGTTCACTGTCTGCACGTGAATAGCATACATGGGCTACAGGTCAGCTCGACCTTTATAATGTTCCTAAGTCTAACCATCTGACTTGGACGTGATCTCTGATATAACGAATCCTGGAACACAGACAACAGTCTTGTTGGTCTAGAGCGACCCATATATATTTAACTAGTTCAGGTATACAGATACTGGTGACTTAATCCTAGTCAAAGTACCTCTCCATTTTGCATCACACAGGCGAGCAAATAGGCGACAAAATGACGAACCTCTAGACGATAGCATAAAGTTCGATACAAGAGGAATTACCTTATTTCGGAAAATCAACCATGAACATATGCCTCCAGGCAGGCTGCATAATACTGGGAAATAGTCTAGTTAGCTAACTAACTCACTAAGACACTGTATTTCCCTCAGAGAATCACAAGACGCAGTTGCGTCTGCTCGCTTCTTAAACCATTTCTAAACTGCCCCAACTGGGCGGAACACACAGAACGAACTCCCGGTTTGACATGCGCAGAACGACAATCTCTGAGTTGCCGTTCACAATAAGACGATTCGAAGAACATTCGAGATAAAAGTCTTACACAGTCGCGCCTTTTATGGTCATGAAAAGAAGCGTTAAGAAAGGTTTCAGACATCTACCATAGTTGACTGGTACTACCAAATAAGGAGATGTGGTCACGCTTCGTTCAAGAAATTATAGACCGAACGTGTCTCTATACAAGAGAAGGCAACTCCTAAAAAATTGTAGTTTCGATAACTCGGATTATGTCCCTTTGACCATAGAAAACATAATACACACTTCAGTCAAAAAATGATCATACATATCAAAAAATGTTTATACAAACGAAAAATAATAATGATCCGTGCGTAACAGTTAAGTATTTTGTACTTTTCTCTTCCTTATACAGTTTTGGGTCAGCCCAACTTTTACCAGCGGTTTTAGTACAACTGAGAGAAGAAACATTTTTATTTTTAACCACGTGGGTTTACAAGTTAACACCTGTCTGGCAGTGTGTGTGCCTCCAGAAATAGACAGAGTACAAATCTCACTAACGGTTTTAAAGACTAAATGCCTATACGGGGCCTATTGCGCCAGATTATATTTCTTCCCAAACTCTCATGTACATGCAACCCTGTGGCGAGAAAAATTACAAACCATTAACTTTCCGACATTTTTGACTAATTGTGGTGTGACAAAATTAAATTTCTATACTGAGAGAAGGCACCGACCTGACATTCCTAGGTACTGGAAAACCTAAGCTATTGACACTGTGCTCGCTGTTAACTTTTCGTGCCTGGACAATTTTAATGTGACATAAACAGATATCCTAAAAAATAATAACCAAGGAAACGTTCCCCGAAGTAGTGAATTCAACCTGTCTTTGCTGAGCTGGGGTTTCCTTGGCCAAGAATAACACCGGAGATTCTGTATGTGTATGTCCTAAAAATTGTTTTTTCCAGAAGTTGCTACCAAAGCTGTAAGTACGAATGCAAGCGCGTGGCCACGGCTGACATGAATAGAGTGAATGCATGACTGAGTGATTCCTTTATTGTTGTATTTTTGGCACCCATTTTGCTGTCTTAAATTCCTTTATGCAGTTTTGTTGCTAATGATATTTTCCTTAGGATAGAGTAGAGTATCCGTTCTGTTCATACCTTTAAAGGGAACTCTTAGACTATAGCGTATGCATCCGTGACTCTTTGGGGCTATCACATTTTCTTCTAACAGGACTGTGGGCTATACATCGAGGGAAAAGATTATACCTATGGGTCTATCATTCTTGTAGCAATTCATTACCTTATATGTATTTTCTATGCTTGATATTAACATTTATGTGTTGTGGTCAATTTTCCTTATGTTAATAAATTTTACATAAACTCTATTCAAGCGTGTCAGTCAGCTCGTTCCAAAATATCTATATTCCATTGTTATAGTTTTTCCACGTCTGTGCGTCTAACTGTCGTCACTTATGGGTGTGTGTATGTGAGTGGAGATATATATTAATATATATTATAATAGACTGTCTGACTCCTCTAGATCTGTTGTAGAAGATAGGCTGAAAGAGAGAAGATTCTCGATTTCAGGGACAGACTCTATTAATTTCTACCATCTCACTCGTGGAAATCTATTTCTATTATTATCTCTCACTGTTGCTATTGTAGCCGTGTATACCGTGCTTTATTCAGAAAACAGACTATATTCTAACAAGACAGAGGAAGCACAGACCACCCCATAATTTTATATTTTATGAGAAACAGAAAATAATAAATTATAGTGTCACATATTTAGGACAGAGTCGCTTCCACACGCCATTTCTAATAATTGGGTGATTTCCCCTGACCAATCGGATAGCTCAGATTTACCCCGGGGAATATAGAACAGCGACGCCATCTGGCAGTCAGAATGAAGGAGCGAAACTTTGGAGGACGTGTCTGGTCCAGCTCTACATATTCCTTAGTTTGAAGAAATCAACTGCAACATTTATTTTAAAATGTGTAATTCAGGACATTGAGTGGTTTTATATTCCTTACTTGCGTAAGTAGTAACTATCATTCCACGCATATTTTTGAATAGAGCTTCCAACTCTGGTTGCAGCAGAACTAGGTTCGAAGATTGAGTCAATTTGCAAAACTAGTCTTACACCTAAAACCATGCTGAGCTGAAAATACCCTTGTGTTGGAAAATATTTAACTCAAGGAATACCTATGATAATAAAGAAATCAAAGGACTAATCTGAAGGGATGAGAATATGTCGTCGAACCTAAAATAAAACGTTAGGCCTAACCTAAAGGAAGAAAACGGTGGAAAGAAAAAGTTAGCCATCTTAGACAAATTGAGTAGGCCTATGAGATAAAGATGCAAAAGGGATTTTTGCATCGATGAAAGCATCTGATGATATGTCAAAACTTTATTGTGCTTATTATTGTAAAAACGTTCTGAATTCCAGACTTTTGTTGATATTTGACTTCATGCTGAAAGACATTAAAAGATTTGTTTGAAATAGAACGCTGTTGAAAGGGTGAATTTCTACAGTTTGAGATTAAGCTAAGAAATCTATCCATCTCAGTTAAATTTGCTACATCAACACCTAAGAGAAGAAAATCGAACCTGGTGACCCAATCTTACAAAGGAGAGGAAAATATATCTCTAGCGGTCAAGGCTAGTTAACCAAACCTACTCTCTATAAAATAAACTGTAAACCCTGCATACCCCGGCACTGCCACACGTATGGTAATATGTTGCCTAGTGACCAGTCCTCTACAAAGAGCAGAGAAAATCCGACTATAATCAACCCTAGTGCATAAGGAAACCACGATTAACAAGGAATAAATAAGACTGGAAAATGTATCGACAACAAGAGTATAGGCAGGCCAGCCCATATAGCTATCGTTTTACACATGAAAATACCTGGACAATGCATAACAAACACGTTCCGCGCCACCCGCCCAATTTCAACAAGAGAAATGAATATTGTCTGCCAGGAAGTTATCCTAAAGTAGACGCACATCCCACTGCCCCAGATAAATATGTATATGGCTCGCATACTGGAAGCTATTATGCTGTAGACCTACAGAAACCTAATGCAGGTTTTATTGAAAAGGAAGAAATGTTATACAACTCTACAACGGGAGGTTGCTATACCTCTAAACACGTACACAGACGAAGCGAAAACCCTTCATATGAAGGAAACAGAAAATCCTACACCCCGGATGAAGATGATGACAGTTGTTCAACCCATCGTAAAGTAACATACGCGGATAGGCGAAGTTACAGTGTTTACAGTAGAAACAACATATATCAACGTAAAAGTCGTCCTCAGCTTGACAGAGATAGACGATTTATTGATTACCGGACATACGAAAAACCACATAGCACATGGCAGAAACGGAGGTATCCGATCCACGCTGTTCCTCGTTCGAATCCCCAGCACACAAAATCCCATGCCCCCATGAGACAAACACCTCCATATTATCGCCACAGAGGAACAGAAAGCAGACCTCGTATACTATCATCGATCAGGTATAATGACAGCACGTCAAGGCACACGACGGCAGCTGACAAACACTGGAACACATTGAATAAACGAGCTCAAAGAATGACTGTACGAAATTTCATAAATGAAGTTAAAACAAGAAAAATTTGGGAGTTTCGTAACATGACATCTAGGAACGGACAAGTTTGCCTCCTAACAACAGACGGATGGAGAGCACACATCGGTTCCATAACACCAGGAATGACAGCCAAGACATACCAACAAGTAAATTTTGCACAATCAACTCCTTGGAATACTCAACCCAGGCCAACAAAACAAGTACCAACAACAAATAAAACCAAGTTAATTTGTGCAAAAACAACGATGGTTTGTGTAGCAACACAAACAGACCTTCCTAAAGCAACTTATATCCATACTCAAACTTACTCCCGCAGTGATAAATCGTCAGCTGATACCTATCACACCCCCAGTTCAGATCCTGAAGAAACTATACCCAAACAGATTGTTGAACCATATACCAGCAATCTTTATGGAGACGAAACAGAACAAGACATGAGAGAAGACAGTGTCGGCCCCAGCACAACTTTGTCATACCCCAACGAACAAAATGACAGAGAAATAGTGGAACTATACGAACAAGAAACAGACATTGATACAGCCAGTTCCATTGAAACCAGTGATGCAGATAGCACCTTATTGGTACCAAACTCCAAGGTACATGATGACGACACAATGTCCTGTATATCAGACTCAGATAGCGGTATCGAGTCAATATTCAGCATCCCACCAGTACAGGTTCACACCACAGTTGAATCGTTTTTTCCTGAGCCTCACGAATCGCCTCCTGTGGCTACATTTGTAGAAATGCCACAACCGCCAGTCATGTCACCTCTAGCCACACATTCCCAGGCTACATTGCCATCACCACTGATTTCCTCTGCGCCCCAACAATCAGTCAATGTCGTGTCACCTTTACCTACAGTACAACCATTGACGTTTTCTTCAGTCGCCCATCAACCTCTCAACGTCAACAAAACCATCTCCAGTACTGTACCCGCTGTCAACCCCATCAACAACGCTACTTCCAGTACTGTGCCCACTGTCAACAACGCCATACCCAATATTGCAACCACCACCAAACAGGACGATCCCAATTCGGCCCTCCTTATGGCACTGCTGGAATTGGAGAAACAAATCAACAAACGGGCAGAGACTATGAGAAATATCGTTATAACCCCCTGGTACTGAAACTGTTCTGAGAGACACGCCCCTCGAGTCTTCAATGTACATGCCATCCCATGTACGGTCAACGCATATGTGAAAAAACCTTTTTAACAATGTACTAACTTTCCCCATGTACTCTATTTTCAGTTTTTGACAGTTCAAATGACTTGCTTACAGACTAAGATGTCAAAGCCTCACTGAGAAAGTTATTTTTTTCCAGCCTTAGAATACTGATGCCCAGAAAGAAAATCAAGACCAGCCCACGGAGGATTCTAGTTAGACATTTTTATTTGGATTATTGAAATAAAGATGACACAGATGATACAATGTTCTTTGTTTACAGACACCATTATTTAGTTACAGACATTTTCTTAATATTTAGAATGTTACACAACTTTACCTATAACACATGTGTCACACTATTCTGTTGTAACATTGATCTCCACTTTTGTAACCGATCATATTCCACGCTCCATTCACCAGACTTCTTGTCCTTGCAGATCCAGAGTCCTGTATTTTCGCATCTTGGTGCATTTTCATGCAGACACTTTACACCAGTACTTTTTCTTACCCCATACTAATATTTCTGTGATCTCATTTATGCTAAACTCCTTTATTCTATCACCTTGACCAATCATACTGTTCCTACTATGACATCTGCTAACAGCATATAATTCATACCCAAAACAAGTATTGCATGTTATACTATTTTTCTCCACAGGATTATTTATTTTCAAATGTACATTATTATTTTAGACCCAGATGTATATTGGTACTGTCAAGAATTTTAAACATTCTCCTAAAGAGATTCCATATCCCAACCTTGACTCTCTATAATAAGATTTTCTTCACCCCACTGTTACAACATCTTTAACTTACTATTTTTCCTTTCCACTATATTGAGACGACATTCTAGACTTGTGATCTTTTTAATCCCAATCATATTCATTCCTTGGAATTACAATCATGTTGTAATCAGGAGATCCTTGATGTACCCTTTCCTCGCCACAACAGATACTGCTACAACATTCATTCTATTCTAACCTAAACTATTACTTGCAGCCCTATTGGTTAGGATTTACTATTAGGAATGTTGATAGTATATCTAGTGTTTAGTGAATTGATTTTTATCATTCTTTAGTACTTGTGATACAAACAGAAAAGAAATCACAAGAAAAGAAAAGAAATCACAAGAAAAAAAAAAAGAAATGAAAAAGAAAAAAATGGAAAAGAGACAAAAGACATAAAAGAAAAAATGAAAAGAAAAATAAAAAGACAAGAAAACATTTTTTTCTATAGGATTGCTATATGTGTATATGCAACCCTCACACAATTTGATGATGATAAGCCAATATTGTAAAACATTGACTGCCCTGAGGTTAGCAGACATGAAGAAAAAGAAAAAGAGAAAATAAATCACCCTATACCAGTCATACACCCCACCAGCATGATCTCTGATACTACAACAATATTTTGTTGATACTGCCTATCACAAGTACCCCAATGACATTTGCGCATGCTGATTTTCTGCAAATGAAGAATCCCTTGAGAGCATTAGTATATGCTAACCCCAGATTGAACAAATTACACCTATTGGTTGATGATGCCTTTGCCCATGTTAAAGAAATAGCATTTGCACATGCTGACCTAGCAAATGAAATACCCCTCTACAGCATTTGTATATGCTGAACACACATTGAACACCCCATTACCGGATGATAACCACTAATGACACATGAGATGAAGAAGCAACTGTTTATGTATGATGAAGATGCAATTTCCTATTAAGGTGAAACTTTATGTCATGTTGTCACAGCTGACGTTTGGTTGTAATGTCGATACATAAATGCCCCACAGTACTGTCCACTAATAAATACAATTGTAGTCTTTCGTAGTTACGAAATAGACGAGAAAAATACTTGGAAATTTTTATGGATTTCCACGGACATAGATCAAAGCAAGGGACAAATGATTGCCATTAAAGGAACCATAAGAGTATGGATTACCAATGAATACGAGATACATATGGAATATGAACATTCTATGAGAACCACAAATATACGAAAAAAAAGGGCATATGAATAAAATAGTTGCATAATTACCGCATCCAGCAGAAAATAAATGATAAGATTACCTCCGTATAGGAGAAGACATTTCCTTGATGTTTACATATGCTGTGTATTATAACCATTGTCATAATAAGGTGGATAGCAAATGATAATTGCTTGCTGATATTTATATAGAAACGGTTGTTATAATTTCACTGAATAATCATAGAGCCAAATATGACTGATACATTTTGACGGCGATTGGATCACTCAAATTGATACATGGATGAAATTCAATGTTGCCCATAGGATACATGGATTGAAAATAATGATGTTACCCCACGGACAAATGGGTAATGGATCAACACAGTGGATATATATATATATATAAAAGAAAAAGAATACCTGGATTTGAAATACATGAAGACGAGGCATGGATATAAAAAAAAAAATATATATATATGTATATATATTCCCTCATGCCCCACACCTGCAAATAACTTAGAAAATTTAAATAGGTTACCCATCTGGCTGTAGTCAGCAGATGTAATAAACACCGCAGGACTCTGACAAACCCTCGACCTGCGAAGGCAGAGTTGGTGTTGATATACCGAATATATGTACAAAACTATTTTATCTCATGTTGTCATAAAATTGGAAAAATGTTGTTGATGTTTACAAAAATGATTATTGTTTAACTAATGTTGTAGAAGGCATTGCTAAGTATCGTACATAAGGAACCATTAAGGAGGAATTTCTAGAAATAACAGGACCACTAGAAAGGATTAAATAAACGATCTAGAGCACCATAACTGACAAATTGGAGGAAAAATGAAGTAATATAGAACCTAATGTACAGAGTCCATGATGCTTTGAAAATTTTTTCATTGTATTTCACATGTTGGTAAAATGTTGTAAACATATTGTTTTAATGCTTACTGATTAGTTGATGTTGGATAATGACTAACTGATAGTTCAAGAAAGACTTTTGAAAAAAATATATACTTCAAGGAAGATTGTCTTGACAGAGGATAAAGAAAATAAATCCATCAGTGATTGGACATAACCAAACTCTTAATAACAGGATCACTACTAAACGCATAATTTATATGGATACCTGGCGAAGTGTTGGATACCTTGAAAAAAAATAGCTACACATATCACTTAGAGAAAACCCAAGACAGAAAAAAAAAAATTCAGAGATAAATAAATAGGAACAAGTCATGAGATTTTTCAATCATTTTATTGTGTACATTATAATTGGTTATCAAAATGAATTGTTTGAAAATGTTTATATTCATGTCTGCCATAGTTTCCCATGTGTCATAATGTGTAAGCGAAAACGTGATGAATCACTACGGATGAATTACTGATTTGTACAATTGGATCGTCATTACAAGGATAATGTGGATATTTGGAATACTTTATACTGGAATATAATTGGAATGCATAATCAGTAAATAAGTAGGCCCAAAACTTATTGGAAAACCAAGATTGAAAATAACATAAGATTCTTCTGAACTACTTAGAGTCTTATGATAGGGAGCATACAATAAGAACGAAGAATATATAACATGCTTCACCCACCATGCCTAATAGAATGATTTCAACTATGTAATGACATTGAGTTAGGACAAGGAGATATCTTATTGCTCATATTTCCCAGTGTTGCCACTCGTCAAAATTTTTTTTGTTGACAATCTATTGTATTAGAAGAAGGTTAGGAATATTTTGTTAGTCAGTGTTGCCAATTAGAAAATTTGGTGAAAAATATTATGATGTGATGAATAAGTTACACTTTTTGAAGTTGATGTCCACTACTAGTTTTTTTTTTACATAGTAGACGACCTCATATAGACATAGGACCCCAGTATAGGAATTAAATTAAATTTTTTGGAAACATTTTTGGGATAGTTTTGGATATTGATAGTATACAAATGTCTCCCTACGGGATACATTTGCAGGGCCCCGGGATCTGTATGTAGCCGTGTATACCGTGCTTTATTCAGAAAACAGACTATATTCTAACAAGACAGAGGAAGCACAGACCACCCCATAATTTTATATTTTATGAGAAACAGAAAATAATAAATTATAGTGTCACATATTTAGGACAGAATCGCTTCCACACGCCATTTCTAATAATTGGGTGATTTCCCCTGACCAATCGGATAGCTCAGATTTACCCCGGGGAATATAGAACAGTGACGCCATCTGGCAGTCAGAATGAAGGAGCGAAACTTTGGAGGACGTGTCTGGTCCAGCTCTACATATTCCTTAGTTTGAAGAAATCAACTGCAACATTTATTTTAAAATGTGTAATTCAGGACATTGAGTGGTTTTATATTCCTTACTTGCGTAAGTAGTAACTATCATTCCACGCATATTTTTGAATAGAGCTTCCAACTCTGGTTGCAGCAGAACTAGGTTCGAAGATTGAGTCAATTTGCAAAACTAGTCTTACACCTAAAACCATGCTGAGCTGAAAATACCCTTGTGTTGGAAAATATTTAACTCAAGGAATACCTATGATAATAAAGAAATCAAAGGACTAATCTGAAGGGATGAGAATATGTCGTCGAACCTAAAATAAAACGTTAGGCCTAACCTAAAGGAAGAAAACGGTGGAAAGAAAAAGTTAGCCATCTTAGACAAATTGAGTAGGCCTATGAGATAAAGATGCAAAAGGGATTTTTGCATCGATGAAAGCATCTGATGATATGTCAAAACTTTATTGTGCTTATTATTGTAAAAACGTTCTGAATTCCAGACTTTTGTTGATATTTGACTTCATGCTGAAAGACATTAAGGTAGAAGTATACCCAGAAAAGCTTAAAAAAAATAAAAATTCAACAATTTTCATTTTCATGCTTTAAATCATCGTCAACATGTTCTTGAACTAAAAATAATTCATAGAAGCTTAGAGATACTCTGGTTTGATAGGAATCAGTGTTTTTCTACACACGCCCCCTTGAGTGATTTGCATAGCAACCAATGTTTATAGTTGGTTACCATGTGTATAATGACCCAACAAGAAGGTGCGTAATTGTAAAACTGCGAAATTATAATTATACATAGGCAACAGGAAAAAAATATTTATAACTTTTCCACGGGGAATCACTCAATGATTTCTTGTGAATTTTTCAAAAGTGTGTGTCTAGAAAGCTTTGATCGTAAATTTCAACATTTGTTACATGCATAGTGCATTCTCACCAACATCAACTCTATTTATTGCTAGTTTTATACTGATTCTGTATAATGGTAGTTAGCAGAGCTTCTTTTGTTCACAATGAGAAATAAGACAAAGACTGGGAGGCGTGTACACCAACAAACCGTTGCCTGAAAATGAGACACCTATTGTCGATAGTGACGCTATAAAACCTCTGTGCTCCTCAGCAAAGAAAATAAAGGTCATAAAGGTCCAAGAAAGTGAAGGACAAGCTAAAAATGACAACAAAGGAAATGGGTTTATCCTTACGGATGTAAAACAACTGTTTGGGTTTTTATGCGCTAACTTTAGATGTGACAAATGTTATCAGTACTCACTGACCTGTGAGATCGTCGGAATGGCTTTTGTCATGAAATCAGTATCAAGCGCACAAACAGTGGCGAATGGACTGCCAATTTCAATACTTCTGATGTTTCATCTTCAGCTACTCACAAACAAAGAAGTAAATGTGCGAATGGTGGCATTTGTGCGTTCTATTGGGAAAGGCCACAGTGCATTGCAGAATTTTTTCGATATACATGAACACAAGTCAACGCATGGCAAAGAAAGCATACAGGAGAACGCTGCACAGGATCTATTCAGCAAGTAAGGACATTGCAATGGAAAGACCCTGAGAGCACTGAAAATGGGATTCATAGACACTGCAGCTGCAGTAGAAGGAGACCTTTATTCAACAGGAGCTCATTAAACTTCATTTTGTGAGTTCTTTTTCTGTTTTTCTTTGTTTTCTCGGAATTGTCTTTTTAGCATAATTGGTGATCTTTGAAACAAGATATCTCTGGATCTGTACATTCAATTGACATGAAAATTAACACAGTTGGTTATCATATAATCTTACAGATTATGACCTAAAATGGATACAATTGAATTCAAAATTTTAGTTTTATGACCATCATGCATATATAATGAGGCACAAATATCAAACATTCAAGAAATATAAATTTTGAAAATTCATTACAAATCAACCTTTTGGTCAATATCTGTTATTTTAGGTCAAAACCTCAAGCTATATATACTAATTCAATTTGCCAAGTTTCAGTCAGATCCTTGTAAAAATAACATAGTTATGATGTTTTAAAAAAGGTGTATAATTTATTCACTACGGCGGCCATATTGGATAGCTAATTTGCATAATTAATGAGGTCATTATGTGGACAAAAATGTTAAGTCCATACTAACACTATACCCATGGTTGTTTGATTCTGAAAGGAAAATTTGAGTTTTTTACCCTACAAGGTAGTCTACTACCTTAAAAGATTTGTTTGAAATAGAACGCCGTTGAAAGGGTGAATTTCTACAGTTTGAGATTAAGCTAAGAAATCTATCCATCTCAGTTAAATTTGCTACATCAACACCTAAGAGAAGAAAATCGAACCTGGTGACCCAATCTTACAAAGGAGAGGAAAATATATCTCTAGCGGTCAAGGCTAGTTAACCAAACCTACTCTCTATAAAATAAACTGTAAACCCTGCATACCCCGGCACTGCCACACTATCGCTTATTCTAATCTATTCAGAAGGGACCAACCCAAGTCTTAATTCCCTATCAAACATCTACGACAAGAACCAAGGGTGTCTGAAATTCGGTGGTGTACTTGTAGTGCCGACTGAGTAAAGTTGGTTTTTTTTTCCCGTTAATGATATCCACCAAAAGATAGATATAAGTGGATGGAAGCAGACATCATCATCATCATCAGTTGATAAGATCTCTATGGTGTTGTTTGCTCCACTGTAGTGTATGGAATGTCAACTTGACCTACGCAGTGGTGTGTAGACATGGATTGAGTGTATAATGTGCGAATGTTAATAAGGGTTCGTGGTGTTGACAAATGTTCTTTTCTCACACTCATGTATGGCTGGAAGTCATCGACACCAACGACTGTGTACCTTTTCTAAAGTTTAATTGGACGTACACACTCGACAGCACAGATAGTGACAAATCACAGGTTGGCATAATACATCATGGTACAGTGGATAACTGGTCTTGCAATGTTATGTTACATGGGCACTCATGTGGAATAATAGTATAAAGGACTGTCAGTAGTCAAGCCCTCAGTATCGCCCATACATATATATCATCTGACTTCACTGACTGAGCACGTCAGCTTATAAACAATATTTCAGATGGCTTCTAAACCTAATCTCGTTTAGCGACGATTCTTCAACATAATGTTCAGCACATATTTTTCCATATAATAATATTGAACCGCTAATAACGGGTTCTCATGTGTAGCAGTGATCTCTGGACTAAACAAGCGATAATACGGGCATCCCTTTTCTCTTCTTGAAAGTCACTACATGTTTTGGTTCCAAGATGGCTTCACTCGTGAGCTGTCACTCACGTTTGGATACAGATAATGAATCTGTCCTAAAGTTAGTCATTCATAAAACATTTCATTGCTCTGTAGATTTGATCATGAACAATTGACTGCAATCTACAGGATATAGTGCTGCTAGGAATCGAAGTCGTTTTCATCGAGTCAAATATATTCTCTTAGACATTCAAATCGTACCTATCGAAAATGGTGGCTTCGTACGAGAGTTCATAAGAGTGTCTATTATTACCTTGGTATCAGAAATATGAAAATGCCATTCCTTGGCAATACGAATAAACACTGGGGTAAAGCATACACGATAGGTCTAGACGACTATCACTTTCCCCACCAATACTGAGATCACTTTTTCCCGGCGACAAGCCGACATAGAAAACACAGTCCCTATCGGGACGAAGCCAAATCACACCACACTCTAGCGACACATCCGCCGAATAGCCTTTGACCTCTCTAGAGACAACAGAACATATAGTTCGACTTAGATATGTAAAGATATACAGATATAAGACAGACTCGTCCTACTCAGACAAACAATACACATAAATTCAGGCCATAGATATTCTGAAGCAAGAACAATCTATTATTACCCAAACGAAGAATAAATCGCAGAAAACTGGACTCACCCGCGGAGTTCGATCGAAGAGACGGCACAACTTTCAAGGGAAGTAACTCAATAATGACTTTCCCTTAAGCACTATTTTGTTTACAAAATATTTGCGAACATAACAAGAATACCAATGTATAATATTGTAAGATATCCAAGACTGCACGTAACAGTCTTACCACACCTCCCGGGAAAAAAAAAAAATGGAACATTTTTTTTTTTTTTTTTTGAAATACATCTAGGAGCAACGTACAATAGGCTCACAACGCATGAATAATGCGCAGATGAAAATATCAGGAATACCTATAACGCCTAATATGAGGCTAAGTCGACTTATGGAGCGACTGGTGAGAATGTGTCTCATAAACTGAGAGAAATTATTTCTCTACAAGTATATTTTTCCAGGAAGGTGTCATCAAAGTATAATACAATTCTGGCAATTACACAATGCCTAAAAAATTCATATCATCATTTCGCATAGATATCTTAAATTTATGATTTATGAAGAAAAAATCATCAAAGCACAGCGGTGAATAAACATCAATGAACCGCTATGTAGTGATACAATCATTATATTATTAAATTACAAATGTGTATCTATCATGATATAGAAAAGGAACTACTATAGAACTAGACATATCAAGAAGTCTAAGCCCTAATAGTTATGTGGAATCATGTGGGCATCTTGACAGAATGTCTGCCATCACATTATCTGATCCACGAATAGCTCGCACAGAGAAATGAAAAGGTTGAAGAGCAATTGCATATCGAGTAGACCTCGAGCTCTTCAAATTCTTACTCTGTATAGCAGTAAGAGCTTTTTGGTCGGTTTCTACTATGAAATGTGCGCCTAGAAGGAATCTCTGTAGTTTGAGGATCGACCAAACCATAGCTAATAGCTCACGGTCTAAAACCGAATAATTCCTTTCTGCCGCATTAAGTTTTCTGGAAATATACATTACAGGATGCAGAGTTCCAGAGTACTCTTGCATTAGTGCCGCTCCAATCCCAGTGGATGAAGCGTCACTACGAAGAACGAATGTCTTATCTTTAGTGGGTAGCACTAAAATAGGTGGTGTTGAAAACAGTGTTTTAATCTTATCCAGAGAGCATTGGCATTCCTGAGACCAGTGGACCACATTAGGCGAACCTTTCTTTAGAAGTGTTGAGAGAGGTGCCATGATAGAGGATAGATTCTGAATGAATCTGCCATAAAATTGAATAAGACCTAACAGACTTCTCACCTGTTTTTTAGTCTTAGGGATTGAGATGTTAAGTATCTTACTAGTATTATGGTCCTCTGTCTTTAGGAAACCATGACCAACTCGGTGGCCTAGGAAAGAAATTTCGCTAAAACCAATATAGGCTTTAGAGGGTTTCGCTGTCAGGTTGTGCTCACGCAAAGTAGACAGCAATTCATCTAACCCCGAATAGTGATCTTCCCAAGTATCGCTGAAAAGACAGATGTCGTCTAGATATGCAATGACATCTGACCGATAAGATAGGATTCGGCGCATCATGCGTACGAATGTAGCTGGTGCGTTCATAAGACCGAAAGGCATAAAATTCCATTGGAACAAACCTCTAGGTGTTGAAAAAGCCGTGAGAGGTTTGGCGCGTTCAGATAAAGGAACTTGCCAATATCCTTTAGACAAATCAAGTTTAGTGAAAAAATGAGATTTGGAGAGTCGAGTAAGTAGCTCTTCCAGTAAAGGCATAGGTTCGGCATCGAACTTCGTTACTTGATTCAATTTTCGATAGTCAACGCAAAGACGTATGTTATTGTCTTTTTTACGAACAATAACCATCGGCGAAGAATATGCAGAGGTGGATGGTTCGATTATTTTCAAATCTATCATCTCATCCAACTCTTTCTCGACCTGTGCTTGAAAATGTATAGGTATAGGATAAGGTCTAATCCTAATAGGAGTATGGTCAGTTAGAACAATGTCATGTTCAATGACATGCGTTTGTCCAGGGATGTCAGTGAGTACATCCTGAAATGTTTGCAACATAGTTGAAACTTGTCGCTGTTCTCCTAGAGACAAATCAGGGGAGACAGTAACGTTCTTCCATGATTCACTAGAATGAAGTGGGATCATTGGAAGAGGAAGATTTACATCTGAAAAACTTGTTTCCTCATCCTGTATCACGGACAGTGATGAGTAATGACCATGTGGTACTGGAGAATTGTCCGTTGCTTGGAAAATGGGTTGCAAATAATCCGGACGTTCATGGAATTCAGTAAGCATATTGATGTGGAAGGTTTTATGCTTCCCATCAATATCGACAATATAGTCGACATCGGAAATTTTCGATATTATATCGTACGGACCTTTCCAAGAAATAAGTAATCTGTTTTCCCTACAAGGTAGTAATACAAATGCTTTGTCACCAGGACAAAGTTGTCGTAAGCATCTCTTCTTATTGGCAAATTGCCTTGCCTTCTGTTTCGCAAATTCAGAAGAAGAAGTTGCTAATTTGCATGCTTCGATAATCTTTTGTCTCAACGCGATGACATATTCGTAGGATGACTTTGTGTCATCGTCAATATTGTCAGATGTAATGAGATCGTGAAGCAACGACATAGGGCCACGCGGACGCGCGCCAAAGACGAGTTCAAAGGGAGAAAATCCTGTATGTTCATTGGGTACCTCTCTGTAAGCGAAGAGGGCCGCAGGTAAAACTCTGTCCCAGTCTTGAGGATGATCCTCAGTTATCTTCCCCAGTAAGTTTTTAAGTGTTCTATTAAGGCGTTCGACCATACCATTAGACATTGGATGGTAGATACTACTTAAAGATCTATCTATCTGCAGAGTAGACATTACTTGAGACATGGTATCTGATATTAGTTGGGTGCCATGGTCTGACAATATCTCTCCGGGGAACCCCAGACGAGAAAATATAAGCCAAAGAGCATCTGCAATATCAGCAGTAGTAATGCTCTTCAGAGGAATAGCCTCTGGCCAACGTGTGCACATATCAACACACGTCAAGATAAACTGATGTCCTCTGGCAGACTTGATCTTAAATGGACCAATTATGTCTATGGCCATTTTTTGGAACGGCCGAATAGGAATGTCCGCCGCCTGAATGGGTGCAGCATGCCGTGGACCTTTGGATTTAACTTCCTGACATACTTTACAAGATCGACAATAAATCCGTATGTCCTTGTTTACCAATGGCCAAAAGAAAGCCGCAAGGACTCTTGACTTAGTACGGGAAAAACCCATGTGTCCAGCACACTGAGAGTCGTGAGCGTGCTGCAAAATTTTAACTCTCAAATTCTTGGGAACCAGGATTTGAGAATGACTTGACGTAATGGAGTCTTGAACCATACGTACAAGTACGCCATTCTTCTTTGTAATCCACGATTTACGACTTGTGTCTTTATTCGGATCACCTTTAGTTGCAAGAATGAAGAATTTCTTCAGAGTGGGATCATCTTCTTGCTGTTTTATAAACGAGTCACGAGAAATTACCAAGGGATTATCTTGGTTATGCACTTCATTATCTTCAGTAGATGAAGTTTGAGGCATATTAAGAGCCTGAGCTCTAGTGACTACAGCGTTAGCAATCTGCATGTTTTGCCTTTCCCACGTGGAAATTTGTTGCGGAGTGCATTCTCTGACTCCGTGAATGCGACCGATGATGAGGTCAGCGATCGGATTCGGAAGAAGACATGCGTGTACATCTCCTGTAAAGAAAGGAGTAGCAATCCTAATGATAGCAGTAGAGTATTTCTCTAATGTGCCGCCAAATGTTACACATTTGACTACTTGTCCAGTGGCACGGGAAGGATCTACGAGTGACTGCCTAACACCAATTGTGGTGCATCCAGAATCAAATAGCACAGAGACTGGATTGTTATTCACTAAACCCTTATGTAAGACAAGAGAACCTCTTCCATCATGCGCGACTGATGCCGGAAGAGCAGGAAGAGGATGGCCACAGCTTAAAGTAGACACTGTGGTTGGCTCAAATAACGTTTTGCATTGGGGGCACTGAGATGCTCTCCCAAAATCAAAAGCGGCACATGCCATATTACTAGCATCATTATTATCTTTACTCTGTTTATAGGCTTCATTGGACTCTTGTTGTGCAGAGTTTGCCTGAAAATGTGGTTTATGTCTTTTGTATTGAGATCTACCTCGGTTATTATCACCTCTGTAGTTATTGTTACCTCTATTGTAACCCCTATTTGGGTTTGAGTCATAGTTCCCTTGGTTACCATTATCATATTCATTATAATGAGTATCTCTGTAATTATGATCTTGTTGACTCCAAGACGGATAACCCTGATAGTTTCTATAATTACTTCCTCTACGGAAATTCCTATAATTATGACCACCCCTGTGTCGAGAGCTATCAGCTCGTCTCCAGTTCTTTGAAGAAGAACCCTGAAATGATTGGTTACCTTGGTTTTGATAACTATTATGGTTACCTTTTTTATCAAATCTGTTTTGAGGTCCCTGAAATCTGTGTGAATAATTGGGATTGTATGGTGTTGCTGAAGCAACTGGCATACTCTCCTTAATCTTAGTGTTGCCAAAAGTCACGTCGGGGTGTGCAGTGACATATTGGGAACAATATTCTTCCATTTCTTTTAGAGATTTGGGTTTACGCTCATGTATAAATTCAAGGAAAGGTTTGTTCACACATGACATAATCTTATCTCTGAGCAACAAATCCATAAGTCCTTCATACGTTTTTTTCTGTTTTGGAAAGCTCAATCCAACGATCAACTGTGAGACGTGCCTTTGCAGTGAATTCTGAGAATTCTACACCCGTCTCAGGCACCATCGTTTTAAATAAAAGGCGATAGCCTTCCTCACTTAGCTGATATTTTTTTATCAAAGCCGCCCTAATGACATCATAATTATCCTTATCTGCTTCTGCTACAAGGCATAATCTAGTCAAAGATTCACCTTTCAAGTTTTCTGATAATTGATTAGCGTATTGTGATTTATCCACATTATGTGTACGACAAGAACGTTCAAATCTATCCAGCCAGAATGTAATATCGTCACTGGACTGATTGAACGGTGGAACCTTAACCTTGTAAGTAGAAGGTTTACCATTACCACTAGATGCCTGATTAACATTACTCATACTTGTCAATCTCAATTTCTCTAACTCAAATTCATGTTCTCTTATTGCTTTTTTCTCTTCAGCATCTAATCTTTTTTGTTCAGCCTCCCTGTCTAATCTTTTTTGTTCAGCTTCCCTGTCTAATCTTTTTTTTGTTCAGCTTCACTGTCTAATCTTTTTTTTGTTCCGCAGCAGCTTCTCTTTCTAATTTTTTTTGTTCAGCTTCACTGTCTAATCTTTTTTGTTCCGCAGCAGCTTCTCTTTCTAATTTTTTTTGTTCAGCTGCAGCTTCTCTTTCTAATTTTTTTTGTTCAGCTTCAAATCTCCTTTCCTCCACCTGCATCTGCAATTTCTTTTGTTCAGCAGCAGCCTCAGCTTCTCTTTCTAATCTTTTCTCTTCTGCCATAGCTCTTCTCTCTTCTGCAGCTAATGCTTTGTCATATTGAGCAACAGCCCATTGTTCTAATTGTTGACCAGTCTTATCAAGGGCTTTCCCTTGTGTAATGAAGTATTCCAATGTAGACATGATGTCTAACAATAATACTAATCACCTGAAATAATAATAATACCACAAGTTCTTAATGACTTGATTAATCAGTATACTATCTCAATATCTGTGGGTCACAAGCCTTTAATAAGGTCTTGTATAATAGTAATAATAATCAGGTACTGGTTTATACCATAATCCAAGTGCAGTGCACAGGCAATTGTGTCTTATGAAATATACCTATATAAAACATATGTCAACCAACAGAATACATAAAGTACAAATAGGACTGACAATACAAGAACGTTTGCAGAAATCAAAATAAATCAAATAGGGAAATCAATGAAAATAATCACTGAATCTGCAAAGAATAACAACACAAATGACGTCACAATATATGAATATAAATTGTGAATAGAACTGAAAGATAGAAAAGGTTAGACCAACAAATTACAAACAAATCAAAACAAAACTAAAGAACAAAGAAATATTACAAAAATAACAATAATTACAGACTTCACAGCTAACACAAAAGCAACAGTTGTCGCAGCAAATTTTCAATCAAGAAAATTGCACCTATAGAAAACGCCCACAACGGACCCTCTATGACGTGGGATATTCTGTTGTGAGGACGCCGCCCAACCTTAAACACAACCCGCTGACATAGAAACTAACATACTATACAAACAAATAACATGTAAACATAAATATATATAAATTATGTGTATGATAGTATGTGTTGCAAAATAGGCTCAGTTTTACAGTAATGGCAAAGTTATTTTTATGAAAATAAACAACCTGCCACTTTATTCAATTAAACATTCTGGCCTTAAATATTAAAGTTCATATACAGAAAACAAGAAGATCCATCGATGAAAATAGGACTTCTTAGTTCACTAATACTGTCTTCCTGTTGATATTGACAAGAATTGATCCAACTGTTCTGTGAAACTCTGTAATGTCTAATGTAAAAATGTCAACAACGCTGACCTACATACTGCATTCACTTGACAGGTCACGTGACGAAGTGTTGACAAATAGCAAACCAATACTGCAAGTGTGTCGTATCAGCCACAGGAAACGGTCTGGTATCGGTACTCTGTTGACTTCTGAACTTCTGCGAGGTCAAACCCAGAAAGCTGGTCCACCAGTTGATAAGGTTGATAAAGTTGGTTTTTTTTTTCCCGTTAATGATATCCACCAAAAGATAGATATAAGTGGATGGAAGCAGACATCATCATCATCATCAGTTGATAAGATCTCTATGGTGTTGTTTGCTCCACTGTAGTGTATGGAATGTCAACTTGACCTACGCAGTGGTGTGTAGACATGGATTGAGTGTATAATGTGCGAATGTTAATAAGGGTTCGTGGTGTTGACAAATGTTCTTTTCTCACACTCATGTATGGCTGGAAGTCATCGACACCAACGACTGTGTACCTTTTCTAAAGTTTAATTGGACGTACACACTCGACAGCACAGATAGTGACAAATCACAGGTTGGCATAATACATCATGGTACAGTGGATAACTGGTCTTGCAATGTTATGTTACATGGGCACTCATGTGGAATAATAGTATCAAGGACTGTCAGTAGCCAAGCCCTCAGTATCGCCCATACATATATATCATCTGACTTCACTGACTGAGCACGTCAGCTTATAAACAATATTTCAGATGGCTTCTAAACCTAATCTCGTTTAGCGACGATTCTTCAACATAATGTTCAGCACATATTTTTCCATATAATAATATTGAACCGCTAATAACGGGTTCTCATGTGTAGCAGTGATCTCTGGACTAAACAAGCGATAATACGGGCATCCCTTTTCTCTTCTTGAAAGTCACTACATGTTTTGGTTCCAAGATGGCTTCACTCGTGAGCTGTCACTCACGTTTGGATACAGATAATGAATCTGTCCTAAAGTTAGTCATTCATAAAACATTTCATTGCTCTGTAGATTTGATCATGAACAATTGACTGCAATCTACAGGATATAGTGCTGCTAGGAATCGAAGTCGTTTTCATCGAGTCAAATATATTCTCTTAGACATTCAAATCGTACCTATCGAAAATGGTGGCTTCGTACGAGAGTTCATAAGAGTGTCTATTATTACCTTGGTATCAGAAATATGAAAATGCCATTCCTTGGCAATACGAATAAACACTGGGGTAAAGCATACACGATAGGTCTAGACGACTATCACTTTCCCCACCAATACTGAGATCACTTTTTCCCGGCGACAAGCCGACATAGAAAACACAGTCCCTATCGGGACGAAGCCAAATCACACCACACTCTAGCGACACATCCGCCGAATAGCCTTTGACCTCTCTAGAGACAACAGAACATATAGTTCGACTTAGATATGTAAAGATATACAGATATAAGACAGACTCGTCCTACTCAGACAAACAATACACATAAATTCAGGCCATAGATATTCTGAAGCAAGAACAATCTATTATTACCCAAACGAAGAATAAAATCGCAGAAAACTGGACTCACCCTCGGAGTTCGATCGAAGAGACGGCACAACTTTCAAGGGAAGTAACTCAATAATGACTTTCCCTTAAGCACTATTTTGTGTACATAATATTTGATTCTAAATTTAGAAGATGAGCATAGGAAAATTTTAGATTATCGCTAATTCTATTGGTTGTAACGAGACGCCAAGTACCAAGGAGGCTTGGGGTCAGCGTGGCTAAATTAACGATATAGCGCGTTTCAATTAAGCGCTCTCTTAGTCTGCAGAAATTCCCGGCAGTGCATCCATAGACTATTGTCTGCTTCTGACGCGAAAGAAAGCAGTATTGGTATGTCTTTATACTTTAAAGTAGCGTGGTAATTAATCTGAGTTTCTCTAATAGAGCCTTAGTCCGTTCTAGTATAATTTATTTAAAAAAACTTTATAACTTGTAGTGCCATCAATTATTTCTTCGAGGATAGCAGTGTCCATGAGTGAATTAAAGAGATGTTAAGTATGGGTACTCTGTAAGATTTAATAAAAGGTCTGTAGAAATACACACATCCTTGATTTAGGTTAATTTACAGAATATTCGGAAGCGCGTGCATTTTATTTCATTGAGAGTTTAATTCTGATAAGTCTCATATAAAAAAAAATACGGGAACGGATTTCGTAGTGGTTACTGGGATTTATTTGAGTGGGAATTCTAGATGGATAGAGGAGATAATTAAATATTTTTCTATCTGTGAAAGTATAATAATTGCAGTGTAACCACGTGGGGTAGAGGTGAAAGGAAATTTATGGTGCCTTAGGTGGCTGTGGAATTAAATATTATGCAGAGTAGTATTTGATTTTTTGTGTTATGGGATTTAATGAGTTCTAGGAAATATAGTCTATAGAGATACATATATTTCTGTGCATAGAGATGTAATATATAAATGTATTGGTGAAGTTTAATCATTGATGTGCAGTTAATTGTTGTGCATTTTATTGTATGGGGGAAACGATGGTAGCGGCGTATACCGCTTACAGAATTAAAGTAGGCCCAAGTACGGGAGGTTTCCCTACCTGTTCTAATGTTTTAATGCCTGAGGCAAGCTGTGTATAATCAGTATTTGATCAGTACGTCTGGAGGTTACTAGACAGACAGGGTGTAGTCGGGAGGAGTTGACCCAGGGTCAGTAAATATTTATGTATCGTTGCGCACAAGAGGAAGGGGAAACAGTGGAGCAGTCTTCGTTTCGGGTGTTTTCATGTTTGTGCTAAGATATGAGTGTGACTGGAGCAACAACTGTATACGTTCTAATATGTAAATTATTATATGAGAGTATTTTGAAGTTGTATACATAATGTCATTTCTTGTGTCCACAGCAAATGGTCACGGCCTTTAGTTCGGGTTGCCAGTAAATCTTGTTCCTGACAGCTGGCGAAGGTAGCCAGTCTTCTAAAGGAGAGAAAAGTCGAGGAAACGCCAGAGGCGTGAGAGC
This sequence comes from Oreohelix idahoensis, assembly GCA_024509875.1. NCBI lineage: Eukaryota > Metazoa > Mollusca > Gastropoda > Stylommatophora > Oreohelicidae > Oreohelix > Oreohelix idahoensis. The sequence continues at coordinate 55,072 of JAMPIV010016779.1, forward strand.
TTGTACCGCGGTGGGTATCGGCTCTGAATATATTGGTCACACACAGAGAGAGAGAGAGAGAGAGAAAGAGAAAGAGCAGGTCGAGACAGCGACGCAGTCTTCAGTGAAAGGGTGTTCTTAAACCCTGGAGCTCTAAGCTCATATACATACCCATCGAAACCCAAGTAATCGGGTTGGTGTGTTGGTTATAGCCTCGGTCACAATAACACCGAAGGCCCTAAAGCCCGAATGAGGGGTAACAAGGCAAGTGAAGATCAGTTTTTTTTCCGCCAACAGTGAAGCCTCTATAGTCTACGGCTGCCGAGTCAATAGTTTTTCAGAAGTCATCTGAGTAGCAGTCAGAACCAGGAGAGAGGGTTATCATTCCGGTTGCTGAAACGAAACGAGAGAAGCAAGGCAGGAGAAGGAGTGAGATAGAATGAAAATAATATATCAGGGACCTGTAGAGACTCATATTATTCTTAGAGGGTAGCCTCTGAGACTTAGAGTTAAAAGTCTATTAAATAGTAGTGCAGAGTGTGACTTAGTGGCGTATATCGCTGACAGAGTTAGCAGCTGTGCAGATAGGCTTCATGCAGTGTCAGCAGCCATTGACAATAGGTATAGTAGTGTAATAGATAGTGGTGGCTACAGTTGATGCGCCCCCAAATTAGATGGTAGCAAGAAACCAATTAATCATTCTGATTTTCCTCCCAGCAGGGTGAATGAATGAGTGAGAGCGGTTGGGTTCATCTTTTGTTGTGTTTATAAAATTCTCTTTGTTGTTTCCAGGTCAGTGCAACCTTGCACGATATATTATTTTGTTACTGTGTTATGAATTTCTGTTGTTTTGTATAATAAACTTATTAATGTTCACTGGATCAGCTTCTTTACTATATAGTCCTTAAATGTTGTCTGTATAGTGATGTCTGTAGTGTTAGTTTAACCCTTATCTCCTTTAGTTTGTTAGAGGTAGTCAGAGGGGGGTGAGTTTATAGCAATTCTTTAAGTCACGATTTGGCGAGGAAGATTTAATCTCGGTTATCATCCTCGAGCCAATAGACTCACCTTACTACATTCACTGTCATTTCTCAACAAAATCTATCATCTTAGTCTTTCCTCCTACTAGGGCCTTGTCCTGCACTCAGGCATACCTCTAACTTAAATCCAACTCGTGACAAACATAAATTGGGTACCAGAGCAACTCTGGGAAGGTTAAGGTGGCCAGCGTGATGCTGATCTCATCACCCCTAGTGTGCCGATGTTCAAGAAAATGTGGGTCTAACACCATATTCCCAACATGCCTCAATGGGCGTGTAACGGGATCCTTTAACTTTTTTTGAACCATTAACCAGACTTGCTGTTTTTGTTTATTTGCAGTGATTATTGAAAAATACGGCTGAGGAAAAGTATTCTATAAGTCTGTGAAAATGCAAACTGTGGGCTATTTTTAATATGGTTGATTTTTAACTGGACAATTAGTAAACGAATATGAAAAGCTCTAAATGCCTGAGATAATTGGTTTTACAAAAGAATGTTTAAAATGCAATGTGCAGCTTACAAGAGTAACGAGGATGTCATGAAAGAGACCAGGAAGCTTATTCCTCATACGTTTTTGGGCATGTTATGAGAAGAAGGAAGCTGGAATATATTGTGACAACAGGAAATATTGAAGAAAAAAAGAGATAGAGGACAACAAAGAAAGAAGATACTGGACAGTCTGACATCATGGCATTGAAAGAAGTCAACAACAGAATTGATAAATTGTACTGAAGACATGAAGTTGTAGAGAGACATGATCACCTATACCAACCAGTTATGGTACTGGAATGAAAAAGAAGACTCTTAGCTAATAGAAAAGTTTATTGTCTTGAGTAAGTGTTGAGTGTTTTTACTGATGGAACGCAGCCAACGGAGGAAAAATAAAGTATTGTTTCAAAGCGCTGGTTTAACTGTTACAACCCACAAACCGCATGGTGCGACATATTATAATACATTATTGTCCCAAGAGCCGCCTTGTATATCTTGTGGTTATTTTCAGAGTTCCTTGAGTATGCACTTTACACAACGTAAAACAAACGTTTATATTACATATAAGACCTAGAAATCTTCAGCCATTTTACGCTGCACATAAATTATGAGACATTTTCTCATTATTATACGTTTTTATATGGAGGTCAAAAGAAAGCAGGCCCAATACAAAAATCAGAATTTTCAATTCAAATGTCAAGTCAGTTCTATTGTGTGGCTATGAAACACGGAGAACAACAAAAACAACAACCAAAAAAACAAAAAGCTACAGACTTTAACGAATGGGTGCTTGCGTATAACAGAAGAATTGAAGTGGTATGGTAAGATCCCTAATATCGAAATTATGACAAGAGCCAGACAAGCGTCAACGGAAGAAGAGATTAGAAGAAGACGCTGGAGATAGATAGGACGCACGTGGAGAAAACCTGTCGTTAGCAGCAGTAGCGTCTTCCCTTCCTCGCTGCCTTTGCCTTCTCTAACTCAAGAATAAAGTCAAGCACCTAATTACAGCTGGGTAGACTGGAGTGTGATTCCACCCTGTTTTGAACCCGTTACCTTTTCCGCTAGAGGCCAGCGCTCTAACCACTTTGCCAATACTTATAACAATATAATTTTCATTGATAATGAAACGAACTCTGGAAAAAAAATTAAGTTTTTGGAATCAAGTAGAATACTAATACATTTTTAATAAAGGACACATTGTTTTCTTACGGTTCATGAGAACATTAGAAGCTTATTTATAGATGATATCTTTTCGGTGCACAACACATTCAGCCTTACCTATAGGAGGATGATAACAGTTTTTCGAAGCAGCACCAGATTCAAAAGCTGATTTTAAAGAATTTGGTTTGAGAGTAAACTGAAAGAGTTGCTCGGCCTAGGCATTGCCCACCATCACGCAAGAAACTAAATAATCATGCAGGAGAAATGAGAATTAAGATCTATGAGATGAGAAAAGAGCCAGAAGTTAAGACCAGGTATCAGGGGCATGTTGCGACAGCAGTGAGAAACAAAAACACAAAAAACGATCAGATTACCTGGAAACCCTCTGGCTTAAATTTAAGGACATCATAAAAACAACTGCAGCAGAAGCATGTAGTGAAGTTCGACTTGGGAAGAAGGGAACAATGACACCTAGGTGTACAGAGGAAGTTAAGAGAAAATACGAGAAAAGAAAAAAAGGCATGGAAACAATACTTAGAGGCATTCAACCTCTACATCCCAGGGTAGAAGACGAACGACTAAGTAAGTTGAGAGCAAAATATACTTAACTTTTAAAGCACGTTGCTTAAAGTTACTGCCCTTGTATCAACCCACCTTTGTAAAACAAGGTTACCCCAGTACGCTTTGTCGAAATTAAAGAAAAAAAAATACAGGCAAATAGCAGAGGTTGATTCAAGGCTTGAGGTTTTCATTATTAAGCAAGATTTGAACATTCACCGAGTCCTGAACGCGCCCGTTTATTTTATTATGGGGGAGATATTCGATTATTTTATTATGGGTGAGATGTTCGATTATTTTCTTTTTCTTTTTTGTCGTTGAGATGCCAACTTTCCTCTTCGCATGGGTAAATTATTGTCATCATCATTATACTTTGCGCTCCTTACGGGGCATGGGGCCACCACAGTCGGTGTTCCACTTACAGGAAGTCTGTTCTAAACTTTCACATGCTCTTGCAGCTGGTTTGTGTAGCAATTTGTTTGACATTATGAGGTTGTCAACCCCCCCTCCCACACAAAACCTCATAGTAGTTGCGTTGTACGACGTTCCTGAAGGTGCAGTGGCATATTCTTTCTTTGTTTCTTCACAAACATTAATTTGCTGCGCGGTAAATTTGTTTTCTTGCGTGGTAAATTTGTTTACTTATTTGACACGCATTTTCTTGGCAGGCTGTTTAACATATTTATTAACTTTCACAATAATACAGCGGAAGTCGTTACTTCCTGTATAGATAAATCATACAATATCATTGAAAACTAACGGAATTTAAAAAACAAAAAAACAAACAAATTAATAAAATAAACGAAACAATTTTATGCATGCCATTATTACAGACAGACAGAGGATGATAACGTTTCTGAAGACACATCAGCTCTAGCAGGGGTCACAAAAGTGTTCCAAGGGTCGATATCGACATAGACGAGGTCGATGAACCCCAGAGGATCGATCAGGGATCGATTAAACTTTTGGGGTCGAAATCACCACGAAACATTAAGTGAAAACTTTCAAGTACATTTAGAGGACTTGGAGAAAATGCATGTTCCTGACTGGGCTGTTACGTCGTTTAATGTAGAAATAGAAAATGCAGCATGAAATCACACCTACAAGATGAAAACACTTATATGTGCGTGGATCTCGAAGCTAAATAATTGTTCAAAAATAAAAGGATTAGTGACTTTTTGAGCAATGTAAATACCGCTACAAAACACCCTAATCTTTCTGCAGCAGATGAGCCGTTTCTACTGTGACAGGGCGCTAGGTGTGGTGAGGCTTGAACTTATGTCGATGTGGCTACCTCATGTGGCGTGAGGTTTTATTTGGCTCTAGGGTCAGTATAGTACTGACAATTACAGAAATAGAATTTCTGCAGAAAATGGTGAAGTCCCAGTGTCTGAGAGAACTACTGGTATCACAAATTAGTTACGGCTGTTGTGGCGAGAGGTTTTATTTGGCTCTTGGATCAGTATAGTACTGACAATTACAGAAATAGAATTTCTGCAGAAAATGGTGAAGTCCCAGTGTCTGAGAGGACTACTGGTATCACAAATTAGTTACGGCTGTGAATGATCTGATCTCGAAACAATAGTAGAGAGGAGACCGACATAAAGCGCCACCTCCGCTGTGTAACTAACTGTGATATTAAAAAAACAGATTTTTACTTAACAATGATAAAATTGACAAGTCGTTCAAAATACAATTTCCCTAGTATTTATTTATTATATACACTATCTACTCTTGTGCTGAAGGGTGAATGTTGAAAAATGGAATGTAATGAATTTGTAAGTTTACATATGATTTACAAATATTTATATTTATATAGTTATGTAAATAAATATTACAACAAGTTTTCCAATTATAGGAACAAAAAAATTATATCAGCTGTGCTGTTATTTTCGTATAATTTATCCACTATGATCTTATTATTGTCTCTTGCTACGCTAATTCACGTTTTCTTCATTGACAGTTCTATGCTCACAATGCCGACAGAAATGGTACTAATGTGTACTCATCTCTCTTAAGTCTGTTCTTCTTTGTTTGGTTCACACAACACCGGCAGAGTATCGTTCCTTTAGCCCACCCAAGACTGAGGGGGACCAAAGATGTAGAGTCTGGTCAACCTCTATGCTCCTGCGGAGTTCCAGGCAGCGGGATTGACTCGAACATACGACCTCAGGTTTTAGGACACGAATAAACCTGTAACAAAGCAAAACTAGGGGCTAATTTCTGTCCTCAAGCCCACCTATTTCTATTGTATATGATATGAGCGTGTCTCAGTGTCTGCATGTGGGATGAATGACAACATGGCTCAGTATGATTTAGCAATAGCGAGACAAGACAGGTGTCTACTTGCAAAACATTCTTTCTGATAAACTAATGCATGAATACATTTAATAATATAGATTCAATACATGAATACATTTACTACATTAATACATTCCATAATATAAATCAATACATGAATAAATCCAATAATATGTACACCTAGGTGTGATACAACAATGTCCTTCCCCCTATCCTATACCACGCCCTCTCTGACAAGTGCTATACTAGCTGGTAACATATATCCTAACAATATTGTTATGTTCTTATGATAGGAGTATATGAGACGAGGACTGTTTGGTGATATATCAGGTGGGAGTTATAGGAGACAATAGATTGGAGTTAGATACGACAATAGATTGAGTCCTGACAAGGACTGTTTTGGTTATATTGCAGTTGGTCTTATCTGAGACAATAGATTGAGTTATAGGAGACAATAGATTGAGTCCTAACAAGGACTGTTTTGGTTATATTGCAGTTGGAGTTAGATGAGACAATAGATTGAGTCCTAACAAGGACTGTTATGGTTATATTTGCAGTTGGTTTTATCTGAGACAATAGACTGAAGTTATAGAAGACAATAGATTGAGGTATGAGTCCTATTAGTCTTTGTCTATATCAATCATATACATTCATAGTGAACCCAAAATATATTAAATATATACAGGTGTAGGTAGTATAATGACACACAACAAATACCAACATTATATACCTGCTGAAGGCCTATTTTCCTAAAGGTTATCGTAAATTTATATTTACCCTCCAAGATTTAAAAAAAGGCCAGTTTGACTCGACTAGTGAAGTAGGTTGCAGGTCGATGCCCTCAGGTAAGCAATAAATCGTGACAGCTTCTTCCTCTTCAGTCAGTATCTCTGGCGTCAAGTTCGGGGTTGCGTGGTTAGCATAAAATCCGCCCGATTATATAGGCAGGTAAATACTTGAGGAAAGCTTTCGGTTGGTTCCTGGCGGAGCAACTTGATTGGTTTCCTCCGGTTTCGTCTTTTGCTCATACAGCCTAATTTTATTCAGTTTCCATCCGCGATCTTGCGTGAACTGCGTGAACAGTATAATTTATTCTGTCTCAGAGACTGGTGAACGGTGCAAGTTGATTGGTTGAAGCAAATCTGTATCTCGACATAGTGATTAACAAAGTAGTGGGTTACACTTCGTTTCACGACATAGCCCCCTCCTTTCCTAGCTGTGACTTGTCATAGCTGACGTGTAAACCCCTGCTGTGGTTAATCCTTTTGCGTCTGTCCTTCCAGAGTACTAGGGTGTCGACTTAAAAAATCAGCTCCTACATTGTCTCTTCCCGGAATGTAATTCACGGTAAAGGAATAAGGCGCCAGAAGCAGACTCCACCTTAACAATCTCGAATTTAGCTTTTTAGATGCAGCCAAGAATGTTAAAGGTTGGTGATCACTTTGGACAATGAAGTGTGTCCCATACAGATAAGGTGAAAATTTGTTGATGGACCAAATTAGAGCTAAAAATTCTTTCTCTATGGTCGAGTAGTTCAACTCAGCTGCATTCAGCTTCCTACTGGCGTAGGCGACTGGTAAAAGTTCCTCCGGTAGGGCTTTTGATTTCTGCAAGAGAGTTGCACCAATCCCTATACTGCTAGCGTCCGTCCTTAATACAAATTCCTGTGTGATATCGGGTAGCGTAAGGATTGGTTTGCTGGTGAGTTTTGCTTTTAGCTCTGTGTAAGCTTTTTCACAATCAGCATTCCATTGGATTTTGTCAGGCTGTCCTTTCTTCGTTAAGTTAGTTAATGGTGCACACAGAGAGTTAAAGTGGGGTATGTACTTCTGATAGAACCCACATAATGACACGAATGATCTCACATCTTTCTTCGTTTGAGGTCTGGGTGCCTTCTTTAACTTCTCTATATTCTTTGGGTCAGGAGACATATGACCTGTAGAAATAGTGTGACCTAAGAATTCCAACTCCTTACAACCGATATAGCACTTGGTTGGACGTGCAGTCAATCCAGTGGCTCTCAGTCTGTCAAACAACATGGAGAGCGCTACTATATGCTCTTCAAATGTGTTTGTAGCAACAAGAATGTCATCCATAAAGTTAGTGATATGGGGATTTTGTAGAGGTTCCAACAATTTCCTCATCATTCTTGAAAAGATACTGGAAGCATTTTTCAGCCGAAAGGGTAGTACATTAAACTCGTAGTGTCCGTCTGATGTACTAAATGCCAGCATTTTCCTAACTTCTGGTTTCACTGGTATTTGGTAGTATCTCTTGCTTAGATCTACCTTCGATAAATACCTAGCCTTACTCAGTGTAGAGAACAGCTGGTTGGTGTCAGGTAATGGGCCCACCTGAGATTCTGTGATCGCATTAAGCTTTCGGTAGTCAATACATAACCTGTGTTCACCACTCGGTTTTCTTAATAGCACCACACTTGAGCTATAGGGAGAGTCTGACTTCGAGATAATTTTCTCCTTCAACAGATAATCAACTTCCTCCCTTAGTGCTTGGGCTTTCGCATAGGGTATAGGGTATGTTCTCATGCATACTGGGGTAGGGTCTGTAACCTTCATGTCGTACTCTAACAGATTCGTTCGACCTGGCTTATCTGTGAGCACATCAGCATGGGTTTTCAACACTTGCTGAACCATCTTTTTCTGCTCTGGAGTTAAATGTTCACTAATATTTACTTGAACATAATCCTCTGTAGTTGTGAGTGGATACTCCATAGAGTGAAGTGGTTCACCGTGCATTTCTGTTGCTATGGCTAGGGTCATGATATGTGCAACTTCTGATGATTCCTTGTCATAGTATTTTTTAAGAAGATTGACATGATATACCTTCTCCTTTCCTTTCTTGTCAATCTTATAATTGGTCCTGGAAAGTTTCTCCAGTATGACATAGGGTCCCTGCCATCCAATCTGCAATTTATTATTGCTGCTTGGCAACAGTAATAACACCTTTTCACCCACCTCCAGTTCCCTATCCTTTGCTTTTTTGTTGTAGTACGCAGCATGCTTCCTCCTGGCCTGTCTTAAGTTATCATTGGCCAGTTTCCAACCTGCTTTCAATCGAGATGTCAACTCGTTGACGTACTGGTATGAGGAAGTCACTGTTTTCTCTGCCTTTTCATCAGTCCATGTCCGCAGCAATGCTTCCAGTGGACCTTTTATTGGTCTTCCAAAGAACAATGTAGCTGGAGCTAATCCAGTTGAATTGTGGGGTACTTCCCTATATGCAAATAGTGCAGCGGGTAAGTATGTATCCCAAGTATCAGGTTTTTCACTCGCCAGCTTTCTAAGGATTGAAATTAGCGTACCATTGAACCGCTCTACTTGACCGTTCCCTTGGGCATGGTAGGGACTACAATGATAGTGCCTGGCTTGAAATATCCTGAATACTTCTTGTGTTAGCTTTCCCTTAAACTGAGACCCATTGTCAGTCAATATCTGATGCGGGAAACCTAATCGGGTAAATATTGTCAACAGGGCCTCTGCCACATGCTTTGAATCTATAGCTGACATGGCCACTGCTTCTCCCCACATAGAGCAAGTATCAACCAAGGTTAAGATGTAAGCATTTCTCTTCTTGGTCTTAGTGAGGGGTCCAACAATATCTACTGCAACACGTTCAAAAGGGGTTCCCATAATAGGCATTTCTCCCAGTGTTGCTGGTGCAGTCCTATGCTTAGGAGCTACTCTTTGGCATTCTGGACAGGATCTTACATATCTTTTTATGTCCTCTGTAATTCCTGGCCAAAAGTAGTGACAGGCTATCCTTTGTCCAGTGGCCCCTATTCCCATATGTCCACTGAAGGGTATAGCATGTCCTAGCGTCATAACCTTTTACCCTGTACGATTTTGGCACTACAAGCTGTCCATGTCCTTTAGGTCCTGTTCCAGCTTTTCTGTATAGTAGGCCATTCTTCATATACAAGTCTCCTTTCTCTGGAGGGTTATGTGCTTTAGGCAATTTGCCAAAACAAGGCTTCAATGTGCTGTCTGCTGCTTGAGCCTTTTTCATCTCTTCTGGATGAGTATTGATAGGATTCTCCTCCATTTTCCTGGAGCTTTCCCTGGTCTGGACTGTTGCCATAACTACAGGTTTTATAGGTTCTCCAAGGAAAACATACCTACACCCCAAAATCAAAGGGAAATAGGGTCGTCCATCACTGCTGCTTTGATTTCTCCTTCCACATAGCGAGATCTTATGTTGATTCGAGCTATGGGTAGTGTCATGGTTCTTGCTCCCTTTATCGGTCCTCTGATTTCCACTGTTTCTGTGGTTATCTGGTCAGGACTCACTAGAGAAGAGCACACAACTGAATCAAAGTCTAATCCTGTGTCATATAAACACAGTACTTGAGTGCCATTCACGGTCACTTCCTCACAGACAGGGGGATGATGGAAGTCCTTCTGACTTACTGCCAGTTCCTTCCTTCCCTTGTTCCCTGTTGTAAGACATGCAGCATGATGAGGAGGATTCTTCCTTCTGCAGTCCGCAGTATTGTGGTTACTCATTAGACAAGTTTTACACCACTTTCCTTCCTTCCGGTAAGGTGTCTTATCCGATCTTAGAGGTTTTTTGTCCTTTTGGCCAAATATTTGTTTGTTCCTTGTGGTATGGTCCTTTTGTTCATATTTGGTATAGTTTTGTGATGATTTGAAGTTTTCACCCAGCTTCTTCTTATTTCCTAATAATTCTGCCTGAGCTGCTTGATATCTCTCAGCAACAGTTACAATATCTTCCAGTCTCTCTGCTCCTTGTTCCATGATAAACTTCCTCATTTCTTGAGGCATGGGCTCTTTCACTTGCTCCATCATTATCATTTCTTTCAGATCCTGACACTTCCCTAAACTACTCCATTTTTCCAAATAGGTTTCCAATCTAGCCGAGAATTGGTGATAGTTTTCTCCTGGAAGAAGTTTAGCTGTTCGGAATTTCTTTCTATATGATTCTGAGTTCTTTTCATATCTCACAAGCAGTGCCTGCTTCAGGATTTCATAATCTTCCTGGTCATCTCTTGAGAGCTTCAAATATACATCGTAGGCCACACCTCTCAATCCCTGAGACAGTTTAAGACTCCAATTTTCTTTCACTAAGCCATAGGTAGTAGCAAGTCTTTCGTATCTATCCAGGTACGACTTAATGGCGTCTTCTTTCTCAACAAATGGGTCCAGATGAAAATTCATGGCCCCACTTGAGGTGCTCTGGATGGCGCTACTCTCAGAGTGAGGTGAGCTACCACCATTATTGCCAGTATTTGCCTGAATTTCAAGCTCTTTTAATCTCAACTGATGATCTCTCTCTGCTTGTAATTTCCTTTCCTCAGCTTCAATTTTTTTTGCCTCATTTTCAGCCTCCCATTTCTTGGCTTCAATTTCTAATCTTTTGGTTTCTCTCTCCGCTTCCAGTCTTTTGTCTTCTCTCTCAGCTTCCAGTCTTTTGTTTTCTCTCTCAGCTTGCAGTCTTTTGGCTTCTCTTTCAGCTTCTGCTTGCAACCGCCTTTCTTCAGCCTCTAATTTCATTGCTTCACTATCAGCCTCTAATTTCTTTGCTTCAGTCTCTAATTGCAACTTTCTTTCTTCCCTATCCATGTGTTTGTCCACTTCTGTTGTGACATACTGAGTGAGAGCATCACCTGTCATATTTAATTCCTTACCCATCTGCATAATCGCAGTTCTGAACTTCACTAGATCAGCCATGGCGTTACTTAGATAGGGTATGTACATTTACTATAACCAAATTATTGTAATTAAACGAAATTAATTTTATTGAAAAAAAATTTCCATGCAACTTTGTGAGCATCAACTATTCACTGAGTACTAAATGGTACTCCACCTAAGAAAATAATTTAAAAAAAAAATCCTATTATGATTTTCTCCAAAAAAATTTCCTTATCTATCTATGCGTGGCACAAGATAGAGTTAGTAGACAGATGAATAGACTAAGTATGGCTCAAGGTATATAGAAATATCCCAGGAACGAGCCCCCAGTGTGGCGAGAGGTTTTTATTGGCTCTTGGATCAGTTTAGTACTGACAAGTACAGAAATAGAATTTCTGCAGAAAATTGTGAAGTCCCAGTGTCTGAGAGAACTACTGGTATCACAAATTAGTTACGGCTGTGAATGATTTGATCTCGAAAAATTAGTAGAGAGGAGACCGACATAACTTGCCACCTCCGCTGTGTAACTAACTGTGATATTGAGACAAGGAAACAGATTTTACTTAACAATGATAAAATTGACAAGTCTTCAAATACAATTTCCTTATTATTTATTTAGTATATACACTATCTACTCTTGTGCTGAAGGGTAAATGTTGAAAAAAATGGAATGTAATGGATTTGGAAGTTTACATATGATTTACAAATATTTATATTTATATAGATAAATAAATATATTACAACAAGTTTTCCAATTTTTAGGAACAAAAATTATATTATTCAATTATAGTACATGTATCAGCTGTGCTGTTAATTACGTCTATAACATTTATTAGCTATGCTGTTAATCTTGTCTCTTTCTACGCTAAATCACTTTGTCGTCACTGACACTAATTTTTTTGCTCACAATGCTGACAGAAATGGTACTAATGTGTACTCATCTCTCTAAGGTCTGTTCTTCTTTGTTTGGTTCACACAACAACGGCTGAGGATCGTTCCTTTAGCCCACCCAAGACTGAGGGGGACCAAAGATGTAGATTCTGTGCAACCTCTATGCTCCTGTGGAGTTCCAGGTAGCTGGATTGATGACCCACGATCTCAGTTTTGAATACACGAATAAAACCTGTAACAAGGAAAAATAGGGGCTAATTTCTGTCCTCAAGCCTATTTCTATTGTATATGATATGAGCGTGTCTCAGGTGTCTGCATGTAGGATGAATGACAACATGGCTCAGTATGATTTAGCAATAGCGAGACAAGACAGGTGTCTACTTGCACAACATTCTTTCTGATAAACTAATACATGGATACATTCAATAATATAGATTCAATACATGAATAAATTTAATACATGAATACATCCCATAATATAAATTCAATACATGAATACATCCAATAATATGTACACCTAGGTGTGATACAACCATTTCCTTCCCCCTATAATATACCAGGCCCTCTCTGACAAGTGCTATACTAGCTGGTAACATATATCCTAACAATATTGTTATGTTCTTATGATAGGAGTATATGAGACCAGGACTGTTTGGTTATATTTCAGTTGGTTTTAGCTGAGATAACACTGAAGTTATAGGAGAGAATAGATTGAGTTATAGGAGACAATAGATTGAGTCCAAACAAGGACTGTTTTAGTTATATTGCAGTTGGTCTGAACTCCGCCAATGCCGGTCCCAAGCCCGGATGAAAAAGGAGGAGGGCGGCCTGCATGGAGGCCGTAAGGAGTGTAGTGGTTTTGGTGGTATTGTATGATGGTGATATTACTAAGTGTGATGTATGAGGTCAGCTGTGAAGGCTCCTGAGATAAAATGTAGCTGTGAATTTTCAGAAGGCCTTTCTTGCTACCACTACGACCTCACACCTATCTTTTTTTCTAATGAATGTGGCTACGTTAAAATCTAGAGTACTGAATGTAATGTGTTGTATTGACATATACAAACACACCCACACAGATATTAAATAATATAATATTATCAATAAAATTTAGAACACAATGAACTAAATTCAGCTGGTGAAATTTTAGAAAGTAAATCTTTTTTAAATTTATTTGTTCTGAACCAAGGTTTTATTTTGGCCAGAACATATGAAAAGATTTTGGAATTTATGAGTGAATGGCATGAATAAATGGCATGATAAATAAAAGGTGTGTGCGTATACAATGTTCACAATTAGTTAATATTTCTACAGTTCATAATTTTATTTTCCCTGGGAGAACGATGAATAGATGTGCTGTTGGGGTGGCTTCATCCCTCCCTGTCTAAGCCTACCAAACATTGTCCATTAATGATGGAAGGAAATGGGATGTTTTAGTAATAATTCACTTTGGGTGCTATGTCTATGAAGTTGGTGTAAATCCAGCAGACCAGCCTGCTTACGTAACTTTGAAAGAGTAGTTCTGGTGCTGGAATCTGGTGGCCCCACCTCTCCGTGCTTGGGGGCAATATATCGGGTGGCCCCACCTCTCCGTGCTTGGGGGCAATACAAGGCTGTTCTGCCGAGATGCGACACTGCACGGGTCCTCACTGTCAATTATTTACCCAGCATTTGACACCACCTTTTGGTGTCAACATAAAAAACTCACAGCTCTGAAATAAAGTATTGGTTTAGGTTCAGAACCTTACCTAAGGAGCCACTTCTACACGTAACAATTTACAATAACACCACTTAGACAGGGTCAGATCTCTCTGACCATACAACACATCTTACCAAGTTGGTTTCACATAGGATAAGTTCTCCCAGACTACATATTCCGAAATATGTTTATTAGCTTCTTGCCATAGGATAGGATAGGTGATATGTTCCACTGATCTCAACACTTGATCTGTCCTTCCTAATCCTTGCTGGAGTTTATATATATTGTTTGTCCCTAGACCCTGAACTAGGGCGGGGGGTCTAGAGCAAATCCTTACTTGTTGTAAGGCTAGATTTCGATATGGCAGTATCAAATCACTCGAAACATTAAACAATATTTAAAATATACAAAGAAATAATTTCAATCTTACCAGATTATGAATAAAGAACACAGAAATGCTAGCAAAACTCAGCTGAGCTGCTGGCTATAGTATGGCGTCCCTGAACTTATTTCAATTTACTTCATTGGAAATCACCACACTTAAAATTTACTGTGTCTATCACTGGACAACTATTGACGAATGGCAAAAAAAAGCGCGTCTGAGCGCTGATAATATGATTGTCTGTGGCCAATCAATGCCTTGTGTTTTTTCAAATTCAAATTTCCTACACTAAAGTCATTTCAGTCATGCTTCAGTCAAGTATGGATTTTTATCTGTTAGTCCGTCCGTCTCTACTTGCGTTTTCACAAAAAACGTACTTGGTTTTTGAACCAACCTATCCGTCCCCTCTACAAATTTTGTCTCTTTAAAGTTATTTTTAGCCACAGCTCCCACCAATGTCCCTCTCTTTCATTCTAACTAGATTTGAACACTTGAGTCTCAAGGTCGCGGTTTTTGTGCAAATTAGTGACATGTTTGATTCAATGCAGTCTTTCGCTGATGTGAACAACACAGTCTTTTGTCAATGTCTTCATTATTATCTATCCGTCTGTATAAATAAAAGCATATTATTTCACTGCTCAAAATGGGCCATCCGGCCAGCTAATTTTTATATTCCTAACATCATTATTAAGAAAAAGTTACTTTTCAAGGTTATGTTTTTTTTTCGAAATATTTTCAAGAATCTTCTGTAAACTTTGTGCCGCTGCATTCAAATAAAGGACAAAATATTGCAAAAGCGTCCAAAAAATGACTGTTGCGTATAATAAGCTATGGTCCCTTGTGTCGATTTCGTTACCTTGTGTCAACTTGGGGACGTGACTTTTTTCCCTTTCCCCCCCCCCCCCCCCAATTGCATCTCCTTAGCCTTTCTAGTCTCACGCAATCTTTCCAGTCATATTTTTTTTTTCCTTTTTGATCCGCCGTTCTCATCCCGTTCAAATGGTAACCGTTCTAGCAATTTAATTTCCATGGCGGGTGATGACCCGCGGCGTGGGCGATCATGCCTTCTAGTAACTTACGCATTCTTTTTATCCCTACATTTTATCCTTTGGAGATATTTTTACGTTGTATCACTGTTAATTTTATGACACATCTCCCCACTTGAAAACATGCCTACGGCAAGTTCTAAAACCAGTGATACACATAGATAAAATCTCTCCTCACGCCTGCCATTACTCTAATTTTGATCACAGGGGTGCCGACTGAGGAAATCTGCACCGACATTCAATTTGCCTGGGATATATTGGATACTAAACTGATAAGGTTGAAGCAATAAAGACCACCTCAGCAATCTTGCGTTTTCATGCTTAGCCTGAGATAAGAATACGAGAGGCTGATGATCCGTCTCGACCACAAAAGTCCTACCATACAGATAGATTTGAAACTTCTTTATTGCCCAGATTAACGCTAAACATTCTTTTTCGCTTGTGGAGTATCCTTGTTCCGCCTTATTCAATTTGCGGCTTGCATAAGCGACTGGTTTCAGTTCCCCATCAGGTGAAGATGATCTTTGCAACAAAGCCCCTCCGAGTCCTACATTACTTGCATCGGTTCTTAAGACAAAGTCCTGTGTCAAATCAGGCAGTTTGAGAATAGGCTTGCTAGTGAGTTTTTCCTTTAACTCTTGGAACGCTAGTTCACATTGTGCAGTCCAAATAATTTTATCTGGAAGTCCCTTGCGAGTCAGATCAGTCAGAGGAGCACAAATAGCGTTAAAATTTTTGATGTATTTCTGATAAAATCCGCATAACGACACGAATGATCGCACGTCCTTTTTTGTTTGTGGCCTAGGTGCTCTCTGCAGTTTTTCCAAATTCTTAGGATCAGGGGTCATATTACCCTGATATACAGTGTGCCCCAAGAATTCCAACTCTTTGCATCCAATACAACATTTTGTTGGCCTAGCAGTTAAGTTCGCCTCCCGAAGCCTATTAAACAACATTTTTAGAGCGTCAATGTGTTCTTCAAATGTCTCTGTGGCGACGAGAATATCATCCATGAAATTCGTGATACATGGGTTATTCAGGGGATCCAACAATTTGCGCATCATCCTTGAAAACACACTCGGAGCATTTTTCAGTCCGAATGGTAGCATGTTGAATTCATAATGTCCTTCTGATGTGCTAAATGCTAAATAAGGTCTCACTTCAGGCTTCACTGGAATCTGGTAATAGCCTTTACTAAGATCCACCTTTGAAAAGTATTTTGCCTTGTTTAATCTGGCAAATAACTGTTTTGTGTCTGGTAATGGATCCACTTGTCCTTCTGTGACAGCATTCAGTTTCCTATAATCTATGCACAGTCGGTGTTCCCCAGACGGTTTTCTCAACAAGACGACACTGGAACTAAAGGGTGATTCACTGTGTGAAATGATCCCCTCCTTCAATAAATAATCTATTTCTTCCTTCAATGCCTTCTCCTTCGCGAACGGAATAGAATAGGCTCTCATACAGATTGGGTTTGAGTCTACCAGTTTCATGTCATACTGTAGCAAATTTGTATGGCCTGGTTTATCTGTTAATACATCTGTATGTTCCTCCAGAACCTGTTGAACTCTCTCCCTCTGGTTTTTAGTCAGGTGCTTACTGACTTTTACCTGTGCTGCTGTTTCACAAGGATGTAATGGGTATTCATGTGAGGTGAGTGGTTCCTTTTGCATCTGAGTTGCAATAGCCAAGGTCAATAAGGGGGTGCTTTCCTGGAGTGGTCTGTCCAGATACTTCTTTAATAAGTTTACATGATAAACTTTCTCCTTCCCCTTTTTGTCAATTTTATAGTTTGTTCTAGACACCTTCTCTAGAACCGTATATGGACCTTGCCAACCAATTTGTAATTTATTCTGGCTGCCGGGTAGTAGAAGAAGCACCTTCTCTCCCACAGCTAGTTCTCGGTCCTTTGCCTTCCTATTAAAATATGCTGCATGTTTCTTCCTGGCTTGTTTCAAATTATCATTTGCCAGTTTCCATCCAGCTTTCAGACGAGTGGTCAGTTCGTTCACGTATTGATAAGATGAGGTAACAGGTTCTTCCGCCTTCTCATCCGTCCAGGTCCTTAATAAAGCTTCTAAAGGACCTTTTATTGGCCTCCCAAATAGCAGAGTTGCGGGAGCCATCCCGGTTGAACTATGTGGTACCTCCCGATACGCAAACAATGCGGCGGGCAGGAATTGATCCCACAGATCCGGTTTTTTCGTGTGCCAGCTTTCTCAGGATAGAAATGAGAGTCCCGTTGAACCTCTCTACCTGGCCGTTCCCTTGTGGATGGTACGGACTACAATGAAAGTGTCTGGCTTGAAATAGTTTAAAAACTTCTTCCGTTAGTTTCCCCTTGAACTGAGAACCATTATCCGTCAGATTTGATGCGGGAATCCTAATCGGGTAAATATTGTAAGTAGTGCCTCTGCTACATGTTTTGAATCAATTGATGGCAGGGCTACCGCCTCTCCCCACATAGAGCAAGTGTCCACCAGAGTAAGGATGTAACTGTTCCTCCTCTTGGTCCGAGTGAGAGGTCCCACAATATCCACTGCAACCCTCTCGAAAGGTGTTCCCACTATGGGCATTTCCCCTAGAGTTGCAGGAGCAGTCCAGTGCTTTGGAGCTACCCTTTGACATTCAGGGCAGGATTTGACATATCTTTTTATATCCTCCGTTATCCCTGGCCAGAAGTAATGACAAGCTATACGCTGTCCTGTGGCGCTGATCCCCATGTGACCACTGAAGGGAATCGCATGCCCGAGTTCCATCACTTTATCTCTATATGAGGTGGGAAGAACCAGCTGGTTGTGACCATTTGTTCCAGTTCCGGCCTTCCTGTATAATAGTTTGTTCTTCACAAAGTATTCCCCCTTGCTCGGAGGTGTGTGGCATTTGGGCAATTTTTTAAAACATGGCTTGAGTGTCCTATCCTCAGCCTGCGCCTTTCTCATCTCCTCTGGATGAGCATTTATAGGTTCACCTTCTTCCTCCTTCTTCTGTGACCTGGTCTGCACTGTCGCCATGATCACAGGTTTCTCGGGATTCCCCAAGAAGACGTATCTACACCCCAATATCAGAGGGTAGATTGGTTCATCTATCACTGCTGCTCTGATTTCTCCTTCCACATAGCGAGTTTTCACCGTTATCCTTGCGATGGGAAGTGTCATGAGTGGTATGTCCTTAGTCGCCCCTTGTATTTCCACTGTTTCTGTGGTATACTGACTTGGGTCCACTAGGCTAGACTTCACAACTGAATCATAATCCAAACCTGTATCATAAAGGCACCTTATGGTGACCCCATTACAAATAACATCCTCACAAACTGGGGGGTGATAAGGTTCCTGTTGTCCATTAGGATTAACCTTTAATCTGTGAGTCCCCGACTTCATTGCAGCAATGTTTGAAGGTTTCCTTCTACAAAATTCGGTGTTATGGTTATCTTTCTTGCACCATTTACACCATCTTTTTCCTTGGTTAAACGGTTTCCTTTCATTATTTTTTTGGTCATTGAACTGTGAGTTTCTGTCGCGATAGTCATTTCTTGGCCGCTCAAAGTTTGTCCTACCTCTATTACCCTGTTCTCTATTGTCAAATTTATTAAATGGCTGTGGAGCTTTAAAATTATCTATGTGCTTCTTTTTAGCACCACTTACCTCTGCCTGGGCTGCCTGATACCTCTCAGCGACATTTAAAACCTCCCCCAACTTCTCTGCACCTTGTTCCATGAGAAATTTTCTCATGTCTGGAGCCATGGACTCTCTCAATTGTTCGATCATGATCATTTCTTTAAGATCTTGGGTCTTCCCCAGAGCAGTCCATTTCTCCAAATAGGTTTCCAGTCTAGCAGAGAATTGGTGGTATGTCTCCCCAGACAACAGTTTGGCATTTCTAAATTTCTTACGATAAAATTCACCATTCTTCTCGTACCTTAATAACAGAGCCTGCTTTAACATGTCATAATTGTCTTGGTCTTCCCTGTTCATTTTAGCAAAGACTTCATAAGAAGTACCTCTCAGTCCTTGTGATAACTTTAAACTCCACCTCTCTCTCTCTAACCCATATGTAGTAGCTAATAACTCAAAACGTCCTAGGTACCCCTCTATGTCATCGTCTTTCTCAACAAAATGGTCTAAATGAAACCCCATAGCTGAGGTTGAGGCTCCCAGACTAGGCGTAGCATCTGAGGCAAAAGGGCTGGCACCATTTTCAGGCGCCTGGCCTTGTAACTCCAGCTCCCTTAGTCGTAATTCATGCTCCCTTTGCAACCTTTTATCTTCTGCCTCCCTTTCGGCCTTTCTATCTGCTGCCTCCCTTTCGGCAGTCAATCTTTTTTCTTCTGCCTCCCTTTCGGCACTCAATCTTTTTTCTTCTGCCTCCCTTTGCTGTCGTTTGTCTTCTGCCTCAATCTGCAGCCTCTTAATTTCTCTATCAGCCTCTAACCTCTTCTCTTCAGCCAACCTTTCAGACTCTAATTTTCTTTCAGCCTCTTTTTCTAATCTTCTTTCTTCCCGTTCAATATACTTATCACATTCAGCCGTTACGTATTGAATTAAAATCTGACCATCCATTCCCATCTCCTTTGCCGTCAGCACAGCAGCTGATCTAAATTTTGCCAGCTCCGCCATACTTTTTAAACAAATCTAGCAATAAGCAAAGTAAAATTTCCAACCACTAAAGTACTTATAATTACTCTAGACTAAAATAATTCTAATTAATTAATTAACTAACACTGGCTGTGAAGATTCACCAACTTCTAATTGCCCTTTTAATTTAAAGGGACACTTTTAATTTTAAGGGAATTTTACAATTTTGTTCCCCTAATTTTATTTCTCCCACCAGGAGATCCTTATATTACTGTTTATGCTAATTATCCCTGGACAAGACCCCAATATATGTAGTGGTTTTGATGGTATTGTATGATGGTGATATTACTAAGTGTGATGTATGAGGTCAGCTGTGAAGGCTCCTGAGATAAAATGTAGCTGTGAATTTTCAGAAGGCCTTTCTTGCTACCACTACGACCTCACACCTATCTTTTTTTTTTCTAATGAATGTGGCTACGTTAAAATCTAGGGTACTGAATGTAATGTGTTGTATTGACATATACAAACACACACACACAGATATTAAATAATATAATATTATCAATAAAATTTAGAACACAATGAACTAAATTCAGCTGGTGAAATTTTAGAAAGTAAATCTTTTTTAAATTTATTTGTTCTGAACCAAGGTTTTATTTTGGCCAGAACATATGAAAGATTTTGAAATTTATGAGTGAATGGCATGAATAAATGGCATGATAAATAAAAGGTGTGTACGTATACAATTTTCACGATTTGTTAATATTTCTACAGTTCATAATTTTATTTTCCCTGGGAGAACGATGAATAGATGTGCTGTTGGGGTGGCTTCATCCCTCCCTGTCTATGCCTACCAAACATTGTCCATTAATGATGGAAGGAAATGGGATGTTTTAGTAGTAATTCACTTTGGGTGCTATGTCTATGAAGTTGGTGTAAATCCAGCAGACCAGCCTGCTTACGTAACTTTGAAAGAGTAGTTCTGGTGCTGGAATCTGGTGACCCCACCTCTCCGTGCTTGGGGGCAATATATCGGGTGGCCCCACCTCTCCGTGCTTGGGGGCAATACAAGGCTGTTCTGCCGAGATGCGACACTGCACGGGTCCTCACTGTCAATTATTTACCCAGCATTTGACACCACCTTTTGGTGTCAACATAAAAAAACTCACAGCTCTGAAATAAAGTATTGGTTTAGGTTCAGAACCTTACCTAAGGAGCCACTTCTACACGTAACAATTTACAATAACACCACTTAGACAGGGTCAGATCTCTCTGACCATACAACACATCTTACCAAGTTGGTTTCACATAGGATAAGTTCTCCCAGACTACATATTCCGAAATATGTTTATTAGCTTCCTGCCATAGAATAGGATAGGTGATATGTTCCACTGATCTCAACACTTGATCTGTCCTTCCTAATCCTTGCTGGAGTTTATATATATTGTTTGTCCCTAGACCCTGAACTAGGGCGGGGGGGGTCTAGAGCAAATCCTTACTTGTTGTAAGGCTAGATTTCGATATGGCAGTATCAAATCACTCGAAACATTAAACAATATTTAAAATATACAAAGAAATAATTTCAATCTTACCAGATTATGAATAAAGAACACAGAAATGCTAGCAAAACTCAGCTGAGCTGCTGGCTATAGTATGGCGTCCCTGAACTTATTTCAATTTACTTCATTGGAAATCACCACACTTAAAATTTACTGTGTCTATCACTGGACAACTATTGAGGAATGGCAAAAAAGCGCGTCTGAGCGCTGATAATATGATTGTCTGTGGCCAATCAATGCCTTGTGTTTTTTCAAATTCAAATTTCCTACACTAAAGTCATTTCAGTCATGCTTCAGTCAAGTATGGATTTTTATCTGTTAGTCCGTCCGTCTCTACTTGCGTTTTCACAAAAAACGTACTTGGTTTTTGAACCAACCTATCCGTCCCCTCTACAAATTTTGTCTTTAAAGTTATTTTTAGCCACAGCTCCCACCAATGTCCCTCTCTTTCATTCTAACTAGATTTGAACACTTGAGTCTCAAGGTCGCGGTTTTTGTGCAAATTAGTGACATGTTTGATTCAATGCAGTCTTTCGCTGATGTGAACAACACAGTCTTTTGTCAATGTCTTCATTATTATCTATCCGTCTGTATAAATAAAAGCATATTATTTCACTGCTCAAAATGGGCCATCCGGCCAGCTAATTTTTATATTCCTAACATCATTATTAAGAAAAAGTTACTTTTCAAGGTTAGTTGTTTTTTTTTAAAATATTTTCTAGAATCTTCTGTGAAACGTGTGCCACTGCATTCAAATAAAGGACAAAATATTGCAAACGCGTCCAAAAAATGACTGTTGCGTATAATAACTATGGTCCCTTTTGTCGATTTCGTTACCTTGTGTCAACTTGGGGACGTGACTTTTCCTCCCCCCCCCCCCCCCCACCCCCCCCCAATTGCATCTTTTTAGCCTTGCTAGTTTCACGCAATTTTTCAGTCATATTTTTTCCTTTTTGATCCGCCGTTCTCATCCCGTTCAAATGGTAACCGTTCTAGCAATTTAATTTCCATGGCGGGTGATGACCCGCGGCGTGGGCGATCATGCCTTCTAGTAACTTACGCATTCTTTTTATCTCTACATTTTATCCTTTGGAGATATTTTTACGTTGTATCACTGTTAATTTTATGACAATTATAGAAGACAATAGATTGAGGTATGAGTCCTATTAGTCTTTGTCTATATCAATCATATACATTCATAGTGAACCCAAAATATATTAAATATATACAGGTGTAGGTAGTATAATCACACACAACAAATACCAACATTATATACCTGCTGAAGGCCTATTTTCCTAAAGGTTATCGTAAATTTATATTTACCCTCCAAGATTTAAAAAAAGGCCAGTTTGACTCGACTAGTGAAGTAGGTTGCAGGTCGATGCCCTCAGGTAAGCAATAAATCGTGAGCTCTTCCTCTTCAGTCAGTATCTCTGGCGTCAAGTTCGGGGTTGCGTGGTTAGCATAAAATCCGCCCGATTATATAGGCAGGTAAATAATTGAGAAAAGCTTTCGGTTGGTTCCTGGCGGAGCAAGTTGATTGGTTTCCTCCGGTTTTGTCTTTTGCTCATACAGCCTAATTTTATTCAGTTTCCATCCGCCATCTTGCGTGAACTGCGTGAACAGTATAATTTATTCTGTCTCAGAGACTGGTGAAAGGTGCAAGTTGATTGGTTGAAGCAAATCTGTATCTCGACATAGTGATTAACAAAGTAGTGGGTTACACTTCGTTTCATGACAGCTGTGAATGTTCTGATCTCGAAAAATTAGTAGAGAGGAGACCGACATAACTTGCCACCTCCGCTGTGTAACAAACTGTCATATTAAGACAAGGAAACAGATTTTACTTAACAATGATAAAATTGACAAGTCTTCAAATACATTTTCCTTATTATTTATTTAGTATATACACTATCTACTCTTGTGATGAAGGGTGAATGTTGAAAAATGGAACGTAATGAATTTGTAAGTTTACATATGATTTACAAATATTTATATTTATATAGACAACAAGTTTTCCAATTATAGGAACAAAAATTATATCAGCTGTGCTGTTATTCAATTATAGTACATGTATCTGCTATGCTGTTAATTACGTATAATTTATCAGCTATAATCTTATTATTGTCTCTTGCTACGCTAATTCACTTTCTCGTCACTGACACTAGCTTTTGCTCACAATGCTGACAGAAATGGTACTAATGTGTACTCATCTCTTAGAAGTTCTTGGTTTGGTTGTCACAAAACCGGCTGAAGATCGTTCCTTTAGCCCACCCAAGACTGAGGGGGACTAAAGATGTAGATTCTGTGCAATCTCTTTGCTCCTGCGGAGTTCCAGGCAGCTGGACTGACGACCCACGATCTCAGTTTTTATGACACGAATAAAACCTGTAACAAGGAAAAATAGGGGCTAATTTCTGTCCTCAAGCCCACCTATTTCTATTGTATATGATATGAGCGTGTCTCAGTGTCTGCATGTAGGATGAATGACAACATGGCTCAGTATGATTTAGCAATAGCGAGACAAGACAGGTGTCTACTTGCAAAACATTCTTTCTGATAAACTAATACATGGATACATTCAATAATATAAATTCAATGCATGAATACATTCAATACATATAAATTCAATACATGAATACATTCAATACATGAATACATCCCATAATATGTACACCTAGGTGTGATACAACCATTTTCTTCCCCCTATAATATACCAGGCCCTCTCTGACAAGTGCTATACTAGCTGGTACCATATATCCTAACAATATTGTTATGTTCTTATGATAGGAGTATATGAGACGAGGACTGTTTGGTGATATATCAGTGGGAGTTATATGGGACAATAGATTGGAGTTAGATGAGACAATAGATTGAGTCCTAACAAGGACTGTTTTGGTTATATTTCAGTTGGTTTTATCTGAGATAACACTGAAGTTATAGGAGACAATAGATTGAGTTATAGGAGACAATAGATTTAGTTATAGGAGACAATAGATTGAGTCCTAACAAGGACTGTTTTGGTTATATTGCAGTTGGTCTGAGATAATAGATTGAAGTAATAGGAGACAATAGGTTGAGTCCTAACAAGGACTGTTTTGGTTATATTGCTGTTGGAGTTAGATGAGACAATAGATTGAAGTATAGGAGACAATAGGTTGAAGTATGAGTACTATTAGTCTTCGTCTTCATCAATCATATCAGGAAATACAATCATTATACCTAATACCCTTAAGATACAATCAGTAACCTGATACGTTCATTTTGAAATAATTTATATAAAATATATACAGGTGTAGGTAGTATAATGACACACAACAAATACCAACATTATATACCTGCTGAAGGCCTATTTTCCTAAAGGTTATCGTAAATATATTTACCCTCTAAGATTCAAACAGGCCAGTTTTTGACTCGACTTAGCGAAGCAGGCTGCAGGTCGATGCCCTCAGGTAAGCTATAAATCAAAGCTGACAGCTCCTCTCTTCAGTCGGTCGTCTCTGGCTTCATGGTCGGTGATGTGTGATTATGCATAAAATCTCGCCCGATTATATAGGTAGGTGAATGCTTAAGCAAAGCTTTTGGTTGGTTCCTGGCGGAGCAAGCTGATTGGTTTCCTGCAGTTTCGTCTTTTGCTCGTACAGCCTAATTTTATTCAGTTTTCGTCCGCCATCTTGCGTGAACAAGATGGCCACGACCCACATCCAAAAAAACAGAGCTTAAGTTTTTTTTTCCTGGCGTAACTTCTTGTAATTTATTCCGGCTCAGCAACTGTGCGTTGATTGGCTGGGCTCTCGACATAGGGATTTAACAAAGTAGTGTACAAAGTAGTGTGTTTACACAACTCGTTCCACGACACCTCACACCCAAGACCCATGCACTAAGAAAATTTATAAAGGATCGTTTGACAGGGGTTGCAATTATTGGTTGCTTGCAACCCTCTCAGCAGCAGACTTAACAATTCAAGCAACACAAAGCCTTATACAGATCAACATTTAATTCTACCAAACATAGCAAACACCAAACAAACACCCAGTCAGTGTTCATAGACTTTCTGAAAGAAACAATATATAAAACAATGTCTAAGTGAACATCAATAGCATACATAATAACACTTACCATACGGCAAACATGCGCCCACCTGATACCCTCAACTATCTCACACACTCATGCGTGTCGTCCAATGCGACTAGTATGGTGTTGTGCATGAGGCTGGCAATCTCACCGTATAACATAGGTTGCTACCGAAACCACTACTGCAAGAGCATCTGAATGCTTCATGCGGAGGCAAACCACACTGGTGACCCCATGCTCCCTCAGGAGCGGAGAAGAGAAATATATATATCTCCAAGTGAGCCCACGTGCTCTCACAAACCATTGTTCACATAACAATAATTAAATAATAATCAACTGGACATAAAATAATATTCTTCAATACATGTACAACAAATACTCTCAATAATGAGAATAAACTACTACCTCTCAACCGACCCACATCAATACTCGTTCCTGCACTCTGAACATGTCGTAAGTGACGACTGGTGCGCCTGGCAATCAGCGTGTCGTATATGACCCCTTATGAGATTGGGAACTCATCACATGAAACACATTGTTACAGAAACAACCAAATGCTTCTTGTGGGCCTGTAATGGACACCAGTTGCATTGGTGTTTCCATGCTCCGCACGGAGCAAACAGAGAAACACCTGTCTCAACGTACCTTACGCCCCAAGGAGTGGCTCTAATCTCACCAGAAATCTAAATTACTATCCTCACTTCAAAGTAACCACTAAAGATAAACAGTAGGATTATGATAAGAAGGCTATCGTGAAATACACTTAAATGCTCTTACATTAAAGAATAAAAATATAATTATTCTTAACTTAACAACTAAAACTAAAGTCATCACCACGTGGCTGTCATCTTGCTATTTTGCTAACAAGTTAATATCATCTAAATTCACGTAATAGATCGCTTCTCTGCCTGGTTTCATGTATGAAATACTTTCATACTACATCTATCTATGTATTTCACTAAGCATTAAAATAGCCACGCTCAATATAATTTCAGAATAATAGAATACTAATGCTAATCTAACTTAACTCACGTGCTCAAGGCGTCTACAGATTGACACAGATAGACTCTGGTGTCTAACCTCGTTTGTTCTCTTCTGGGCGGCTCTCTCAAAAATAGGCCTGTTTCGCCGCTTGCTATCTCTTTTATAAGCCCTAGGCTAATCACTCAACTTACTGCGCGCTGCGCGTATTACTTTGCGCCACGCAAATAACACACGCGATTATTGTTCTAGAAGGCATGAAAACACAAATATACACAACTATTTCTAGAGCAAAAACACAACTAATTTGTAGGCTTTATTATGGCCTTGTAATAAATCTTCTTGAAGATAACGTGGTGAAAAGGCACTAAACCACAGAGACAATATGGTTGACAAGATGGGTATCCCACGGAGACAATAGGGCTGACAAGATGGCGCGGTCACACTACTTACATTCCCAAGTTGGCACATGGTTGAGGCTGATGTTAGCTACTCAAATGCAGTTTAACAAAGCAAAGGAGCAGAGTGAATCTGGAAGAGCGTGGTGACTTACGACTAAAACTCACCAATGTCAAGACAAATATTACTGTACCTCGTTAATGGTCGTTAGCCACATCCGATATTAATTAATGTAACCAGTTCAATAAATAGGCAATTTTAATTTATTGTGCCTCTATAATCACTTCCTTATTTTGTTTATATATTTTTTGCCTGGGGTATATTAGGGATCAAGGATTCCAGGGAGGGGTTAGGGCTTAAAACAATGTTGAGGCACCCTGAGCTATAGCAAATACAAAAGAAATAGTTGGATTTTAAAAAAATGTTCTCTTTCATTTCGCTGCGTTTGGCTTCCTTGCAAGACGCCTGCCCCTACTTCCTGTGTTTCTGTAGTCAGTTTTTTTTTTAAAAAAATAAAGTTTTGCCTCGTTTTGGCGAGGCGCGCCCCGTTCAACCTAGTCGGTTATATTAGGGTACATCTCCAAATATAAAAGATATTTAGGTATTACTATTAGCAGCTATTTAATTCAGTATTAGAATGAGAAATGCGCACACGAATCATTCTGTCGCTTTTCATTGCATACTTAAATCTGTCTAGTCTGTGTGCATGTCTGTCTGTACTTCAGTCATTCTTTCGCAAAATAAAAAGTCAACTTAAACAGTACGTAACGTCAAATATGTCTAAAAACACCGAAAGGGTGTTCGCATTCTCTGGAACCCAGCCAAAATTGTCACTGTGTATGACGCCATCAACCTTGAATACTTCCAGGTTTGACTAGTAACCGTAGTCATCGCTGACTTTGTGATATTGTGCCAACACGTTTTTAAAGGTATCGAAATTGCCCTTGCTGTCGAAATCGATTTTGTCATCTTGTTCAAGTACTGTAGTATCGAGAGCGAGTGCATAAATTCTTATCCGTTGCATGTTTTAAAAAAAAATATTTTCCGTTCGTGCTTTGCCGTTTTTTTTTTTTCTGTCCGAAAGGTGGAAATGTGCAAGAAAAGCAAGATCTAAGTTGGCACCGAAATCTATGTTTATTTCCCTCTCCCTTCTTTCTCCAGCGTTTTTCTTACCTGTAACGGTTTTGCATTTTGGCATCCACACTTCGTCTTCCTATAGATGATAAAGCGTGCATTAGCAGAACCAACTGCTGAGCTTTCCTTCTTTTGAAAATAAGAAATTTTGGCTTTTCATTTTCAGAATTTTCAGTCGTTAAGTACGTTAACATTTGAAGTAGTCAGCTTTAATATTTTGACAGAAAAGAAAGATACCTGAATTTAAGGTTTTGTTTCTTGAAAGATGGCTTCGGCAACGGTGAGTACAACTTTTGTAGTGCCCTATTACGTACAATCTGTTTCAGATTTCATATCACTTAATACATCTAGCATTTTTCTTCGGTTAAACTAACAAAATATGGCTCCTGTGGCTTGTATATAAGGTTTTTTTTTTCCTCGTAAAGTTTGTTCCTTTTTAGTTACCGTTTCCACGAGACATTTAGAGCAGAGGCCAAACGGTCTTTGCTAGTATAACTTAGTAAATAAATATTACACTGTTTGCAGGCCTCAGGTTTCCATTCTTTATGTGTTGCATAACTTAGTGAGAGCGACTTTATTTTCTGTCCTGCTGGAGTTTGTAAATGGTTGTTGCTGTATTCAGAACGTAAGATGATATTCAGCCAGTGGCGTACTTAGGTGGTGCGAGGTGGAGGTGGCGGTCCGCTACGGGTGGCATCCAGAAGAGGTGCTCCACCAGACAATGTTTTAACCAGTAACGTAATGTTTAAAAAATTTACTTCCAAGCCTAGTATATTTTTCTGTGGGTTTATTTGTGGGGGTTGAGGTAGATCCACTCCAGTTGCCAAATACTTAAGTGAGCGCCCCTATAAAAGTGTAAACAAACAAGGAGCGGAAACCCGAGGCTTGTGAACAGTAAATAAATAAACAATACACAAAGGTCACGTGTTTCAGGCACTCGTGAGAAATAAAGAAGTAGAAGACTAGACAACAGAGTCGAACCAGGACCTTCCGAATGACACCACCGCCTAGCTACGGGAGCGAATCTATACTACCTTCTCTGCAGCTGGGCACTACAACAATATTTGTATTTAGCTTTATACCAGAATATGCTCTTGTAGTCGTTTGCGCGTAATGCTTTTTGTTTTCTAAAATGTATTCTTTTTGTGCTGTTGTTTCCATCAGACATTTAGAGCAGATCCCTAAGTGTCTGTGCTGATTTGACTTAATGAGAGCAACTATAATGGAGTTTGTAAATGTTTGTTGCTGTAGTCAGAGCTTGAGATGGTATTCTGCTAATGAAAGCCTCGTTTTGGGCGCAATGTTTGACTTTAAAAGGCTTTCTACGTGAACTCCATTAAGGCCCGGCGGGAAAGTGACAGCTGGAATTGCCTTATTTATTCTTTAGAACGCTGCAACCGTTGTTCTATATTTACTATTCCTGTTTTGTTATTTGTACAGGGTGATCGAGAAGTCCCTCCGCAGTGGGTTCAGTGCTTTAATAATATGAATGTAACACGTTATTATACAGTACAACGAAAGTTCACAGTAATTTTAGTTAATGTTATTTACAACATTATTGACGATGTTGTATTGTAAAGCTACTAAAAACCATAGGCCCATAATAATAGGAAACTCTTTACAGAGCGATACAACAGGAAGCAATCTGATCATCAGAAGAAGTTCCCCCCATCCGACAAGTGTTTCGGCCCAATTACTCCTTTACACTCTAAGGGGGGCGGGCCCACTTGGGTCATGACTCCCAAGCGTCTCAGCTTCCTGTTGTCTTGTATCGAAAATGAACCCATTTCACTTATGGTAGCAACTTTTAAATCCACAACGCCAGCCGAGGAGCCAATTGTGAAAGTAACAAAGAGAAGACAAATTATTCCGTTCGTTCCGTCGCCCTTCACAACTAAGGACACACACTGAGACATTAGCGCGCAGCCAACGAGCTGCGCGCCGCAAGCCACTGAAATTTGTACCTGACACTCTCCCTATAGTATACATCGCCTGTTGCCCCAGAGTCGCAGCTCTTTCACTAGTACACCAAAAAAACTCAGCATTGTGGACTTAGAAAAATTTTGGTGTTTTCTGTACTGCAGCGTTTATTGTCACGATATCCATCGCCCATTGCGGTTGTTCCACAGCCAGCCTGATGCCTTGTCGGCAGTTTCACTAAGCCTCTTCAGTGCCCTTGTTCTAGACTGTCCCTTCAGCCCCAACAGTTTCAATAAATCATACACTGATGCAGCCACAAGCCCTCTTGCGCCCACTTCAACCGCCATGACCCTTGCACTGAATCCATCGTGTCTCAGATCTGCGGTCAGATCGCTATACTTGGCCGCTTTGAATGAATGTTGCTCATCTAATCTGGATTCAAATGGCACGGTCAGTTCAATCAGTATGACCTGAAGCGTTGCTGCAGAATGAAGCACTATATCGGGCCGTCTCCGCGATTTTCTGATACACTCTGGATATGCCCCCCGTCCAGGTAGGTCTACCGCCATCTCCCAGTCATTTGCACAGTCAAGAAGAGATGGTAAACTGCTAAAAATATAGCCTAAGACAGTTTTATACAAGACTTTGAAAAAACCCAGTTTAATTTTTGTCAGTCACGATCTCTCGCAGAACCCCTTGAACCTCTCGCTGAACCGAAGTGTTTGCGCGGAATCCCGGTGAAAAGCGCTGTTATAGACGATCTCGTCAATGTAGGCCAAAGAGCAGCCAGTTTTTCTGGTCTACAAAGACTAAACTGACTCACTTGAATGTGACAAATTATGAGATGTCACTTTTTCGCCCACTCAAAAACTCTTCTGGACGACATAACCACTTTGTTTAAAAATCTGAAACGAGAAATAACTCATATTTACTAACTTTTGACTCATTTTTGAAACATGATACATTTTGAGTTAACCAGTTCACAGAGCTGAGCCGTTACCCAGTTCTCCTCAGTGTGCCATTCCCGAATTTTCTACTATCTGAACTCTGTCCATATTTACATATTCATCATTCTCACACTTTCATGCTTGATCTCCTCAATTAACTTCATTCCTTTTAAGCTTTGTTTATTACTGGGATGTTCATTAGGCCTTCGACCATTTCTTTTTCCTGTAATATTTTTAGAAACGTAGTAGCATCATAGCTCCTATTGTGTATTACCTCCTAATTTCAGCTCCCTCTCGCCGCACATTTCCCGGGTTATTTATCCTACCACTATTCAGGAAATACCAGACATAAATTTATTGCTTTCTTAATGATTATTAATCTTTTCTGCGACTGACCTGCATATGCCATTAAACTATTACCATCATCACCATCATCACCACCACCCTCTATATCATCATAATCACCACCACTACCATCATCATCTTCACCACCACAATAATCTTCATCACTACCACCATCATCATCATCATCACCACTACCATCATCATCACTACCATCATCATCAACATGATAATTATCTTAATTATCACCATCATCATCACCACCACTACCATCATCATCATCATTACCACCACCATCATCATCCCCACTACCACCATCATCATCACAACCACCATTATCCTCATCATCACCACTACAACCACCATCATTATCACCCCTACCATCACTATCATCATCACAACGACCACCATCATCATTATCATTACCACCGTAATCATCATCACCCCTACCACCACCATTATCATCACAACCAACATCATCATCACCATCATCATCATCATCACCACTACCACCAATATCATCATCACAACCACCATCATCATCACCATTACCACCACCATCATCACCACCACCCTATCTTCATCACAACCACCACCACCATCATCATCATCACCACTAACACCACCATCATCACCACCACCACCATCATCATCACAACACCATCATCATCATCATCATCATCAACACTACCACCACCATCATCACCACCACCACCATCTTCATCACAACCACCATCATCATCCTCATCATCACCACTACCACCACCATCATCACAACTACCACCATCATCATCACAACCACAACCATCATCAACATCATCACCACATCCACCACCATCATCACCACCACCACCTTCATCATCATCACAACCATCATCATCATCATCATCCCCATTACCACCACCATTATCACCACCCCCATCATTTTCATCACAACCACCACCAACATCATCATCATCACAACCACCACCACAACCACCATCATCTTCATCACAACCATCATCATCATCATCACCACTACCACCCCCATCATCACCACCATCTTCATCCCAACCACCATCATCATCATCATCATCACCACCACTACCACCACCATCATCACCACAACTACCACCACCATCATCACCACCACCTCCTTTATCATCATCACCATCATCACCATCACCACCACAACACCATCATCACTATCACCATCATCATCACCACCATCACCACCATCATAATCATCATCATCACCACCATCATCATCACAACCACCACCAGCATCACCCCCACTACCACCACCATCATCACCACCACCACCATTATCATCATCACCATCATCACCATCACCACCACCAACACCATCATCAGCATCATCACCACCATCATCACTATCACCATCATCACCACCACCACCACTATCATCATAATCATCATCATCACCACCACCACCATCACCATCACAACCACCATCATCATCACCACCACTACCACCACCATCATCACCACCACCATTACCTTTCAGCTTCCCAGGGAGCAAAGGCCTTCAACAAAGTCATACCTAATTCTCCAGTCCTGTGTTGGACATAAGTTCCTTACAATTCTTCTTTATCTATTTTATTATTCACATTCTCTATATTTGATTATCATATATATTAATAAATAGATACCTCTGAACGTCCGAGTTACAGTGTTCTGAGATCGAAACCTGGTAGCGCCCCGTTCCAATCTATCACGCTGTAAATGGATACCTGACTCTGCTCTTGATTTAAGGAAGGCAAAGGCAGCTAAGAAGGGTACTTGTCATCCCTCCTCATAAAAACTCTGGATCTAGCATACTGGACTTAAACACTCCACTCCCTTACGGAAGCATCTGCCATGGGACTGAAAGACAAAGTAGACGAAAATAGAAAGTGGAGATAGATGGGACGTTCTCTCTCTCACTCTCTCTCACTCTCTCACTCTCTCTCACTCTCTCTCACTCTCTCACTCTCTCTAACTCTGTCTCACTCTCTCACTCTCTCACTCTCTCTCACTCTCTCTCACTCTCTCTCACTCTCGTACTCTCTCTCACTCTCTCTCACTCTCTCTCACTCTCTCTCTCACTCTAACTCTCTCTCACTCACTCTCTCTCTCACTCTGTCACACTCTCACACTCTCACACTGTCTCACTCTCTCCCACTCACACACTCTCTCACACTCACACACACTCTCACACACTCTCACACACTCTCACACACTATCACACACTCTCACACACTCTCACACTCTCACACTCTCTCACGCTCTCTCACATTCTCTCACTCTCTCACAATCTCACACTCTCACTCTCTCACTCTCACTCACTCTGACTCACTCTGACACTCTGACACTCTCTCACTCTCTCACTCACTCTCACTCACTCTCACTCACTCACTCAATCACTCTCACTCTCTCACTCTCATTCTCACTCTTACTCTCTCACTCTCACTCACTCTCTCTCACTCTCTCTCACTCACTCACTCTCTCACTCACTCTCTCACTCCCTCTCTCCCTCACTCTCTTACTCACTCTCTCACACACTCTCTCACTCTCACTCACTGTCACTCACTGTCACTCACTTTCACTCACTCTCACTCACTCTCACTCTCTCACTCTCTCTCACTCTCTCTCACTCTCTCACTCTCTCTTTCTCACTCTCTTTCACTCTCTCACTCTCTCTCTCTCACTCACTCTCACTCACTCTATCTCACTCTCGCTCACTCTCGCTCACTCTCTCTCTCTTTGACGGTCTGTCTGTCTATCTATCTATCTATCTATCTATCTATCTATCTATCTGTCGTACGGTAGGTAAGGTGTTTTATTGGGCCCGCCTAAGTAAAGAGTGAATGTTGACAGATACACGAGAATGTATAGAAAATAGATTTCACAGGTGGTAGGTTGAGGGAAATATATGTCTCAGGGGTGAGTAGGCTTCTCTCCTCCAGTCTATCCGTACAACTGTGCTTTGTTTACAAGACAGTCTTTGCCTCCCTATCTAAAATAAGACAAGTTACACTACACACACGCAACACTATGTGACGACAAGACACATACACGTGAAAAACTAAGGATAAATGGGTATGGGTCTGACCTACACACAAAGTTAAATGTCTTTGTTGTTTATCATCACTAAAATTGTCACAACATCAAATACCCAAAAGATATCAAGAAATCATTTACATATAGAGGAAATACAGAAGAATGGTGCGCCTTCACCGCATGGAGAAAAAAAACCCAAAGAATATTTAACCCAAAGGTTGAAGGTTAACACTTGGTTACAGAATAAAAAAATCTTGGTACAATATATGACCAAGTAAAGTAAACAAAATCAGACAACCAAATTAATAGATATTTCCCAGCACAAACATAATCATCACACAATCTCTCACTCAGTGGCCACGTCTCACTCTCTTCTTTCTTCTTTGATCCTAAGCCGTCGACCGTCAAAGCAGTCAGTGGCCATCACGCCTGGTGGCGTCTTGTAGGGCAACAACAAAGTGATTCCACTTTGCTCAGTCGGTGGCCATCCTTCGTACAGTGCCCTAACTCGGATCATTTTTTGCATCTCAGCCTCCACAGTCCTACGCCAAGTTGTTTTTGGTCGGCCTCTCTTTCGTTTTTCTTCAAGGGTCCAAAGCATAGCTGTTCTTGTGATGGCAACAGGGTCTATTCTGAGGACATGGCCAACCCAGCTCCAGCGTCTGCCAGCTATGATGGTGTGCACGTCCTCTTGCTAGCTCCGAGTAAGCAGATCTTGATTGGTGATGGTATTCGGCCAAAAGATTCGGAGAATTTTTCTTAGGCATGTTGTGTGAAAAGAGGACAATTTCGACATTTCCTTCTCTGTAACTCTCCAGCATTCCGCACCATAGAGAAGCACAGAAAGCACACAGCTCTGATATAATCTTAATTTTGTGCTTGTGCTGTACTGAGAGGACTTCCAGATGTTCCAGACTAAAAAAGGCTGTTCTTGCTTTGTTCATTCTGATGTTGATGTCTTTGCTTGCTCCGCCGTCTGTTGTTACTATGCATCCTAGGTATGTGAAGGTGTCTGTCTGTTCCAGTTGCTGATTCCTTACTGATATGGGCTCAGGGTTGCTCACATTGAGCGTCATGACCTCTGACTTTTTTAGATTGATGTTCAAGCCCATCTGCTGGCTATACTTATTAAGTCTATCCGTTTTTTCCTGGATGTGTTGATGTGAATGTGCTAGTAGTGCAATGTCATCTGCATATTCCAGATCTTCTAATGTAGAAAATGTAGTCCATCTTATTCCTCTTAGACTGCACTCTGTTGTCTGGCGCATCACCCAGTCCATGACTGTTAAAAATAGAGTGGTTGATAAGGGGCATCCCTGCCGTACTCCTGTCTTCACCTCAAAGGTTAGGTTGCTCTGCCCAACGCTACACGTAAAGTTGGCATAGAGGCTTTTTATGATTGACACTATGCAGCTTGGAATTTCATAAGCCCTCAGTATTTTCCATAAACTGTCCATATGTATACTGTCAAAAGCCTTTTCAAAATTAACGAAATTAATGTACAGCTGTCTTTGCCATTCTGAGCACTGCTCTATAATGTTCCTGAGGGTAAATATATGATCTACACATTTTCTGTTCTTTCTAAATCCTGCTTGTTCTTTCCTCAGTTTGTGGTCTACTGCTTTTGAAATTCGCTGTATAATTATCCTGCCTAGTATTTTGCTGGGAACTGTGAGAAGAGTTATTCCTCTCCAATTATTGCAGTCTGCAAGATGTCGCTTCTTTGGCAATTTGTTAATTATTCATTTGTTCCACTCCGTTGGTGTTGTCCCTGTTTTCAAGACTTGTGCAAATAGTGGTTCTAATAGTTCTGCTGCTAGCTCAGGGTCGGTCTTAAATAGCTTTGCATTTAAGTTATCACGGCCAGGAGCTTTTCCATTCTTTAACCCTTTGATTGCTGTGATGATTTTTTTCTTTTCTTGGAATGTCGGTTTTAACATCTAGATAATTTTCAGCCTCAGGAACATTCAATTGTGTCTCTGGTGGTTCCTTGTTCAGAGTTTCTCTGAAATGCTCTGCCCATCTTGTTTCCTGTCCCTCTGCTGTCGTGACGAGATTTCCTTGCTCATCGCTTACTAATGTAATATTGTTTGCACCTCGTTTTCCGCTGAGGATTTTAGTTATTTTGTATACTGTGCTTTGTTAATTTCTCAGTACTGCCTCTTCTGCCTGTCTTGCAAGATCGTCTAGGAAATTCCTCGGATGGGGTGCACAGGGGAATATAAGTCAAGACACAGGAACTACAACTGAATAAACTTCGTTGCGACAACGCTTGCAGTGTATGGACTGGCCGGGAAAAGAGGCTTGTTTCCCGCTCGGTCTGGAACTTCTATCTGGATACAGTCTTCATTACAAATAGGCGAATAGCGTGAGAATTCTTGATGTTTACCATTTTAAAGAGGGGGATACTTCTAGTATATATTTGGATAAATCCGGTTGCTCCTAATGATAAAAATGATGATGATGGATTTTTATGTCGGCCGACTCTTTGCCAAGTGTCGGTCGCTTATAAATGGAAAAAAAGACCGATGGTCGTCCGCTTGGGGATCAGGTCTGCGAAAAATACAAGAAAACATTTGTGGAAAAATGCTACAATTCTATGTATATATATATATATATATATATATATATATATATATATATATATATATATATATATATATATATATATATATATATATATATATATATATATATATATATATATATATATTATATATATTATATATATATATATATATATATATATATATATATATATATATATATATATATATATATATATATATATATATATATATATATATATATATATATATATATATATATATATATATATATATATATATATATATATATATATATATATATATATATATATATATATATATATATATATATATATATATATATATATATATATATATATATATATATATATATATATATATATATATATATATATATATATATATATATATATATATATATATATATATATATATATATATATATATATATATATATATATATATATATATATATATATATATATATATACTCGCACAGTGAGTTTTTTATACTTTTTTCACAATACGCAACACGTACAACATAATAACCTATCATTTAGTTCGCTATTAAATTTTCGGCGTCTGTTACTTTGTCGTATGGCACTAAAAAAAATTATAGGCGCTATAATAACAGAAATTACAAATGAAATATAAACATGTATTCTTTTCTCCCACTGTCAGTGGTCTAACGCCTCTAAGTCCGGTCTAGTTAACAGTCGTGTTTATCTCTCTCTCTCCTGGGGAGTTAAGAGCCGCGACCGTCTACACTGTAAACATAATTATGGTCTTGTCTCAGTTATGTAGCGGTTGGGTGGCGTGGTCTAACATTTTAATTAGGTATCTGGTTATGAAAATCGTTACGCGTTATTTTATTTAGTTCGCCTTACTAGCAAGAAAAATCTAAGTGAAGTAAAAGTGTTTAACATCAAATGGCTATCACCGTGAAATACTTCTAATACTTAGAACTATTTTCATCTCACCAGAAAATCCAGAATGAAATCTCTACGAATCACTTATAAACAATATCCAAAAGAAATGGTTCTGTGACTGCGCGCTAGACTCTTCTGACTGACGACTGATGGCTGGGTCATAGAAACAGCAGTATATATATTATAGATTCCTCTTGATCTCCAATGGCGTTATTTCGCACTTCTGTGTGGGACAAAAATTCAGGAGCTAGAGCTTTCAAGATGAAAAGCTTTAGGTTTCGGTCTTCCAGAGTTTCTCGTCCAGAGCTTTGACCGACATCAAAAGACGTTTGTTCTCCTAGCGGGTTTCTCGTTAGAAAGCCCGTGCTCAAGATCAAAGGGTACTGTGGGATTTTAGATGTTCCTTGAATAAACTTCACATGTCTGTTCCGTTACTTCTCAAGTGCTGTCTAGCTGTCACGTATTGTATGATTGACAGATGAGCTCGCGTGAGTGGAACGAAGTATAACCATAGCGTGATTTGTCTCCTGATATGACTGACAGGTCTAAGAAGATTTGTAAACACTGCGTTGGTCAGTGTTTAAAGAAAGAGGGCGGGGACAAAAGGGTAAGCTGCAGACAGAAGGACAGGTAGTTTTAATGCATGTTTAGCTAGCAAATCAGAGAGCAGCTATTAGGTTGCAATAGGCTGTTAGATCACATAGACTCTTCTCCATCGCCCTATCTCCATCTCTCTCCCTCTGCCCTCTCCCTTTCTCCATCTCCCCCCTCTCTCTCCCTCTCTCCATATCTCTCTCCCTCTCCATCTCTCACTCCCCTCTCTCCATTTCTCCCTCCCCTCCCTCTCCTCTCCCCTCCCCTCCCCTCCCCCTCCCTCTATCTATCTCTCTCTATCTCTCTATATATCTCTCTATATATATATCTCTTATCTCTATATACTATTTAAAATAATGAGGAATCCTCTTTTGCACCAAACTGGATAGTCTCGTTTTGGCTGCTAAGTCCCGCATTCTCTTCAACAGCAGAAGCTGTGTAGGACAGCTGTCATCTTCTTGCTTGTACCAAGCCATCGCTGTTTCTAGTGCTATAAAGGCCTCTTCAGGACTTGGTCGACGTTTTGGTTTTTTCTTCATAATCTACAAGTACATCATGTACTTCTGAGGTGTCTTCATCATCGGTCACTACATGTATTTGGTTTTCTTCTTGCACAAAAGACAAAATTTCTTCGTCATTCAAAAACTGAAAACCAGAATCATTATCATCTTCTAGCCACATGTGTGCATCATCTTTGTCACAGTCCGAAAATCCGGGCATTGCTTGAAACAGTTCCACAACTTCATTTATACAATCATCATTTGTGTCCACTGCAGTAGTTTCATTTCCTCCTTTTTTCCCAAGCAATCTACTCCAAGCCTTGTTGAGATTATCTTGTGACAGGGTGGTCCAAGCATCAGCTAAACATATAGCAGCAGTCTTTGAGATTAAGCTTTTTGGAAAACGCCACCACACTTTCTTCATCTTCAGCCAACAATAAACGACGCAGGACTTCCTTCTTGTACATCTTTTTAAGCTTTGCTATAACACCCTGATCCATTGGTTGAATCAGTGCTGTTACATTGGGAGGCAGAAAAATTACTTTAAAATTTGCATCAACTGCATTCAATGTATCCGTCTCTGGATGAGATGGTGCATTGTCCAGTAGAAGAATTACTTTTCCAGTTTTCTTTTCTTGTTCTCCCAACCTCTTCACATTTGGGATGAACTGATTTGTATACCAATCAAGAAATATTTCACTATTCATCCAAGCACTCTTCTGTGCTTTGTAACACAATGGGAGACATGTCACATTCTTTAAACAACGTGGTTTTTTGGCTTTGCCGATCATTAGCACCGGTAAACGATGACTTCCACTGGCATTCGCGGCTACCAAAATTGTTACTCTCTCTTTGCACTTTTTAAACCCAGGGGCAGCTGCTTCGCGCTGAGATGCAAGTGATTTTTGAGGCAATGATTTCCAGTATAAGCCAGTCTCATCGGCATTATACACATCATCGAGTGAATAACCTTCTTCTTCCAAAAAAGCCAAGAATGTTTCTATAAAATTTTTAGCGGCAGTTGCATCGCTAGATAAAGATTCCCCTTGAATCTCCAATTCTCGTATGCCATGACGAGATTTAAAGTTTCTTAACCATTCCTGGCTAGCCTTAAAGTCAGGAGGACCGTCAAGTTGATTGTTGAACTGAAGTGCCTTTTCACACAACAGAGAACCAGAGATAGGTTCCCCTTTGCTTCTTCTTTGCACAAACCATATATACAAAGCCTCTTCCAATTTCACATCTTTCGCATTTCTCATGGTTTTTACGTTTCTTCGACCCATTTTCACTATCAAATTTCGATGCAAAACTCATAATTTTATCCTTGTTACTTTTAATGTCAGAGACGGTAGCTTTCCCAACATTGAAAATCCTCGCAAGTGAAGACACAGTTTCACCTTGTCCTAGTCTCTTGATAAATTCTGTTT
This sequence comes from Oreohelix idahoensis, assembly GCA_024509875.1. Lineage (NCBI taxonomy): Eukaryota > Metazoa > Mollusca > Gastropoda > Stylommatophora > Oreohelicidae > Oreohelix > Oreohelix idahoensis. Next base: position 95,280 of record JAMPIV010016779.1, read on the forward strand.
TCGTTTCAATTGACAAAACATTGCGGTTCCTTTTATATGCTTTAGGCCTACTGGAAGATGCCATATCGCACAGAGAAATACTTGTACGCCAAAATTATTCTGCTGTAGTAGCAGACACAATTATTTTAAGTTGAACTGTCTGTTTAGCCAGTGTTCTACCTAGAACGCACACGTACACTGTTTTTTTTAAACCAGATATTAACTGACTTTATGATCTAACTGACTTCCTGTACGTAAGCGACCGACCATTAACCATCCCATTCTCTACAAATTGTTCGCACACATTTGAAGTTTGCCGCATCAAAAGATTCAGAATTTTAGTCTAACGTGACTGTGGCATCTGATTTTTTTTTTTTTTCTGGAAAAAGTGTTCGGATAATTGGATGTTCGGATAATTGGGGTTCGGATAAATGGAGTTCTACTGTATGTATATATATATATATATATATATATATATATATATATATATATATATATATATATATATATATATATATATATATATATATATATATATATATATATATATATATATATATATATATATATATTATATATATATATATATATATATATATATATATATATATATATATATATATATATATATATATATATATATATATATATATATATATTTTTTTTTTTTTCTCTAGCTCTCTATCTGTCTCTCTATCTCATATCTCTCTATTTCTCTCTCTCTCTCTCTCTCTCTCTCTCTCTCTCTCTCTCTCTCTATATATATATATATATATATATATATATATATATATATATATATATATATATTTCTATATATATATATATATATATCTATCTCTATCTATCTCTCTATCTACATCTCTCTCTATCTCTATCTCTCTCTATATCTCTTTCTATCTCTCTCTATCTCTGTCACTCTATCTCTATCTCTCTATCTATCTCTATCTCTCTCTTTATCTCTCTCTATCTCCATCTCTCTCTATCTCCGTCTCTCTCTATCTCCATCTCTCTCTCTATCTCCATCTCTCTCTATCTCCATCTCTCTCTCCATCTTTATCTATCTATCTATCTATCTATCTATCTATCTATCTATCTATCTATCTATCTATCTATCTATCTATCTATCTATCTATCTATCTATCTATCTATCTATCTATCTATCTATCTATCTATCTATCTGTCTGTCTATCTGTCTGTCTGTCTGTCTGTCTGCCTGCCTGTCTGTCTGTCTATCTATCCGCCCGTCCGTCCGTCCGTCCGTCCGTCTGTCTGTCTATCTATCTATCTATCTATCTATCTATCTATCTATCTATCTATCTATCTATCTATCTATCTATCTATCTATCTATCTATCTATCTGTCTGTCTGTCTGTCTGTCTATCTGTCTCTCTACTTGTCGTTCTACATGTCTGTCTTCCTACCTACCTACACACCTACTACCTACGTACCTACATACCTACTTACTTACCTATCAACCTACTTGTCACTATGTCTTCCTATCGTCTGTCTTCTTTTTATCTGTTTGTCGGTCCGTCTATATATACATCACCTAACCTCCTCTAAAATCTACATTGCGCTGCATAAAATAGTTTCGTGGTAACATTCATTTAGCGCATTTTGAAAGTTTGGCATTTTTTGGCATCTCGTGACGCAAACGTAAATCTGGGCGTTCCCACTTAACTACTCACCAAATGCGCGCGGCTCAGCGTGTTGATTCGACAGAATCTACTTGAAGACTGGAATGACCTTTTCCGTTGCTGTTTTTTCCCTCCTCCACAGTAGTTGTTCACCTCAAGACGTTAGAGTTATTTGTACTGATTAGTGATGTGTAAATGTACACACATAAGAGTAAAACGTTTACCTGAAAGGAAAATTGGAGGGACTATACACCTGACCTTAGAATTATTTGTACAATTGATGACTTAAAATGAATGGCCCTATTCAAGGCATTAGAATGCGTTATACAATGAAAGCTATAAGGGTGAGTCGTCCAGCTGAAGATATTAGTGAGTTGTTCAAACGAAGACGTAAGTGAATTGTCCAACTGATAGACATGAGTGAGTTGTCCAGTTGAACATATTAGAATGAGTTGTCCAACTGAGCACATTATAGTGATCAGGGTCGGCCACTGTCATTGTGGGGCCCGATTTGGGCCATGCTGGTGGGGTCCCTGGACCTAAGGTTATAGTCTTACGTTTTATGTCAAAATATACATAATAAATACAAATATTGTTTTATTTTAATACAATGCACGATCATATATTCTAGATATATTAGAGTGAGTTTTCGAACTGAAGACATCAGAGTCAGTTATTCTACTGAAGACATTAGAGTGAGATGTCTGTCGCGGGATTGTCTCTCCGGCTTTGCAATAGTGGGCCAATAATGGTCAGACTCCGAGTGAAAGGATGAGGGTTCTAAAAGGTATCAAACTTCGCTCAAGATTACTCTTGCCAGAGATGTAAATTGAAGAATGGTGCTTCTATTTAAGGGAGCCTCACAGGAATTTTACAGAATGGCAAGCAGAACAACGGAGATCATCTAAGCTGTCGTGAACATATTATTCTCCCAAAACTTCTGTGAGGATAGATATTTTAGGAGGTCCCAGATGAAGGTGATTCAGCAAAATATTAATTTAATAGCTCTATGGTTAGGTTTTTTAAAAACTACTCACACGGGTGCAAACGCATTCAATAATGATTAAATCGACTATAGATTTATATTTACATATAACAAGTTTAATAATCAGTTATGAGTTAACAATATTAAAATAAATAACGTTTGCTATAAAAATGAAGCGATGATATTTGTCATCATCGGACGATATTAATTTTTGGTGGATGAGAGAATAAAATTGGAAATGCCAATTGGTTGAGTGTTGTATAAGATATACTGGACGGGGCACCAATGGTCTCCTCGCTACAATATGATGGAGATGGCATATGGAGTGTTGTCAAGAACGTCTCCAGAAATGGACTCATTAAGAATGAAAGAGACCTATTTGAGAAAAGGATAACAAGATGAGAAGGTAAATACTCTCTACTAGATAGAAAGACTTACATCAGTGAGGGACATTTGAATGAGTTATCTATTGGACTACATTAATACGAGTTACTGAACTAAAGATATTAGAGTGGGTTGTAAACTTAAAGACATTAGCGTGAGTTGTCCTTTTTAACATATTTGTTGGAGGTTAAAATTGATCTCTAATTCTGAGACATATAAATTGCATTACTCTTTCTGTAGTTAACTGAAATTTTAAACTGAAGAGATAATTAAAACTGCTTCAGTTTTAAAATTTATCTAACAATTATAGGGTTGCGGTCTATCGTACTGGTGTTAGCCGTCAATTGTTAAAGACTGAACAATTATAAACACGCTCGCTTCCGCTTCTTCAGTATTCACACACAGTCACTCATCCTTTCTTCCATTGGTTTAAAATTTACTACTTTCTTAGTCATTCCTCTTCTATCATGGGCTGTAGAGTTTTGCCAGAGAGAGCGCCATACTATCCTATCTGCTGTATTCCTCATGGCCTGGTTCCATTCTAGTCCTCGGTCCTTCAGAAACTGTCTAATGTTGTCCTCCCAGCGGACTCTGGGTCGTCCTGGAGGTTTGAATCTCTGACTCTTAGTTTCTCATATTTGCCGTTGTAGCCGATCTTCTTCCGTTCTGCAGACATGGCCAAACCATCGTAATTGGCACTGTTCCACTCGGGTCTGCAGGGGCTGGGTTTTGAGGCCACGACGTATTGTCTGGCTGTGAACCATGTCTCTTGTTTTGTTACTTCAATGTATGATAACAACTGGAGGTTAATGCGCATAAAGCGGACGCAATAAAGGTAAAAAGAAATTCATTTCCATTCATAAACCACGTGATAAATACGGCGAAGAGTTCAAATACATTGGAAGCATTATCATCATCATTATCATTATCTTCATTATCATCATCTTCATTATCATTATTATTATTATCATCTTCATTATCATCATCATCTTCATTATCATCATCATCATCATCATCATCATCATCATCATCATCATCATCATCATCATCATCATCATCATCATCATCATCATCATCATCATCATCATCATCATCATCATCATCATCATTATCTTCATTATTATCATCATCATCATCATCATCATCATCATCATCATCATCATCATCATCATCATCATCATCATCATCATCATCATCATCATCATCATCATCATCATCATCATCATTATCTTCATTATCATCATCATCATCATCATCATCATCATCATCATCATCATCATCATCATCATCATCATCATCATCATCATCATCATCATCATCATCATCATCATCATCATCATCATCATCATCATTATCATTATCATCATCTTCATTATCATCATCTTCATTATCATTATCATCATCTCCATTATCATTATCATTTATCATCATTATCATAACCATCATTATCATTATCATCATTATCATCATCATTATCATCATCTTCATTATCATTATGATCATCTCCATTATCATTATCATTATCATCATTATTATCATTATCATCATCTTCATTATCATCATTATCATCATCTTCATTATCATTATTATCACCATCGTCATCATCATCATCATTATTTTAATCATAATCATCATTATTTTCCTTTGCGCTCTCTACGGAACATTGAGCTACCTGTGCAGTGGATCCCTTTGCAGGAAGCCTGCACCATGCAGTTTAATTGGCTACTGATTTCACTTAGGCGGCCTCCAGACCCCGGAAATATTTGCTGCGTTTCTTTGTTCATATATAAAACAGACGATCATAAACAAGCTACCCGTTAGGCAAAGAAAAGTCTAAATAACAAAAGTGACCAAACATATATTTAATCGGCCAGAGGGAAGAAAGAAACCGACTCTTTCACAGAAATCACACCATATCTGCAGACTAATCGAAAACATATATCCACTTTAAAAAAAAAAAAATTTAAAAAAAACCACAGTGCAGGTAATTCTGTTTGGATTCACCAGCCTCATGACTCAGGATCCCAGCACAAAACGGCGCATTCTCCGCCATTTGGATTCCTCAATGTGATAAACTCATATGCTAAATGTATCCTCGTCTGTTTGTGTGGGAGACAACTGTTTTCTGCCACAAGGAGCATCATTCAGAGAAAAAGGCTTTTTGTACCTATCACGAGTTGCAAACGTTTTCTACAACGAGAAAATAATTACAAAGAAGCAAAAGTAGGAAAGAACATTAGCAAAAAAATAAAAAGAAAAACGACTTTAACTAAACGTGTTCTTCTTCTTCTATTTCCTCATCATCTTTTTTTATCCTTCTTGTTCTTCTTGTTATTGTTCTTGTTCTTCTTCTTCTCCATCATCGTCAACATCATTTACTTCTTATTATTATTTTTATTCTTTGAGAAGAAAGTAATAAAACATGACAACAGGCATAATACCAAAAAAAAAAAAAAAAAAAAAAAGATGATGAGAATTCAAAACATAGTTGACAGTCTACAAGTACGGGTCAAGAAACTACGCAAAATACTTATCATGACAAGTGAAAATTAAAGTATTTTATATTATGTTCTTTATAATATTTACGTTTTGTTTTTAAACTTCATTTCTGAAAGATAAGAAATCTAAGAAGGCGAAAGATTCATTAGCTGAGCAGGTCAGTAAATTTAGTTAAGTTCCCCCCCCCCCCCCCCCATCTTTTTCAGCTCACCAATGTTTAAGTTAAGGGACTGTGAAACAATTGTTATTCTATCTTTGACTGCTGGTGTCTGGCTTTCAAATGCCCTTGAAGGGATTTTTTTCTGGAACAGAGTGATTCGATACCGGATCAGCCCATTACATCGAGTTTTATCGAGGGCAGATATAGGAGCAAGTGGGAAGCAGAGCATCCAGGCCACCAAATGAATGATACATATTACCAGTTCAGCAGAAGTGAACAAGTGATAATTGTCAGACTTCGCACAGATCACAACAGACTATCTATTCACCAAGTTAAAGATATGAGTGTAACTGTGGCACCAATAAAATGACTGCTGAACGTCTGCTTCAAAGGTGCTCAACATATGAAGAACAGAGAAAGCGCATATGGTCATCACCAGTCTCATTCCTGGAAAAACTCTACGAAGATATCAGCAGCCTCAAGCCGACGACTGCTTTTTAAAAACATATTCAAATTGACGTCTGAGGATGAACGAAGGAGAAGAAAATGAAGATGAAACTAACTTCCTGGTTAAATGTCACGTTGGTTCACATTTCATAATCGTTTATTATCAAAGCTTTATAACTTCGTGGTTTAATAGGACAGCTCAAGGAAATTTTCATTGCATTGGAAAATATGTGGAAATATGAAGAAAAACCTAGTACCAAAATATTGGAAATTTTAACTCGAATGTGAAGGTGTTCCTTTTGTATGCGTCTGAAACATGCAAGTCAATTAAAAAGAATAACCAAGACGTTATTGAATTCATAAATGAGTGTTTGCGCAGAGTAGAAGTACTAAAATGGTAATGAATGAATGTCGTTTTGGATGAATGAAAAAAAAAAAAGTTATGTGTTAATTTCACGTTATGTAGCATTATATGTTAAAATCTTGATCTTATGACATAATGACTTATTTTCAGGGCTTCATGAAGTAGTAATAAAAAACAAAAAATTAGACGCCTTCACTGTTTTACTGTGTACAAGTAATTTGTAAATGCATTCACATTCTGAACTGTTTCTCACGTCACGTGGCGACTTGGAATGTGTTTACACATCTGTTGCGTCTAGAACAAGAACGTATGAAGTGAAAATTTAAGGCCGAGGTTCGAAGAGTACGTCTGTAAATGTAAGACAATATAAGAATAATGCTAGAAGGAGAAAATATTTATCTGTAAGAGAATTCTCTGTAAAATCAAATGTGTAAATACATGGCAGCTCATAATAATGTATGGAACAGCAAGTATGCAATTAATTTGAAGCTCCGAATAATGTATGGAAGAGCAAGCATGTCATTAATTTGAATCTCCGAATAATGCGCAGAAGAGCAAGAAAATAATTAAGGGATAGCTCCGAATACTGCATAGAAGAGCACGTATGTAATTACATGGAACCTCTGATTAATGCATTGAACAGAAAGTATGTAATCAGATGAAGACTCAGACAACAAGGAAGTGTTCGAGTAGGAAGTTGCAAAACAAGGCTCAAATTTCACACAAAGTGAAAGCTCTTACAGAAAAAAAACTAGTAAAGGATAAATACGTTTTAGTGATCCACTTTATTGTCGTTATCAAACGAACTAAATACAGACAATAATAAAACATATTTTATTGCACGAAATAAAAGGGGATTAATCCTTAATAATGATTAATTCTTAATAACTCATAGATGGCAAAGAGCCAGACAATCCTGGATACAAATTTCGCATATCTACTTTCAATTGTTTAATTGATACACTTAAAGCACATATAAAAAGAAGATCTGAAGTGTACAAAGAAGTTTCCACTACATTTTCCTGTTTAACCGATATGAATATGTCAGATGAACAAAATTTACTATATTCAAAATGTAGTTGAGTCGCACCCTGTTAACTTGAACACGAATCTTGCTGAAGACAAAAGAGCTACAGCTATTTCACCCGTATTTGCATGCAAATTATAATACAGGGAAAAATAATTTCTGTAATATTGACCTTCATGGTTTAATTGTGAGGAATGGTATACAAAGTGTATTTCCAAATTTAGATGTTGCTTTACGTTTGTATTGACATTGATGGTTACTAACTGCTCCTCAGAACATTCGATTTATCAGATGAAAAGAATATACCATCTATTCAACAAGCTAAAGATAGGAACTACCTATGTGTGTAACTGTAGCACTGATAAATTGACTGGTGAACATCTCCTTCAAAGTTGCCTAACATATGCGGAACAGAGAAAGCGTATATGGCCGACACCAGTACCGTTCGTGGAAAAGCTCTAGGGAGATCCAAATAGCCTCAAACTAACTACTGCTTTCTTTGAAAACATCCAATTAGACGTCTGAGAGTGTACGAGGAAGAAGAAGCAGATAAAAAGAATGAAAACGCTCAAAGAACAACAATGTGTCAGGACATACTTAATTCACTTGTTCTACTTTGTGTTAAAGCAGACATACTTCGTCGAATAACTTTTGATGACCTGTGAGTCGAGTGGGAAATTGTAATCGTTAAGGCTTAGTCTTTGTCTGTCGACACCATAATGACTGCGCGAGTTTTAAAAATAGCTTGTTACTTATCGTGATCCCAGCTGGTAGGAAATTTGTGATAGATAAGCTGGATAACCGTGCGAAAAAAACATGGTTAGAGGTCAGGATGTGATCGATAAAATATCTAGCTACGTAGCTAATTCATATGAAAGGTCACAAGGAATTGGAGTGTCACAGTGAGATAATGTGCACTAATCTCATCTATTGGGGAGAGAGCTGGTAAGTTACTCCTGAAAAAAAAAAAGAAGAAAAAGGAAATAAGATGACAGGTTAGATTAAAGCCAAAGAAGGTTGGAAAAAAGATAGAAAATAAAACGAAACTTCCAATGTCATTTCGTGACAGTTGTGCATTCATAATTATTTACAGAACGGATATATAAAGAAAAGGGGTTTTCGCTTGCTTAATTTGTAGCCGAATATTGTCTAAAGTCACACCAGTGTGGTTACCTGAGGTCTCTGTTGAGGCGAAGAAAGAATATGATCACTGCTCATAGCAACAATCCTATATATAAATTCCCAGCTTTTTCTGTCAGTGCGTAACGCTAAGGGATGCAACTTTGGTTGAAAGTTAGACATTAATTGTATCGTTTCCCTTATATGTATATGTACTCTCCCGAAAATAGTAACACATACAAAAGAAGAATGCGCAAATACGGTATGCACAAAAATATTTATAGAATGTGTGATCCCGTATACACACATTGTGATCCTCGCTGCTGCTACGTAGTGCTACTAACAGGGGGAAGCAATTCACTTTCTTCTGGCGTTTTGGGAGAAGAAGAATGCTGTTATATATTGTGAGAGTATTTTAACATCAGATATAAAACAAATATTTTGGTTTTTTAAAATACTTTTGAATAAGTAAAATTGCCGTTAGTTATTGGTGCTTTTGAATCTAATTCCCGTCTTATGACGGGCTTTTACATTAGTGTCGTAATAAGCGACTAATGTAAGGTTGTACATCAGGCTTGTAACCTCACTAAGTAAAACCAATCGCTACAGATAGCGCCACTACAAGAGCACATCACTGCTTTGATGAAGGCTTCCTGTATAGAGGCTGCTGCAGGTGGCCCCCATACTTAAACGGAGAAAACAAGGGAAAGAGGAGAAAACACACGCACGAAACAGATGAGCAAAGAAGACTGGCAGATCCGAATATGTGGAGCGGAGCAAACAGGAGAGATCTGGCAGACGTGATACTTGAAGGGAAGCTAAAATTAAATGGAGGATGAGCGATGTATCAATAGAGACCTAGTCTGTGACCTCTGCGTTCTAAGATGTACCAATAACCAAGCGAATAATGTGCAGTACAACTGTTGATGCCATTGGCATGAATGTGCAATGACAACTGTTGATTTGTAGGCTCCTGAAATCGTAATTTAAGGTCATAATAATTGTCCTTTGCTATCCTTGCGGAGCATGAATCCACCACAGCACTTGGTCACCACTTACAGGAAGCCCGCACCAAGCATTCACATGCACTAGCAATGGTGTTTTCTGTAACAATGTGTTCTACATGCTGAAGTTGCCAACCTCATGCACAAACTCATATTAGTCGCCTCGGCTGAGGCGATCTTTTCAGTGATCCCAGGGACATACATGCGGCAGCGTACGAATAACCAAGGAAGTCATGAGCATTCCAACTATTAATGCCTCTGACCTGAGTGTACAATGACTACTATAGATCTATTGGCGATTGACAACTGAACTTAAAGCCGAGAAGTCATTAATGTATGACTTTAAGTGAACACCCATTAACGATTAGTAAGTAGTTTCAGGAAAGAACATTCAGTTTTTTTTCCTATCCAGCGGCACTTGGGCTTCAGCCTTTCGGCCCAATGACATGAAACAAATTTCATGGCATTGCGAAGCTGGGGAGCCTGTGGACTTTCCTTCCCACCCAGTCAGGAGCAAGATGTCCGTGCCATTTCCGCTCCTTCCCATCCACAGAGGGTTTGTGCTGAGGAGCCGCTCAGGCTACTCCAGTTCCCGGTCGAAGGCACTCTTTTAAATGTCTTCGCCTAGACTCGAATTAATCCAGTCCAAGTCCCGGTAGAAGACAATCTTTCAAATTTCCTTGCCAGGGCGCAAACTTGGATCACCCGATCGCCAGCGAAGTGTGGTAACCACTACGCTAGCGCGGCTCCCAGAACATTCAGTCTAAAACCTTGAGCGAAAACTCATTAACACATAACTTCAGACTGCACGTTTCGGAATAAGTTCTCTTAAATGCGTTTCCATAAATAGACGGCAGGGAGAAACTTGAAGAGTAGCTGCACTTAGCACGTGGCACGCATATTCTTTGGCGGGGGTTATGCTTCCAGGTTTTTGTAAAGATTTAATACAGGATGAGGGAAATCTGGGACAGAACACTTTAGAGCTGTGCTGGTCGACGACCTCGGAAGCCAGTGTACAAAAATTTAGAAAGCTTTGATTCTTATGTGAATACTCTGATAGATCATCATCATCATTTCATTTTTCGCTCCCAAAAATTAAGAAAAGTGAACGAGACAGGGAACCGGCCAAAAGCTACCTAGTGGAGAACTGATGATGCAGAGATACAAAGTATGAACAAGGGCTGGGGCACCACACTAAGGATAGCTGCCGACCGAGCAAAGAGATGACAGTGTGTTGCTGTCCTACAAGACACCACCAGGCGTGAAGGTCACTGATTGTTTTGTTACCAAGGACCAAAGAAGAAAAAGAAGAAAATCTATTGAGCGTATAGTCACCACTGCAGCTTGTCTCCCTACAGGAAGCCTGTACCCAAAGCATTTATATATTCTTGCAGCTGTTGTTTCTGTAGCCATATGTTGTACATATATGATGAAGCTTCCAACCCCGTGCAAAATCTCATATTAGTCACCCCTTACGACATGCCTGAGGGAGCATTACTTCTATTCTTTGGTTGACTCCATAGAGACCCTGTGACAAAACGGGGCGGCCCCTATCGATCTTTGTTTCTCTCCAGCAGTATGGGTACATTTGTGGTACTGATTTTTATTATGTGCTCTCAAGTATCGCACTTTTCCTTCTTTCTTTCTTTCTTTTTCTTTTTCTGCTTGTGTGGCAAATATTTTGTAGGTGCAAACATTTGTTGACACTCCTCTCTGTGATATCACCCGTTTGTTACCCGGTCATCCTAGCTTGCGGTGAGCAACTGAGATAAGATAGTCGCCGGCGTGTTTAGATTGAACCGCTGATAAGACGACTCGGTTGGTAACCCAGCTGGGCAAACACGGAGTTTTGCGCACTCATACGACATCTCTTGTTCCACCCTTGTCTGGTTTTTGTCACCCGTTCCACATTGGTAACCTTGTCATTCCATTTCCATCCTTCTATGTTACGCAAGCACCCACTTATGAAAGTCTGTAGCTTTTTGGTTGTTGTATTTGCTGTTCTCTATGTTTCAGAGCCTTACAATAAGACTGACTATCAAAGCAAACATTTTAAAGATAATCATGCATTTAACCCCCGCCCTGTTGTCGAGTCTTCTAGAAGCGTACTAAAGATATTGGCTTTACTGTCCCCTGTCGTTAATGTTTTGACGTATACTTGTAAGTATGTTATACAAATTTGTGAGTTTGATTATTCTGTTTGTGGTGAATATTATGCTGCTGATTGCCGCAACCACTCCAGTATATGCTCTAGTCAACTTCCCAAGAAAAACAGAGAATCCACACAAGTCATGCTGTCAAACCTTTTAATATTATACGCCAGAAAATGAATGAAGGGCACGTTGCTCTGAGCAACATATATTTTTCAGAAAGTTCCGTATTCGGCTAAAACGTCAGGTTCGATGCCAGAATATCCGGTACTGGAATTCCCTGTTGGGTGTAAGTGTAGTCAGTTGGACTGCGATGAATGTCGAAAAATAAAACAAAAATCTGCCCTAAGTGTGTTACATCGTTAACTTGGCAAAGGAAACTGAAAAAAGAGTAAGCTTGCTTCTTATTTTGAAAGTTACATTGAAGACTTTAGAAGAAATCATAATTTCCCGTTTTGTCCCTTATGGAGCCTGGAGCCACCGCTGAAGCTGAACCTCAGGAAGCCTGAACCAAAACATTTCTGCGCTGTTGTGGCTGTGGTTTCTGTAGCAATTTGTTTTATATGACGAGGTTCCCAGCCCCGAGAAAAACCTGATATTAGTCGCCTCCTACCGCATACTTGAGGAAGCAATAGTCATTTTCTTTATTAGCCTATTCAGAAACCATGAGTTAGATAATGCAGTAACTGTAAGAAATTTGATAGTTGTCTATTAGGGACTAATATGTAAAGACAAATAGAAAAAAAAAAAAAAACAGTAATAAGGAATGTAAATCTCTGATGGATAAACGATAGTATAGTTAGATTTCCGTGCTGAAGAAAAATGTGAACATAATTTCAGCATCTCGATCATAATGATGATGATAATAATAATTGTTATCATTAATGAGAAAGAATAGATTGTATCATCCTTTTCCTGATGATTTTCCACTGTAGGTTGCTCAATGTAAGTGGCCTATGGCCAGAATGGACAAACTTTCAAGCCGCTAGGAACGGCTTACGCTATTTAATGAGCTAGGTTTTCTGCTGCAACGTTTGTTCAACATACTTCTAACTGAATAATTAATACTTCGTTCAATTCATATTTTTCAGGAAAAGTCAGATTCTGAAGTGTTGGAAAACAAGGAAACGTTCTTTTATCTCATTCTGAGACTTGAAAGAGAGCAAAGAAAGTGACTAAACGTTAATCTTCAATTCAAATCTAATTTCCGTGCACATAAACGAAGACCCATTGGAAAAACATATCACAAAAAAAAAAAAATGAAATGCGAGAAAACTGCATTTTAAACTTTGAAACGCTATGGCACAAATAAGGATTGCATGTTTTTATGCTTCATTTTCTTGGAGACGAATGCGTTTTCAAATATAATGTTAAGTTCTACAAATTTTTTTTTTTTGGATGTGGTTAGGCCAGAGGTTTTCAAACTTTTTTGGTCCGCGGCTCCCTTGACCTGTGCATAAATCACCGCGGCTCCTCTTTATACTACGAAGATCTATATTTATTGATGGACCTTGGCTCATAATATCGAGCCCAACACTTTTCCCAAACCACCGCGACGCCCTTAGCCGAGGGCCACGACGCCCCTGAGAGCCGCGACGCACAGTTTGAAAACCTCTGGTGTATAACACAAGTGGAGTAAGTGTAAACCTTTATTTTACAAGTGTAAATTTGACATATTTTTCTTGCTAAGTGGTTATATATGAGGCTGGCAACCTCAACATACGAAAATAGTATATTCATAAACCACTAAAGCAAGCGCTGGTGATTTCTTCTGGCTAGTCGTGCGGAAAACCGACAGCAGAGGTGACCCCAGACTCCGAATGGAGCAGTGATGGCTAATGATTACATCACATGTGCCTAAAGTGTATAATATCTTGTGAGATATATGCACTTTGTTAATTGTAACCCAGGCAACTCATTATTCGCGCCGTCCAGACACATTTTCCCAGTTTAATAAAACTAACAATAGTTGTTTATTCAGTTATTACATGTATGAAAGCAAACGTATGAGCATTACTATTATATATAAATATATAACTATATAACTATATAAATATATAACTATATAAATATATATATAACTATATAAATATATAACTATATATATATATATATATATATATATATATATATATATATATATATATATATATATATATATATATATATATATATATATAAATATATATATATATATATATATATATATATATATATATATATATATATATATATATATATATATATATAGTTATATATATATAACTATATATATATTTACCTCTAAACAGAGCTATACCATCGTAAGAGTAAATTTGCTGAATTGCTGGAGGGCTTGAACGAGCTAAAAACCATTGCTTAAATCCTTCACAAAAGTTGACGGACAGATATAAGTTAACAAATGTTCAGCGCTAAGCAGCATTGTTCTTGACTTCTGAATTATCTTGTTAATTCTACCTTAAGTCATTACTCTTCTATCTACATCTCTGTCAAGAGTAATCTTGTGCGAAGGTAGAAGTTTCACGACTCATTTAGATACTCTTGAGTTTTGGCCACTGTTGGACCACTACTGCAAAGCAGGGGAGACAAAATAATAAAGCAAAATCACCAATGTGAAACTAGTGACAAGAACCCGACAGGTGGTAGTGGAACAGAAGATCAGAAAAAGACGCTGAGGAGTTACATGACGCGCATTCAGGAAACATAATTACAAGACATTCCTTGTTGTGGAATAGCTTGAGTAAGAGAGTTGGAGTGATACTGAAAAAACGTACGGAGAAGAGAGATAGAGACAGAAATGGTAGGGATAACAAAGACATGGGTCGATATCGAGCGGTTGGCACAGGGCAGGACTATTTGGTATGAACTTGTTCACGGCTTAGGCTCCTAGGAAAGCTGAATGGTAATGCTTTTAATGATGTTAGATAGCTGTTATTTCTTTCTTCACTATCTTAACTGTTTCTACCCAGAGTGCCGTATGATGCGCAACCATGTGGTAAATTTTTTTCCCTACGGCCGCCTAGTTCGTTCATTTTGTTATTATCAGATATTTTTTAAGTCTGCCCTTTACACTATATAAGCGAAAACGAACGTGTTGCGTATAAAACTAACAACAATTCAAAATACTCTGCAGCCACGTTATAACAATTTTATTCGTATTAGTAGATATCTTCATTAAAAAAAAAAAAAATTTCACTGCTCAAACATAGTTTGTATAAAGAAATTGACATCCGTTTTGTGCCAGGGTAAAACCTAAAACTGCCTGGGATAAAAAATGAGTTAAGACACTTCAAGACAGATGTATCAGGTTCGAAATCTGTGATATCATTTTTTACATCATTTTCTCATTTCTCTCTTTTTCATCTCCCTGTCGTTTCCTTTCTCTCTCGAACTCATGCACCCTTTCATGCGTACTTACTCAGTGGTTCCCCTTCTACCTTGGAATGTAGAGATTAGTCAGAGAGAGCGTCATGCTAACCTATTGGCTGTTTTCCTTTTGGCCTAGTGACAGTCATGTCGTCTGTTCTTCTTTTATGCTTACTATTTTTATTCTTTTCTCTTTTCCTAATTTTACTGATCATGCTTGCATTTATCGAAGTGAAGTTTCTCATTCAGGAAATGAGTTTTCTTCTAGTCTGTTTTTTCACCTCTTGTTGCACACCTTAACGACTGCAGCGCTTCCTCGCGTGCTATCTCGATAACTCCTTTAGGAATGCTGTTGTACCTGAATTGCAAAGCAGAACCAGATGCCGCAACTACTGTTCATGGCGAATGAAAAAGACATAAACGAGACAAGAGGGAGACATAGACATGGAGAACAAAAGAACGATAATAGTATACCCCCCCCCCTCCCCCCCAAAAAAATCCCCGCCAGAAACCTTCGAAATGTAAAATAATAGAACTGTGACCGCAACGATTACCGAGATCAATACAAACTTATATTAAAGGATTTTATCTATATATCTAAGCTTCTTCAAAGTTTCAGTGTAACGGTCTGCATTCACCGTGTTTCCCAGTTCCAAGAAGTCGAGAAGAATCACACCCTTCTCATCCCAAAACACGGAGGCCATAACTTTCCCTACAGATGGTGAACTTTTGAACTTCTTTCTTGTCGGCGATGTTGTGTGATGCCATTCCATTGACTGCCTCTTGGATTCTGGTTCAAAAAAATGAACCCAAGTCTCATCACCTGTCACAATATTCGATAAAAACTCTTCTCCTTCAGTTTCGTAACGGTGCAGGAGGTTGATGGCTATGGTTTTCCTTGTTTCTTTATGTCTGTCTGTCAACATTCTGGGTACCCACCGTGCACAAACTTTTGAATAACCCACGTCTTTAATGATGTTCTGGACACTGCCTTTACTAATGGACAACATGGAAGAAAGTTCATCCAGTGTTACCCGATGGTCACCACGAATGATGCCATCAACTCGATGAATGTTGTGTGGAGTCACTGTGGTAGACGGACGGCCAGTCCGCTTTGCGTCAGCCATTGAGGATTGACCTACTTCAGCTTCTTCACAACGATATACCCAACGTCGGACAGTGCTAACATCCACTGTTGAATCTCCATAAACATTCTTCAAACGTTCGTGGATGCGAATTGGGGTCTCACCTTCAGCATTGAGGATTTCTATGACATAACGTTGTTTTAACCAAACGTCTATGGCAGCCATTTTTAAACTGTTACAGTGGTGCCACCTGTTACTGAAACAGGTTGGTAATGCTATACAGTGCAGAAGAGTGTTTGAGGAATCCTGCTAAATTTACAAATTGCACACCGATGCAGCATTTACATACATAAAAAATAGGAGGCATTACTTTTTGACCTTCCCTCGTACTATCGGTTTTTCTCTCTCTGAGGGTTGAGTGCCAATTATGAAACCACGTATTCTTTCTTCATAAATCCACTTGACAACACAATGGTCAGTAGTCGGGAACAATGTTATGTATAGATATTTGGCCACAGCGGGCTGATAAAATTGAATGAAAAATCTGGGTATTTTGTATCTCCAGTTATAATTAATTCTTAATGTTTATAAGTTTGGACTCTCTCTCCGGATGAAGCAAGAGGACCGCACAGGTCAACATCGAAGACCCGATAAATGCTAAGAATTGTTACTGGTGGTATTTAGACAGTTGGCAGGCTGGTTTGTGATCAGTACTAAATTTAGGAGAAAACAAAACATTTAATCACAATATCAATATCCTTTCCTATCACGCGCTAGGTAAGATCTCTTATCCACTCCGTCATTTAATGAAATTAAAAGCACACGTGTCTTAGCCTGTCTTATCACTCTTCGCTCACCTGTTACGGGTTGGGTTTAAGGTATGCACCTTTTCCCCTCCCGCCCGGTAAAACTCTCAGCGCACAATATCAGTGTTAATTTAATTATGACTACTTTACAAATATCGCTTGTCATTACTAGCTATTTGTTTCGCCACATGATATTACACTAGTCACTTACACAATTACACGTAATGAATTAGAAGTAAATTTATATCCCGTCAATAGTCAGTCGCCTAGTGTATTTATAAGTCAATTAAAACTTCCCTTTCTGGGTGATAGCGAGTGATTAAATTTACATTACACTGGGAAAATGTTGATGTGCACCATTTACTACGCTAGTCAATTAACACATAAAAAATCCCAATGAATTATAATGAGGAACTTAACACATTAAATCACTTAAATGCTAATATATATTACCGCAAATAAGAAAAATGAGACAATCTCCACGAAATCTAATAATCCACTTTTTACAATGGCACTAGAATGGCGAGCTAGATATTTCCAAAAATTCCGAAGCGACTAGATACTGACTTTGGGAGGACGGAGTATTTATACGGAAATGGTGTTATTCCACTTACTGGTGCGAGAAATCGCGCCTTCGGCCGTATCAGAGAAAATCAACGCGTTCGACTCCCGAGATCAGATTGTCTGCTCACTGATGCCGACCAATAACATAGACAATAGCTAAGCGAATAGACCGTCTTTGATCTCGTCTCTCTGCTGTAGATCAGATAATTACGTCCCCTGGGATCACGGACAAACGAATGTCGTCGGCAAATCTTATTATCTCCCCTTTTGCATTTGCTTAAGTCCCCTGAAATGTTGGACATCAAACCGTTAGCGGCCAAACTCCTGCCCGTCCCCTCTCTTTCAAAGAACCCAATTATCTATCCGCGCGCTCCTGTCTGTCAACAATGCTAATTGCCAAATCAGCTCGTGTGATAATTTAAGGTAAAGTTTACAGCAGCTGTAACCAGAAGAAATAGGCGTGGTTTCAACAGTGAGTCATTCCGTCAGCGAATTGCATGGTTTTGTGTAGCAAAGATTATAAACCTTAGATGGGGAAGCAAGGTGGACGGGTCACTGCTGCACTATTTACATATATATGTGACAATATCTCTCATTCTCAGTTCAAATCCCAGATTGTGCTTCCCGGCAAACTTGCCAATGAGATTCATTGTGTATTCCGGCTCTCACTTCAATCCAATCGTAAGCTCTTTTGCGCTATGTGCGTAGAGGTGTTCAAATTCATAATCTCCCCCGCGTGTTTAAATTATTACATTTAATATTCCAGCGCGTGACCTCTTTCAAATCATGCGGTAATATTTCCGCCAACTCACAACAAATCTGGGGACCTATTTGATGTCCAGATGCTACCTTCAAATATTGACTCCGCCAGACAGATTACCTGCGATAATCACACACAGGGACGGTCTCGTGAAACGATTATTTCATTATCGTCTTTGATCGCGCATTCTCGAGACAGTCAAACAAAAGGATCGCCGGCCGCTCAGACAAACAATATGGTTTCCTCAGACGTACAGACCGCAACCCAGGTGTTAATTGCCTGATTGTCACTGGCCCCGGAAATGAGTTACGTCAACGTCGCTATCTCTCTTCACGTTTGCCGTCTGTATTAAAAGGTGGCGATTCGGCTTTTCATGATAAGAATATCACTCGCTGACCGGTTCAATAAACGTGGTATTATCACGAGTCACCTGGCGTAACGTAATCAATCTGGGGGTGGTCACATAAAGAATGTAGGGCGCAAAATTTGCCAAATAATCCAAATAATAAGAGGATCGGTGACGAAAATGAAGAAAGGGAGATGATACTGCCGGAGGGTCTGAAGGTGTGAGAGAGCACACAAATACATGCACAAACCGTTCTGTGACATATTTCAATCCATCTGTTCTATGCAAGTGGAGCCGGTTTTTAGTGATTATTCTAGGTGGTGCGAGGTCTCACGATGGCTCCAACTATCATATAAGCAAATAATTATTTACTGCGAAATTTTCTGTTTCAATTTTCGTGTTCTTTTAGAATTGCAATGCTTTAATTATTTTTAATACATTTCGGCGCCTCCCCCCAAGGGGGTACCGCCCAAGAGCCAACCGTGTATGTAAGCAACCATTAATGAACGTCTGTAACATCTTGGTTGTTGTTTTTGTTCTTCTCCGTGCTTCACATCCATACAATAGTACTGCTTTGACGTGTGAGTTGAAGATACAGATTTTTGTTTTGGATGTCATTTGTTTTGATTTCCATTTTACATTTTGTAGTGAAAGCTGCTTCTGCCTTCTTCAGTCTTATCTTGATATAAATGTCTGTTCCTAGAGTTTTGCCTATCTTGTTGTCCAGATGTATGCATAATTCTACATCTTGTACGGGTATTTCTTCGCAAGTTCAGTCCCGTTACCATGTGCGATTTTTATTCTCATAATCGTTATCTTGCCCCTGTGTGTTTCAGACTCACTCAATGTGACCTCTTATCAAGAATTTTTATTTTGTCTTGCAAATGGTTACGGTTACGGGGCAGAAGATCAAGGTAGCCGGCAAATATCTAGAGAATGCACTGTCTTATACGTAGTTAAAAGTTTGTTATTCGTGTTTTGTCTGTGTCTTAGGAGTCTAAAGTAATTAAAATGGTTCGGTTATACATATGTAAAGCTATGTTCTTCATATCTCAGCTGTGACTTAGGGATCTAACGGCATTAAAATGGTTCGGATATATATATCTATATATATATATATATATATATATATATATATATATATATATATATATATATATATATATATATATATATATATATATATATAAAGCTATGTTCTTCATATCTATGACTAGGGATCTCATCATCATCATCTCAACCCGTAACCCGCCATGGGTCGTAGGGGTGTCATGGTGGAAGCATCAGCAGACAGGGTCCTCCACTGCTCTTTATCTTCAGCAATGCGTACAAGTGTGGAAAAACCGTGTCCTGCCCATTCTTTGATGTTATCAGCCCAGGATTTTCTTTGCCTTCCTCTTCTCCGTTTACCTTCCTGTTCCCTGGAGGATCGTTTTCGAAAGGGAGTCATGACGAGTTACATGCCCAAACCAGGCAGGCTTTCGACGTTTCACTACTGACAAAAGTGGTTCTTGGTGGACTTAGGGATCTAACGACATTAAAATGATTCGGTTATACATATGTAAAGCTATGCTCTTCCATATTCCAACTGTGATTTGGGGATCTAACAACATTAAAATGATTCGGTTATACATAAGTAAACCTATGTTCTTCCATTCTCCAGCTGTGATTTAGGGATCTACCAACATTAAAATGAATCGGTTACACTTATTTAAAACTGTGTTCTTTATATTTTTACTGTTACTTAGTTATGATGAACGTCAAAGGAACAAGATATTGGAAGACGACGCTGGAGATAGATAGGACACACACTGAGAAAACCTGTTGATGGCATTGCCAGACAATCCCTGTTCTGAAATCGCCAAGGTAAAAGAGAAAGAGGAAAACCAAAGAATGCACAGAAAAGAGAACTGAAGACAGACATGAAGGGGATGAAGAAGACATACAAAGACCTTGACCTGATGGCACGTGACAGGAAGACTTGGCATGAGTTTGCTAAAAGCCTATACACCTTTGGGAGTTGAAAGGTCAAAGAAGCAAAGAAGAAGATGTTATGAAAAATGTGTTTTACCTCAACAAGCAGCCTCTGTTCCCGTGCCTATAAAAAAGACAATGAAGTTAATCCCTTCAGCAAAAAGTACATGATATTGTTCCTCTAAAATAAGACGATAAAGGTAGTATCATAGCAGATATTGCTGTAGGGGAGTGAAGTGTTAGAGATTTCACCATACTAGGTCTAGAATCGAGAGTTGGGGGTGACCAGTTCCCTTCCTCGCTGCCTTTTCCTTCCCTAACTCAAAGTGCACAGACAGATACCTATTTACATCTGGGTAGACTGGAGCGTGTCGGTACCGTGATTTGAATCGGGCACTTGTGCCGAGAGAGACCAATGCTCTAACCACTCTGCTAATCGAAATCTCTAAAAATATGAAATAAATTAGTAATTGCGCCGCTGTATGGATTCGCAAGGTGAAAAGTGATGTGTGTTTGCCAGCAAAGTAATCACCAGAACGCAACAAGGATGGTGATATCATCACCATCGTCATCATTGACTGCGCTCCTTGTATAGCAAGGGGCAATCACTGTAGCTAGTCACGTTGCAAGAAGCCTGCACCAAGAGTTAGCATGCTCTTTCAGGGGCTATGTTAAATTGTATTACATGATGAGGCTGCACACACCATGCACAACCTCATATTAGTCGCCTTATACGACATGCTTGAGGGTACAGTAGGCTTATTCTTGCCTTGTCTCTTCAGGAATCTCCGGCAGCTGCACGGAGAATTGTGACTTAAATGAGTAGGAATTTTAAAAACATATGCTGAAAAAAAAGAAAGAAAAAAAAACATAACTAAAATGTATCCCTTATTAGACCTAGACACTCTCATACATCATATGCATATGTAATTAAACGGAAAGGAACACATCAGCTTGAAATTTAACATAGAAACCAGTTATCCGTCTACCGTACTGTGATTAGTTGTCCTGGGTGATAAAGATGGCGTTTACAGTTTAGCGTTCCCTTCCTCTCCGTATAAAAAGTTTCTCAGCAGAAATTCGTAAGCGACAATTCTGTGTTAACATCATTAGCACATCTCCAAGAAACAACGTTTGGGTTTTGAAATCGAATTTCTTTTGAAAAGAAAAGCTTTGGGCAATTGTGAGTACGCAACCAAGCCGAGAAAGTCATAACTGTGTACCAGAATATAGCAGATGGTAGGTTAAGGTCTCAAAGTGCAACCTTGATTTTCAGTTATAAATTTCACGTAGTAAAGATCTGCCGTAAAAAAGTCAAAGGTGACGCACTCTGCGGCACGTTGCAGGAATCACAGAGAAAAAAACAGCATTATACCTATGCAAAGACAAGTCTGTGGCCTAATGGATATGAACGCAGTTTCATAATCCAGATATACCAGGTTCGAAACCTGCTGCAGGCGGTTTGGTAGCAGATCGCTTTGTGTGGATTTTTAACAATGGTATAAGCGCCGCACCGTTCAGAAAGCAATGGCAAACTACTGAATGAAAAAATTGCCTAGAAAAATCACAAACAGCCAATTTTTTTTTTTTTTTTTTTTTTTTTTTTTTTTTTTTTTTTTCCCGTACGCCCGCTAATACTCGAGGCGAAATCTCAGGTTATTACTATGTCTAACCTGACATTGATTTTACGTGAGTATTCCTTTTTACTTGTACAGAGACAGGTGTCCCTCGCCATTCAGGCAAATACTCTCCGATTTCGGAGGTACCCATTGCAGCTGGGTCGGCTCAGGAGCCGCCAATCCCTGGTCGACAACACTCCTTCAAATGTCCTCGCCAGGTCTCGAGTTAATCCAGTCCAATTCCCGGTCGACGAAAAATCCTCAAATGCCGTCGCCCGGGTTTGATCCTGAATCACCCGGTCGCCAGAGCGGTGTTGTAACCACTACGCTAGCGCGGCTCCCACAAACAGCCAATAAAAGCTGGGGTTGATTGCCACGTCCTGTAAAGGATAAGCAACTAACTTTAAAGACAAGTAGATATTTTCTCCCGTCAGACACGCCCTATACATTTAGACAATAAGAAACAGAAACAGTGAATCGAGAAATAGTGATATCACTTCACATAAAGGATCAAAGCAGCTCCTGATAATGTGCCTGCCATATAAAACAGAAGTAGCTAAGTCACTCTACCAGCTGAGCACCTAACATATTTTCACTACTCGGATTATTGCCATAGAAACTTCGTTGCTCTTGTCTCAATGTCTGTCCTTCATTTTGCATCCTTAAACGCCTCCATATCCCTTCCTTTCTTCTTCTTCTTCTTCTTCTTCAATTCCCTTGCTCGATGGCGTAGATAATCATGTCTCACCACAATTTCCTTTCCCCATTCGTGTTTATAAGTTCTGATGTTAACATATCGCGAGGTTAAAATGCTTAGTATTGTCCTCAAGATCTTTTCCCTTCAATCATTCCTGTTGTCACAATAGATTCCTGCATTCTGCTTCTTACAATATGCCAGAAGAAAGTGCAACTTTCTGGACATCCTCACATTTCTATTAAGCTGTTCATGGCTTTCTTAAAATGCTTCCGTAAAACCACATATTTATGGCAACCATATATTTTCTTAGCTGGTTACCGATTGTCCATGACTCACTTCCATGTGGTAGGTAAGGTTCTATACTTCACTTAAGAACTCACAACCAGAGATGAGATAAACGTAGGTCACATTTGTAAATACTGAAAATCTGAAACAATCCTCGTGCTAAATACTGGAGAGTCAGCTTCATAGTTCAGTGCTGGCAAGTAATACTACTGGAACTTTAGAAATCGTAGAAGAAATGGCTGAACTCGAAAACCTACCAGGCAAGATAAACGAAAAAAAACCCAAAAACAGTAACAGATGTTCGTGTAGCTCTGGAGGTCGGGGGAGATTGTCTCTCTGAGGCGACAAAGAAAGAACATGCACATTCAGGCTCTTCGAGAACTCAGATGAGGCCCCGGGCAGTTTCACATCGTGAGGCCCCCTAATTGTTTGGAAAGTGGTAACTTGCCACCCTTATCGACACCTGGTATTAAAGTGTAAGATGTAGGTGTCTTCTCTGATTTAGGATGTTGCTGTGTATGTGGTAGTGGAACAGTTCACAGGGTTATCACACAGGCAACATGACGTGTAGAGTCATAGAAAGGGTAACTTCGTTGTATAAGTTTCTTCCATTTATTGCACGCCACAAAACAGTCATGATACTTATGACATCAACATAGTTAACGAGTTCAGCAAGATGATATGGCACATTGAAAACAATTTCTGTAGTCAGCAATGACAGCTGTTGTATATATGCGTCATAAGACATCACAGTTCAATAGATTCAGAAATTCATAAATCATAGAGTTCTAGTTCGTGAAGCTGTATAAATAATAATAATTTCTATAACTTCTGCAACAGTGTCAGCTACAGATCTTCAATGTTCATAAACAATAATAAATGCTCCCATTCTGATGCTAGCAGATCAGTTGTATACAATAAGTCCGTTCACTGTCTGCACGTGAATAGCATACATGGGCTACAGGTCAGCTCGACCTTTATAATGTTCCTAAGTCTAACCATCTGACTTGGACGTGATCTCTGATATAACGAATCCTGGAACACAGACAATAGTCTTGTTGGTCTAGAGCGACCCATATATATTTAACTAGTTCAGGTATACAGATACCGGTGACTTAATCCTAGTCAAAGTACCTCTCCATTTTGCATCACACAGGCGAGCAAATAGGCGACAAAATGACGAACCTCTAGATGATAGCATAAAGTTCGATACAAGAGGAATTACCTTATTTCGGAAAATCAACCATGAACATATGCCTCCAGGCAGGCGTGAATAATACTGGGAAATAGTCTAGTTAGCTAACTAACTCACAAAGACACTGTATTTCCCTCAGAAAATCACAAGACGCAGTTGCGTCTGCTCGCTTCTTAAACCATTTCTCAACCCTCGAACTGGGCGGAACACACAGAACGAACTCCCAGCTTTTGACATGCGCAGAACGACAATCTCTGAGTTGCCGTTCACAATAAGACGATTCTAAGAACATTCGAGATAAAAGTCTTACACAGTCGCGCCTTTTATGGTCATGAAAAGAAGCGTTAAGAAAGGTTTCAGACATCTACCATAGTTGACTGGTACTACCAAATAAGGAGATGTGGTCACGCTTCGTTCAAGAAATTATAGACCGAACGTGTCTCTATACAAGAGAAGGCAACTCCTAAAAAATTGTAGTCTCGATAACTCGGATTATGTCCCTTTGACCATAGAAAACATAATACACACTTCAGTCAAAAAAAATGATCATACATATGAAAAAATGTTTATACAAACGAAAAATAATAATGATCCGTGCGTAACATTACCGCACCCTCCCTGGAAAAAAAAAAATGAAACATTTTTTTTTTTAAATCCTGGAGCCGGAAAAAATCTAGGCTCCTAACGCACGTATGATGCGTGGATATATACCTAACAAATTAGCTCAACGCATGGAGCGACACTGAGATCATATCTCAGATCCTTAGAGAAAAAATTTATCTAAGTATACGCTGATATATTCCAGGAAGGTGCCACCAACACACGCCACAATGATGGCAACAACATAATGACAATCAAATTATTCTCATACCAATATATGAAATTAAATATATTATGTGTTATCATACAATGTGTTGCAAATAGCGGTGTAATTTACTAATATACCGCACTATATTATTACATTATATAAAGTAACAGTAATTAATAAGTAATACATGTGTTGATCTTCGGTGACATAAAACATTCAATAGAAGAAGATGTGGACATCATCCGCTCCCAATGTAGGACAGGACTTGATATCCTCAAAGTTCCACAATGGACATAAACTCGCAGACTTCAATGATGTGCTGCGAAAATATCAATAACACAAATCTTAAAGACAACTGGTAAATTTCTTAATACAATCCTGAAAATAATTTATTTAAATGTGGCCGAGTGATCTTTTGGCCCGTATATCACTAACTAAGCCTTCTTAGATAATTACATGGTACAATGTTATAAATTTCCCTCAAAAAAAAAAAGTGAGACAAAATCTACTAACATGTCATTATAACATTGGACTGTATATCAGGAAATATATATATATGACAGAAGAATCATGTGGAATCGTGTGGACATCTGGACAGAATGTCTGCCATTACATTATCCGAACCACGGATAGCTCGAACCGAGAAATGAAATGGTTGAAGAGCTATGGCATAACGAGTGGACCTCGAGCTCTTCAAGTTTTTGCTCTGAATAGCAGTAAGCGCTTTCTGGTCGGTTTCCACAATGAAATGTGCGCCTAGAAGAAATCTTTGTAACTTCAGAATAGACCATACCATAGCCAATAACTCACGGTCTAAAACCGAGTAATTCTTTTCTGCAGCGTTTAATTTCCTAGAGATATACATCACCGGATGCAAAGTATCAGAATACTCCTGCATTAGTGCTGCCCCAATCCCTGTTGACGAGGCGTCACTTCGAAGAACAAAAGTCTTCTCAATAGTAGGTAACTTAAGAATAGGTGGAGATGAAAATAGGGCTTTAACCTGGTCCAATGAGGATTGACATTCTTTAGACCAGCGGATCAGATTAGGCGACCCTTTCTTCAATAAAGTAGAAAGCGGTGCCATAATGGAGGACAGATTCGGAATGAATCGTCCGTAGAATTGAATCAAACCTAATAGACTCCTTACTTGTTTCTTCGTCTTAGGGACCGAAATGTTAAGTATTTTTGAAACATTGTGGTCCTCTGTCTTTAAAAGACCATGACCAACCCGATGACCTAGGAAAGAAATCTCGCTAAATCCTATAAAGGCTTTAGAGGGTTTTGCAGTCAAGTTATACTCGCGAAGAGTAGACAGTAATTCGTATAAACCCAAATAGTGATCTTCCCAAGAATCACTGAATAGACAGATATCATCTAGGTATGCTATGACATCTGTACGATATGCGAGAATTCGCCGCATCATGCGTACGAATGTAGCAGGGGCGTTCATAAGACCAAAAGGCATGAAATTCCATTGGAATAAACCCCTAGGTGTAGAAAAAGCTGTAAAAGGTTTGGCACGTTCAGTTAGCGGGACTTGCCAATAACCTTTAGACAAATCTAGTTTGGTAAAGAATCTAGAATTAGAAAGTTTATTGAGTAGCTCTTCTAATGAAGGCATAGGTTCAGCATCGAACTTCGTAACTTGGTTCAATTTGCGATAATCTACGCAAATGCGAATGTTATTATCCTTCTTTCGAACAATAACCATAGACGAAGAGTATGCTGAAGTGGATGGTTCAATGATTTCCAAACGTATCATTTCATCCAACTCTTTTCGACTTGAGACTGGAAATGGATAGGTATTGGATATGGTCTGACTCTGATAGGATTGTGATCAGTTAGCACAATGTCATGTTCTATGACATGTGTGTGTCCCGGGATGTCTGTAAGAACATCCTGAAATGTTTGCAACATCGAAGAAACTTGTCGATGTTCCTCAGCGGAAAGATTTGGAGAAACGGTCACGTTTTTCCAAGATTCCGTAGAATAAAGTGGGACCATAGAAAGAGGAAGATTGACATCAGAAAAAGTAGTTTCCTCATCCTGTATAACTGACAGAGATGAGTACTGACCATGAGTTGCTTGTGAATTGTCCGTAGCCTGGAAAATAGGCTGCAAATAGTCAGGTCTTTCATAAAATTCTGTGAGCATATTTATGTGGAAAGTTTTATGCTTTCCATCAATATCGACAACATAGTCGACATCAGAAATTTTGGAGACTATTGCATATGGACCTTTCCATGCAATTAGAAGTCTGTTCTCCCTTGAAGGAAGTAGAACGAGAGCTTTGTCACCTGGACAAAGTTGTCGTAGACATCTATTCTTATTTGCAAACTGCCTTGCCTTTTCTTTAGCAAATTCTGAAGACGAAGTTGCTAGTTTGCATGCCTCGATGATCTTTTGCCTAAGAGCAATGACGTACTCATAAGAAGATTGAGTCTCATCGCTAATATTATCGGCAGTGATTAGATCGTGAAGTAAAGACATAGGGCCGCGCGGTTGCGCGCCAAAGACAAGTTCAAAAGGGGAAAACCCCGTATGTTCATTGGGGACCTCTCTATACGCAAAGAGAGCCGCGGGTAAGACCCTGTCCCAATCCTGAGGATGATCCTCAGTTATTTTACCAAGTAAAGTTTTCAGAGTCCTATTTAAACGTTCGACCAACCCATTAGACATTGGGTGATAGATACTGCTGAGAGACCTTTTAATGTGTAGCATAGACATTACCTGTGACATAGTGTCTGATATAAGTTGAGTGCCATGGTCTGACAATATTTCTCCGGGAAAACCCAAGCGAGAAAATATCAGCCAAAGAGCGTCTGCGATATCAGCAGTTGAGATGCTCTTGAGAGGTATTGCCTCTGGCCAACGTGTGCACATATCGACACATGTAAGGATAAATTGATGTCCTCTAGCCGACTTAATTCTAAAAGGACCGATAATATCTATTGCCATTTTTTGAAAAGGGCGAATAGGAATGTCAGCAGCCTGGATAGGCGCAGCATGTCGTGGTCCTTTAGATTTGACCTCCTGACATACTTTGCAAGAGCGACAGTACATTCGTATGTCCTTGCTCACAAATGGCCAAAAGAAAGCCGCAAGAACCCTCGACTTTGTACGGGAAAAACCCATATGTCCAGCACATTGCGAGTCATGAGCATGTTGCAATATTTGCAATCTCATGCTCTTAGGCACAAGAATTTGTGAATGAGTGGACGTAGTCGAGTCTTGTACCATACGTACAAGTACGCCGTTCTTCATAGAAATCCAAGATTTCCTATTAGTGTTCTGATTAGGATCACCTTTTTTTGCTAGAATGAAGAATTTTTGTAAAGAAGGATCTTCTTCTTGCAATTTGATAAATGAGTCACGTGTAATAGTCAAGTGACTATCTTGGTCATTTACTTCATCATTATTAGTTAATGAAGTTTGAGGTGGATCCAGAGCATGTGCTCTTGTGACCACCGCATTGGTAGCTTCAATGTTTTGCTCTTCCCAAACAGCAATCTGCTGTGGGGTACATTCCCTAACTCCGTGAATACGACCAATAATAAGGTCCGCAATAGGGTTTGGAAGTAGACACGCGTGGACCTCTCCCGTGAAGAAAGGAGTAGCAATGTGTATTATAGCAGTAGGATACTTTTCTAACGTGCCACCAAATGTGACACATTTGATGACTTTTCCTGTAGCACAGGATGGATCTACAAGAGATTGCCTAACGCCGACAGTAGTACATCCAGAATCAAACAACACTGAGACTGGATTACTATTTACTAGCCCCTTATGTAATATAAGAGAACCTCTCCCATCATGAGCAACATTAGCAGGAAGAGCGGGCAAAGGATGACCACAGCTTAGAGTACTAACGGTTTTCGGATCAAATAAAGTACTGCATTGGATACATTTATTTGCCCTACCAAAATCAAAAGATGAGCATCCGATAGCATTATGGTCTTTATCATTATTAACCTGTTTATCTGCTCCCTGAGATTCTTGTTGAACAGAGTTTGTCTGTTGATATCTTTTTCTCTTATGTTGCGATCTACCGCGACCATTATTGCCTCTGCAATTATCATTAAAGTCCCTACTGTAATTTTTATCCTGGTTTGAGTTCCAGTTTCCATAACTGTCATTACTATCTCTATGCTGTTGAGAACCTCTATTATCTTGGTATTGAGGTCTCTGCATAAAATATTTCCCTCTATACCGATTACCTTTGTGAAAATTTCTAAAGTTAACCGGAGTAGAATAACGTGTAGTATTCGGTTGTCTCCAGTTCTGGGAAGAAGAATCACCCTGGAATTGATCACTATGGTTCTGGGCATAATTACGATTACTCTTTTTATTGAAATTTTTCTGGCTACCCTGAAATTTACGCATAAAATTTGGGCCATAAGGTGCTGCCGAAGCAACTGGCAGACCTTCTTTCACCTTAGAGTTACTAATGGTTATGTGCGGATGCGCAGTAACATACTGGCTACAGTATTCTTCCATTTCTTTTATGTTTTTAGGCTTACGCTCATGAAGAAAAGATAGAAAAGCTTCATTAACAGAAGACATAACCTTATCTCTAAGTAGTAAATCCATAAGAGCTTCAAATGTATTTTCTGTCTTAGACAACTCAACCCATCGTAAAAAAGTAAGACGGATGCCTGAGATGAATTCAGAGAATTCAACTCCAGTTTCTGGTAACATGGTTTTAAATTTAAGACGATATCCGTCCTCGTTAAGTTGGTACTTCTTTAACAATGCCGCCCTGACAACCTCATAGTTTGTTTTTGTCAGGCACATCTACCATACTCAACAAAGTCAAAGCATCACCTCTAAGTATCTTGGACAGATGATACACATATAAGATTTTATCTATATTATGCACATTACATGCACTTTCAAATCTATCTAGATAAAATGTTATATCATCGATTGAGGGATTAAATGCTGGTAGATTAAGCTTGAAATCCTTAGCATTAGTCTTATTTGACACCTTATTTGCATCATTAGCATTACCAGTGTTCAATAACTTTAACTTCTCTAACTCTAAAGCTAAGACTTTTTCATCATGTTCCATTTTTGCTTTTCTCTCATCAGCCTCTCTTTGTAACCTTCTTTCTTCAGCCTCAGCCTGTAACTTTCTTTCTTCAGCCTGGGCCTGTAACTTTTTTTCTTCAGCCTCTATTTCAAGTCTCTTATTTTCAGCTTCTTTTTCAAGTCTCTTATTTTCAGCTTCTTTTTTCAAGTCTCTTATTTTCAGCTTCAGCCTGAAGCCTCTTCTCCTGAGATTCTGCTTCTCTTTTTTGTTTTTCCATTTCCATTTGAAATCTTTTTTCCTCCACCTGCATCTGCAGTTTCTTTTGTTCTATTTCAGCCTCTATTCTCTTTTGTTCAGTTTGTTCTTTCATTTTCTTTTCTTCCGACTTCAATGCCTTGGCATATTGAACAGTCGCAAATTCTTCTAATTTATCACCTGTCTTCCCAAGGGCTTTACCCTGCTCAATAAAGTACTCAAATGTAGACATGATGTCTAAAATGTGAGTACAGAACCTGAAATAATTAATTATCTTATTTCAATGTTAAATAGCAACAAGACTTAATAAAGTGCTTGTATAATCTCTATGTTGAACCCAATCTCTGTGGGAAACAGGAGTTGACACCAACTTGTATTATCAAATGTATAATAATATCACAAGTCACTTCTTAATCATCAGTGCACTACCCAAATCAGTGCATAACCATCAGTTATTTATCATAACTGCACTACAATAGTGCATAAGCAAAAAACCACCAGTTTGTTATGATAAGTGCACTATAGACCAATAGTGCATGAGCATATATTAACAATAGTGAAAGCTAACTATGCAAGAACTATGTAAACAATAACAAGACAATGTAAACAATAACAAAGGTCACCAACAATGTAAACAATAACAAAGATCAAAGTCAATGTAAACAACAACAAAGATCAGAGTCAATGTAAACAACAACAAAGATCAGAGTCAATGTAAACAATAACAAAGATCAGAGTCAATGTAAACAATCAACAAAGATCAAAGTCAATGTAAACAACAACAAAGATCAAACAATACGAAAACATTCGCATAAGTCAAATACACAAACAGCAAAACTAAAAAGAAATATGCGAAGATATGACTAACAAATGACGCTACAGTGTATACACAAAAATATACGTAAAGAACTGAATAATAGCAAAGGGGAGACCTACAAATACAAACAATCGAAATCGAAACTAAAAAACACAAAGAAAGAGAGAAAAAGAAAAAAAGAAAAAAATATATATATACAAGAAACAAAAATAAAGCACAACTCGTCACAACTAAACAGATATAGCAACGATTGTCGCTAGCAAATTTCACTGTAGGAAATTCGCACAGTCCCTAACGAAAACGCTAACAGTAGAACCTCTGTGACGTGGTATCTTCTACTGAAAGACACCGCCCAACCGAGAAAACCCGCTGAAATATAAACATATAAATATACAAATAACAAATAACATATAACATATAAACATGTATCATGAAAACAATAGGAGAAAGTGTGAAAGTACAGAAGGCTCAGTTAGAACATAAGGGCACAGTTCACAAACAAAACAGGCCACTTAACTTCTATAAATCCAGCGTCAGCACGGTGCAGAACAGGATGTAATCAGCATTCTGAGGATAATGATCCAACGTTGATTAACTTCTGCTCCCATAAACAGCCATGACGAAGGAAATGAGCTTCTAATACTGCAACAGTTGTTACGGCACTTGACCTTCTGAATCTTCTAAATTGATTTAACCGGCACTTGACCTTCTGAACCCGCAACAGTACCCCTGAGACCGGAACAGTTGTTACGGCACTTGTCCTTCTTTTCACCAGATCAGGAAATCCATTCGCTCGGTACTTGTCCTTCTAATCTTACATAAACTTCAATATTGCCGAGCAGCGCCGGGTAGTTTCAAAATCAGCAACTGTCAGAAAATCCGGATACTTTCAATAAAATTTCTTGTAAGGTGGTAGTTGATGCTGTAGTTGTATC
This sequence comes from Oreohelix idahoensis, assembly GCA_024509875.1. Lineage (NCBI taxonomy): Eukaryota > Metazoa > Mollusca > Gastropoda > Stylommatophora > Oreohelicidae > Oreohelix > Oreohelix idahoensis. The sequence continues at coordinate 127,585 of JAMPIV010016779.1, forward strand.
TAGTATGATGATGATGTCTGGGTTTGCTGACCCCCTTGATAGCTGGAATCAGAGTGAACCAACCTATGGCCACCAAAAATGATATGGTGCGCCAAAATATCAGATGATAGAACCAGCTCTGGCCACCAAAAATGATATGGTGCGCCAAAATATCAGATGATAGAACCAGCTCTGGCCACCAAAAATGATAAGGGTGGATTTGAGCTGAAGTGGTAACTTGCCACCCTTATCGACACCTGGTATTAAAGTGTAAGATGTAGGTGTCTTCTCTGATTTAGGATGTTGCTGTGTATGTGGTAGTGGAACAGTTCACAGGGTTATCACACAGGCAACATGACGTGTAGAGTCATAGAAAGGGTAACTTCGTTGTATAAGTTTCTTCCATTTATTGCACGCCACAAAACAGTCATGATACTTATGACATCAACATAGTTAACGAGTTCAGCAAGATGATATGGCACATTGAAAACAATTTCTGTAGTCAGCAATGACAGCTGTTGTATATATGCGTCATAAGACATCACAGTTCAATAGATTCAGAAATTCATAAATCATAGAGTTCTAGTTCGTGAAGCTGTATAAATAATAATAATTTCTATAACTTCTGCAACAGTGTCAGCTACAGATCTTCAATGTTCATAAACAATAATAAATGCTCCCATTCTGATGCTAGCAGATCAGTTGTATACAATAAGTCCGTTCACTGTCTGCACGTGAATAGCATACATGGGCTACAGGTCAGCTCGACCTTTATAATGTTCCTAAGTCTAACCATCTGACTTGGACGTGATCTCTGATATAACGAATCCTGGAACACAGACAATAGTCTTGTTGGTCTAGAGCGACCCATATATATTTAACTAGTTCAGGTATACAGATACCGGTGACTTAATCCTAGTCAAAGTACCTCTCCATTTTGCATCACACAGGCGAGCAAATAGGCGACAAAATGACGAACCTCTAGATGATAGCATAAAGTTCGATACAAGAGGAATTACCTTATTTCGGAAAATCAACCATGAACATATGCCTCCAGGCAGGCGTGAATAATACTGGGAAATAGTCTAGTTAGCTAACTAACTCACAAAGACACTGTATTTCCCTCAGAAAATCACAAGACGCAGTTGCGTCTGCTCGCTTCTTAAACCATTTCTCAACTGCCGAACTGGGCGAAACACACAGAACGAACTCCCAGCTTTTGACATGCGCAGAACGACAATCTCTGAGTTGCCGTTCACAATAAGACGATTCTAAGAACATTCGAGATAAAAGTCTTACACAGTCGCGCCTTTTATGGTCATGAAAAGAAGCGTTAAGAAAGGTTTCAGACATCTACCATAGTTGACTGGTACTACCAAATAAGGAGATGTGGTCACGCTTCGTTCAAGAAATTATAGACCGAACGTGTCTCTATACAAGAGAAGGCAACTCCTAAAAAATTGTAGTCTCGATAACTCGGATTATGTCCCTTTGACCATAGAAAACATAATACACACTTCAGTCAAAAAAAATGATCATACATATGAAAAAATGTTTATACAAACGAAAAATAATAATGATCCGTGCGTAACAGCAGGCGTCGTGCAAGGGAGCCAGATTTAGCAGCTGCTCCATTAGGAGCAAAAAAGAACATTTTGATGACATTTGAGCTCCTGTTACCTGTTTGCACTGTAGCGCTGTCAGTTCCGCTATAGCTTAATCACATTAGCCATGTCTGCTGTAAAAGTGGTCAGAGTGGCTAAAAGGTATTTAGCCCGCCTCGAATTCTTAAGCCACCGGATTAGATTCTTAGTAGAGGGATTGTAGTTTATGGAAAAATGTTTTTCAGAACCAGTGGTACTAATGATCTCATACTCATTCATCCCTGGTCTCCTGGTTAGTGAGACTGGATGCCTAGCTTTCTCGGTTAAGTGTGAACAAATAGGTGGTCCGTGTGCAAGTTGCGCACGTTAAAAGTCCCTTGCATTTGGAAATCCTAAAGAGTAAGTCATAAGGCCGCTGTCCTGACAAAATTTAATACTTAGAAACCACTCACCACAAAAATATTTATAGAATGTGTGATTTCTATATACACACTTTGGGATTCTCGCCGGTGCTACCGAGTTCGTGCACTATGCTGATATCCTCCATGTGTGATTTAAGGGAGGAGATCGGCACACTGATGGAGTCGTCCGCGTGCAATGAAGATAGTCTTTCAAACCAAAACCAAAAAACCAAACCTTGTTTGCTGGCGGATAGACAGGGTTCGTACTTACTGAACTGCACATGCGCATTATGAGGTAAAAGAATGCAGAGCTCAGAATGCTAGATCCAGAACTCTGGCATGTTTTGTGTAATAATATGTGGCGCAACAGTTTTTATACGATTAAGCAGGAAGTCTTGAGTTGAGTTACGTCACAGAAAAAAATAAACATTGTAAGCAAAAATAAACGAGTGTGTGATGTGTAGTTATTAAGTATGTAATTGCAGGGATGGTGGAAAAGATGTAAGCTTGAGAATGAAATTTAAAAAACAAAAAAAAAAACAAATGAAGCAGGAGAAGATCATGTGGAAAGAAGATGAGAAAAGGGATGGACACTATTATGATAGTAATTACTGTTAAAAATATACTTGCATTTGGTTTCTTTACGGCAGGAGTGTGAGTAATTATTTCAGGGAGGAGTCTTAATGTGTTCTGAGATCAGAAGTGGCTGGTTTATATAGCAAGGTGCAAACAACAGCTGCTAGATTACGATTATTACCAGACGGTGCAGACTCATTACTTTTAGAGCTGAAGGTACATAGAAGATGTGGCTGATTTAGGTAGAAAAAAATTACGGAGCAAAAAAAAAAAATTTTTTTTAATAATAAATAAATCAAGTGCGGATAGAAAGAAAAGGGTTTTACTAATCCACTTTATTATTTCACAGTTTACATTCTTTTTCCACTGGAGGTAGCTGAGTTAGACACAGTACCGTGTTAGTGAATGGGTCAATGTGGTTCATTGCTTCTCGCGACAGAGTTACCACCGGGCTCGAAACTTGGTAGTGTCACGTTCCAGTCTACCCAACTGTAAATAGAAGTCTGACTGTGCTCTTCAATTAGGGAAGGCAGTGGCATCGAGGAATGGAATCTGTCACTGCGCCTCATAAAGCTGTGACCAAGTATAATCAGTTCTAATATTTCTCTGCTCTACTACAGTATTTGCTATATGAATACCTTTACAGTTTACAGTATTAACGAATGGGTTAACGCGGTCCCCTGCCCAGTGCGACGTATGTCTGGCGCTACAAATTTCAAGAACGAAACAATACTTCTTTTTCCGGCAGCAGCCGTGCAATTATATTTATTATATCACTGTAACTGTCTTTTTCTCTTGTTGAGGTGATCACTGGCCCAAGACAGTATACATGTTGTTAGGTGTGTAGTGCGAGCGTATGATGAACTGAGTGTGGGTGCGAATGAAGGCGCGAATGTGTTTAGGCTCGTATATATGTAGACCCTGCAACCCATACACTCACATGCAGTAGTCAAGGATGCTTGGACACTGCAGGCACGTTTCAAAACATTTATTGACGAGAACACACATGGTATCAACAGGAACAGTCAGTGTAACAAGGTCATGCTGACCGGAAATCGATAGGTATACATTAGGCATTCAACAAGCTGGTAAACATTTGAATATTCGTGCATGGTCAATACAATGTTCTTCAATAATGACAGTTCGTGGCGTCGCCCTGGTATCATTGACTAAACGCGTCAGATACCTTAATCACTTTGACACATAGGTGCAAATTGGCATTCCCCGCCAATTGCACTGTATTAAGCTGTAGTACATTAGCCGAAAACACAGTCCTCGTTCTGACGTCGGCTGTGTACTTCTGATAGGCAGGTTACCATCAACCCTGCAGTAATGCTTATTGTAGACATAAATACCGCCAATCTGCGGTTCCCACAATATATCTTCGTCACTGGATTTCTGGACAATATAAAGACTAACAGTCTTGGATGGCTACCTTGAGCACAACATATAAGTTCTGAAATGGATGATCGGTGAGCTGCAGTTCACAGACTAGGCAATCTTCTAACATGTTCTGCCACCGAAAGCATAGTAATGGAAAAAGTCGGTATTACCTGTAACCGAATCCACAGAACAATATAAGAAACTCTGCTGTCATTCCAACGCACAGAGATTCACTGGGGAAAACTGCCATCGCAGTCACTTCGAAGATTCACCCCGAAAAACACAATGGACTCTCGTCCCTTCAGAAACCAGGACACTTCTCGGCTCGCCGGAAGTCTAACTCAACTCCCGCTTAAAAAAACCCTGCCTATGGGCATACGCCAGAACTGTCTACCTTTGACCCTAAAGGTCAAACACAATGAATGAATAAACAAGGGAAGACAACCCCTAATCAACCTGACATCGCAGGTAAAAACACAATTATTCTTATGATAAAATATAAGCAAATAACTTGACAGATGACTCCGTCAAAAATGACAGCAACATATTACTACAACCCCCCTGTAAAAAAAAATGAATTTTTTTTTTTTTAATATGTCCATGAGCAAGATTGCACAAGTATCACTTATGTGCTCATGAAAAAATGAACCTAATATCAGGTACAATAGACGCATAAACAAATCGTCTGAAGAGGATACAAATCATCTCCCAACATAGGAGAAAATATTTCCTTTAAGCCAAACAAACTAAGGTGGTACCATTAAAGAAACCTAAGTTGCTGGCAATACCAATCATATATCAAATATTATTAAATACTATAATTATAGCAATATACAAATGTCATGAATTACAATGCTATACTAGCAACATATCACTGATGGATGAACAAAATGAAATTTGTTAAATTATCTAAACATCATCCAAATACATTTGTATTACAACATATTAGGATATTAAGGACAGACCTAAGTCCGAAAGTGTATCAGGAAAAACTAGGACACAAGATTTAACTGGAATCATGTGGGCATCTGGACAATATGTCCGCCATCACATTATCCGAACCACGGATAGCTCGCACCGTGAAATGGAAAGGCTGAAGAGCAATAGCATAACGAGTAGATCTCGAGCTCTTCAAATCCTTACTTTGCATAGCCGTAAGAGCTTTTTGGTCGGTTTCCATAAAGAAATGCGCGCCCAGAAGGAACCTTTGTAGCTTAAGAATGGACCAAACCATAGCCAACAATTCACGGTCTAAAACCGAGTAATTCCTTTCTGCCGCATTTAGCTTCCTAGAAATATACATTACAGGATGCAGAGTTCCTGAATATTCCTGCATTAGTGCCGCTCCAATCCCAGTGGAAGAGGCATCACTACGAAGAACAAAAGTCTTATCAATCGTTGGTAGTCTTAAGATAGGATGAGATGAGAACAAATTCTTAACCTGATCCAATGAAGATTGGCATTCCTGGGACCAACGCACCATATTAGGATAACCTTTTTTCAATAACGATGAAAGTGGTGCCATAATGGAGGACAGATTCTCAATGAATCTTCCATAGAATTGTATCAATCCCAAGAGACTACGCACTTGCTTTTTTGTCTTCGGAACCGAGATATTTAATATCTTCGAAATGTTTTGGTCCTCTGTCTTCAACAGACCATGACCAACTCGATGACCTAGGAAGGAAATTTCACTAAACCCAACAAAAGCTTTAGAGGGTTTTGCAGTCAAACTATGCTCACGTAGAGTAGATAGCAATTCCTTTAGACCCAAATAGTGTTCTTCCCAAGTATCGCTGAAAAGACAGATGTCGTCTAAATATGCGATGACATCTGCCCGATCTGATAGAATTCGTCGCATCATGCGCACGAAAGTCGCTGGGGCGTTCATAAGCCCGAAAGGCATAAAATTCCATTGAAACAGACCCCTAGGTGTCGAAAAAGCAGTGAGAGGTTTGGCGTGTTCCGTCAGTGGGACTTGCCAATAACCTTTCGACAAGTCTAGTTTAGTAAAGAATTTAGCTTTAGAAAGTCTAATAAGTAGATCATCTAATAACGGCATAGGTTCAGCATCGAACTTCGTAACTTGATTTAATTTGCGATAATCAACGCAAAGACGTATGTTATTGTCTTTCTTTCGAACAATAACTATCGACGAAGAATAAGCTGAAGTGGATGGTTCAATTATTTGCAGTTGAATCATTTCATCCAATTCTTTCTCGACTATATGGAAGGTTTTATGCCTTCCATCCACATCGACAATATAGTCGACATCGGAAATTTTTGAGACTATAGTGTATGGACCTTTCCATGAAATGAGAAGTCTATTCTCTCTTGAGGGAAGTAAGACATATGCTTTGTCTCCAGGACAAAGTTGACGTAGGCGTCTTTTCTTGTTAGCAAATCGCCTAGCTTTTTCTTTCGCAAATTCGGAAGATGAAGTTGCTAACCTGCACGATTCGATAATCTTTTCTCTAAGAGCTATAACATATTCATATGACGATTGTGTATCATCGTCAATATTATCGGAAGTTATCAAATCGTGTAACAAGGACATCGGCCCGCGCGGTTGCGCGCCAAAGACAAGTTCGAAAGGAGAAAACCCTGTATGCTCGTTGGGAACCTCTCTATAGGCAAAGAGGACTGCAGGTAAAACTCTGTCCCAATCTTCAGGATGATCCTCCGTTATCTTGCCAAGTAAGTTCTTTAGTGTCCTGTTAAGACGTTCTACCAATCCATTGGACATTGGATGATAAATACTACTGAGAGACCTTTTAATGTCTAGCGTAGCCATTACCTGAGACATAACGTCCGAAATTAACTGAGTGCCGTGGTCCGACAGTATTTCTCCGGGGAATCCCAGACGAGAAAATATAAGCCAAAGAGCATCAGCGATATCGACAGTTGATATGCTCTTCAGAGGAATAGCCTCTGGCCAACGCGTGCACATGTCCACGCAAGTGAGGATAAATTGGTGTCCTCTGGCTGACTTAATCTTGAACGGACCAATGATGTCTATAGCCATTTTCTGAAACGGCCGAATCGGAATATCTGCAGCCTGAATAGGAGCAGCATGTCTCGGACCTCTAGACTTGACCTCTTGACAAATTTTGCAAGATCGGCAATAAATTCGGATGTCTTTATTCACGAATGGCCAAAAGAAGGACGCAAGGACTCTAGTTTTAGTTCTGGAAAACCCCATGTGTCCAGCACACTGAAAATCGTGTGCATGCTGAAGAATTAAGGCTCTCATACACTTAGGCACAAGAATTTGCGAGTGCATAGACTTGTCCGAGTGTTGTACCATCCGTACCAATATACCATTCTTCATAGTAATATACGATTTGTGATCAGTATTTTGATTGGGATCCCCTTTCTTTGCAAGAAGGAAGAATTTCTTCAAAGAAGGATCCTCTTCTTGACGTTTAACAAACGAGTCATGGGAAATCACCAAGTGCTCGTCTTGGCTATCAACTTCATTACTATTATCCGATGAAGTTGGGGGATTAAGAGCTTGAGCTCTTGTCACCACTGCATTGACCGTTTGAATGTTTTTTTTCTCCCAACTAGAAATTTGTTGCGGGGTGCATTCCTTAACCCCATGAATACGACCGATTATAAGATCCGCAATAGGATTAGGAAGAAGACATGCATGGACATCTCCTGTGAAGAAGGGAGTGTCAATCCTAATAATAGCAGTAGGATAACTTTCCATAGTACCACCAAATGTAACACATTTGATTGTTTTTTTCCAGTGGCACAGCAAGGATCTATCAGAGACTCCCTAACCCCGACGGTAGTACATCCCGAATCGAAAAGTACTGAGACTAGCCTATCATTTATTAGACCTTTATGTAAGATGAGAGATCCTCTCCCATCATGCGCAACTGTAGCAGGTAGAGCAAGAAGAGGGTGACCACAACTTAGAGTAGATACAGTCGATGAGTCGAACAATGTTAAGCATTGGGGCATTCAGTTGCTCTCCCAAAATCGAAAGCACAACCAGTGATAGCCCTAGAGTTACCACTATCATTTATTGTATTACAGGCTCCATCAAACTCTTGTTGTGCAGAGTTTGCCTGTTGGAAATGTCTTTTTTTTGTTAAATCTAGGTCTGCCTCGATTATCATTTCCCCTGTAATTATTTCGACTATCATTTCCCCTGTAATTGTTATCATATTGCCTATTGTAATCATCATTCCGGTTTGAATCCCGGTTTCTAAATTCACCATCGTCATAATCTTGACGTCGAGAATGATTACCTTGAAAGTTCGAATAGTTATTATTTGGATAGCCTTTGCGAAAGTGTCTCAAATTATTACCACTAAAATTACGAGAACTACCATCTTGTCTCCAATTCATAGACGAAGAACCATCATGTGTTGGATTACTCCGCTTCTGAGTGTAATTCTGATTACTTCCCCTATTCCAGTTTTGTTGAGCACCCTGAAATTTTTTTTTGAAATTATGGCCATATGGTGTTGCCGAAGCAGCTGGCAACCCTTCTTTCACTTTAGAATTGCTAACTGTAGCATGGGGATGCGCGGTGGCATACTGACAACAGTATTCCTCCATATCTTTTAAGTTTTTAGGCTTACGCTCATGAAGGAATGCAAGAAAAGAATCATTAACAGATGACAAAACCTTATCTCGCAATAATAAGTCCATGAGACCTTCATATGTTTTCTCAGTCTGAGACAACTCAACCCATCGTGTAAATGTACGACGTATTTTTGTAACAAAATCAGAGAAATCTACTCCATTTTCTGGCAACATTGTCCTAAAACGAAGACGATAGTCTTCTTCTTTTAGTAGGTATTTTTTTTAGCAATGCTGCTCTGACAACATCATAATTAGTCCTGTCATGTTCGTCTATTGTCATAAGAGTAGTCACTGTGTCACCTGTAAAAAATTCCATCAGTTGTTCAACATATTTTTCTTTTTTTATGTTATGCGTATCGCATAAAAATTGGAATCTATCTAGATAATCTGCTACGTCGTCCTTTAAAGGATTGAAATGAGGCAATTTAATCCTACTTACAAACTCCTTTGTCGTACTCGAAGTTGTTTGATGAGCACCTGGACTCGCCAATTTCAATTTCTCTAACTCCAAAGTTGCGAGTCTTTCATCAAGTTCCATTTTCTGTTTTCTTTCCTCATGTTCCATTTTTTCTAATTTCAGCCTCAGCAGCAGCTTGAAGTTGGAGTTTTTTCTCCTCAGCAGCAGCTTGAGCTTTTCTCTCCTCAGCAGCAGCTTGAAGTTTTTTGTCTTCCATTTCCATCTGGAATTTTCTTTCATCAGCAGCAGCTTGAGCTTTCCTCTCCTCAGCAGCAGCTTGAGCTTTTCTCTCCTCAGCAGCAGCTTGAGCTTTTCTCTCCTCAGCAGCAGCTTGAAGTTTTCTCTCCTCTGCAGCAGCTTGAAGTTTTTTTCTCCTCTGCAGCAGCTTCTCTTTGATACCTTTTCTCTTCAAGTTCTAATCTTCTATTCTCAGCATCTAGCTTCTTTAGTTCAGCTTCTGCTCTCCTTTGTTCAGCTTCTGCTTTCAATTTAATTTCCTCTTTTTGTTTCTTTTCATCTGACTTTAATGCAATGGCGAATTGAGCAGATGAATATTCTTCCAATTCTTTACCAGACTTACCAAGGGTCAACCCTTGCTGGATGAAGAAATCCAATGTAGACATTCTGTCTAATGAGATCAGTAACCTGAAAAATTCAACAATTACCTTATCCCACTTCAATGGGAGACAAGTCTGAAATGCTAGACTTGTATACTCACTTCACTTTATTTGACTCTCTTTGTCTTAGACAAAGACCTTGTATGGTCCTCTTGTTTATAATGTAACAAAAAATCACTTGAGTACCTGTGGAAAATAATTCCTTTATATCCCACTCACTATGGGCACAAGTCTTTTTTTTATAAAGAACTTGAATATGTATTTCACCTAGTCTCAATCTTTGAGGATAACAAGTCTTTTATCAAAGAACGTGTATACATATCTTATATAATAATATTTTATTAACAATCTCTATATGAAGAGTGTACCTCATCAATAATAATAATAATACATGACCAAGTGTATGTATGTAGACTGTGTATGACAATAATGTAGTACAATCATAAATACAAAGACAAAAATACAGAACAATGACCGAAAACGTTCGCGGAAGTCAAATAAACAATACAGCAAAAAGTAAAGAAAATGTTACACAAATGTGTAATGATGACCGCGAAAAATAAACAAGACAAATGGCAACACTGTTATAAACGAAAAGGTGTAAAGAAATAAATGGAAGGAATGAGAGAAGAACAGATACAAACAAAACTACTCGAAAATCAAAGAACGGAAAAATAACGAAAACAACACTAACTGATGTCGTCACAGCTAAAAAAAAAAAAATAGCAACAAAAGTCGCTAGCAAATTTCAATTAAGAAAATTGCAATCCCTACAGAACGCTTACAGTAACCCTCGATTAAGTGGCATATTTACTGTAAGACCCACCAACCGAAAACCCGCAGAAAAACACAAGAAAAATACACAAAAACAGTAGAATTAACATAAATAGCAATCAATTCAGTGTGTTGCAAAATAAAGCTTAGTCACACATGATATTACAGTAACTAACTTGCTCCTTGCGAACACAGAAACAAAATGTCAAGCGCGCACTGAATGTCAAATCCACTGTAGCATAAAGTGGTATTCACGAACAAAAGTTACTATGACCTTCTCGTATCTTGAGTCTTGCACCTCGAATGTTTACAATTTCGTGTACTGTTTACAAACAGGAACTTGACCTCGAACAATGTAGCTTGAATGCTCGGGCGTAGAAAAGTCTGTTGTTGACTGCAACGTGTAACAACCAGCAGTACTGTTCACAATAGGGACTCGCCTTCTATGCAGCTATGGTCCACGTAGCAAACGCCTCGATGTTAACTTCAGTATTTGTCCTGTTGTTGTTCATGTAGCATTATAACATAAATGCTAGCACTGTTTATCTGGGTCAACAGTTGATGACCTATTTCTGTCCTGTTGTAGCCAAAACTTGCAAGTGTAGAATTAGCGATGTGTGTTACAGCTGTCCAGTGTGTAGCTTAGACCCACAGATCAGAAATGTAATGTGTACTTGTCCTTCTTGTAAATTTCTGGACAACACTGGAGACATCATACATGTAACAGCAACTGTAAATAGCCTGGTGGGGTTTAAGGCTAAGGCTGGAGTGCTGTAAAGGATGATTTATATAGCCCCATCAGCTGGTCAACCAGAAATGTAAATTTCTGGATCCATTAATGTCACCAATAATGTTAATTGCTCGCTCTGTTCTTTTTAAACCCACAGATCTGGTCCACCAGAAATGTAACTGTCTTTTTCTCTTGTTGAGGTGATCACTGGCCCAAGACAGTATACATGTTGTTAGGTGTGTAGTGCGAGCGTATGATGAACTGAGTGTGGGTGCGAATGAAGGCGTGAATGTGTTTAGGCTCGTATATATGTAGACCCTGCAACCCATACACTCACATGCAGTAGTCAAGGATGCTTGGACACTGCAGGCACGTTTCAAAACATTTATTAACGAGAACACACATGGTATCAACAGGAACAGTCAGTGTAACAAGGTCATGCTGACCGGAAATCGATAGGTATACATTAGGCATTCAACAAGCTGGTAAACATTTGAATATTCGTGCATGGTCAATACAATGTTCTTCAATAATGACAGTTCGTGGCGTCGCCCTGGTATCATTGACTAAACGCGTCAGATACCTTAATCACTTTGACACATAGGTGCAAATTGGCATTCCCCGCCAATTGCACTGTATTAAGCTGTAGTACATTAGCCGAAAACACAGTCCTCGTTCTGACGTCGGCTGTGTACTTCTGATAGGCAGGTTACCATCAACCCTGCAGTAATGCTTATTGTAGACATAAATACCGCCAATCTGCGGTTCCCACAATATATCTTCGTCACTGGATTTCTGGACAATATAAAGACTAACAGTCTTGGATGGCTACCTTGAGCACAACATATAAGTTCTGAAATGGATGATCGGTGAGCTGCAGTTCACAGACTAGGCAATCTTCTAGCATGTTCTGCCACCGAAAGCATAGTAATGGAAAAAGTCGGTATTACCTGTAACCGAATCCACAGAACAATATAAGAAACTCTGCTGTCATTCCAACGCACAGAGATTCACTGGGGAAAACTGCCATCGCAGTCACTTCGAAGATTCACCCCGAAAAACACAATGGACTCTCGTCCCTTCAGAAACCAGGACACTTCTCGGCTCGTCGGAAGTCTAACTCAACTCCCGCTTTAAAAAACCCTACCTATGGGCATACGCCAGAACTGTCTACCTTTGACCCTAAAGGTCAAACACAATGAATGAATAAACAAGGGAAGACAACCCCTAATCAACCTGACATCGCAGGTAAAAACACAATTATTCTTATGATAAAAACATAAGCAAATAACTTGACAGATGACTCCGTCAAAAATGACAGCAACAATCACACCATTTTCAAATTGATTGATTTAGAAGATCTTTCTCCGTATTAAGACGAGAAAGAACTTGCCGACGACTAAGAATATTGCATTATTGTCTCCAAGCTTTGGCACACGCCTCTACTACGTCTGTAATATTAATAAATAATACACAAAAGTATGCTTCAAGCACTCGTGAGAAATAAAGAAGACTAGACAACAGAAAAACAACAGAAGTGATAGGCTTACCGGGAATCGAACCTAGGACCTTCCGATCGACACCCGCGCCTTCCTACGGGAGCAAATCGTTATAATCTTCTCTGCCAGTTAGGCACCACACTACTAGAATCAATGGTCTATGATGGTGTAATTACTTTGTTCGTTAGAAATAGAGCACAAAGGAGCCGCTGATTTCTTTGTGGTTTTGCGACATGGGTACTATTTTTCGATTCATTCATGTTAATTAAGAGGCAGATGGGCGCTCAATATGTTGCTTAATAATTATTACAAACAGAGGAAAACGATTAGTTTCATATCAGCAACTAAAATTTTACTTTGACATTGTCTCTTTCATTGTTCGTGTTCTTAAATAATTGTAATGGTTTTTATAAAAGTACATTTCGTAGCCCTCTTGAGCGACGCCTCGTCCGCCCGCACCGCTCGCACAATTCAAGAACAGTCCGTGGTTATGGCACAAGTCACAACAAGTGAAATTACATTTTAATTAGATCGTTGTATTGTCTCTTCTGAATAACCAAAATTATTGTTCATGTTTTACGTCCTGTCATATGTATGGAGGCATATCTGGAGTCATCCTTATATGACCACCAACTATAAATAATGCTACAATATACATACGTGGAAGTGAACCTCTGTCCGTGAGGCCAAATACGTCCTCATTGTTTCTTGATATCATCCACATACTTCCAGGAATTCCCCCTGTGGTGAAACTTGTTGAGAGCCCAGCATTGCACAGTAAACTTGGAGAAGTCACTTGAGCCCCAGGCGTAATTCTTTGGCTTTGACTGCATGCAGAAGGATCTCACTATGGACCCGAAGATAGGCAGGGGGAGCTGAAAAGTGGCTCTGTGCAGGACATGACAATTCCTTGGGACAGCCCAGAACCAGAGTACAATATTTTAGCTCTGCATAGATGGAGACTGCTATCACCGGTGTCAATACCTTGTCGAGGTATGGCGGCTTGCGTACCCTGATTACCCCTAGAGCTATGCCAGTGGGAGTTTTACTCCTGGAAGGTTCTACCAAGCTGGACAGGTTTGCGCGGGCAGGGGGCAGACGAAAGCAGACACCCTGGTCCTCCAGGTTGGGGGTTTTAGCATAGGGCTGACACCCCTGTCTATGTAAAAAAAAATTGAAGTTACGGAAACGACAACGAATAAACAAACTTTGTTGCGGGACGGACATCCGGAGTCTGAAGCTCGATTGACTGTCAGTGGTGAAAGCCGAAAGGAAGCCACTGACATGAGAACGGATGTCCTGACTGCAAAACATGATACAAGAATAGGATTTTGGAATGTCAGGACAATGAATGAGATGGGTAAACTAAAACAGGTCACGGCAGAAATGAGAAACTATAGGTTACACATTCTAGGGATAAGCGAGAGCAGATGGACAGGGGTGTGGCAAGAGGTTTTATTTGGCTGTAGGATCAGTATAGTCCTGAAAATTACAGAAATAGAATTTCTGCAGAAAATGGTGAAGTCCCAGTGTCTGAGAGAACTACTGGTATCACAACTTAGTTACGGCTGTGAATGATCTGATCTCGAAACAATAGTAGAGAGGAGACCGACATAAAGTGCCACCTCCGCTGTGTAACGAACTGTGATATTAATAAACAAGGAAACAGATTTTACTTAACAAAGATAAAATTGACAAGTCGTTCAAATACAATTTCCTTATTATTTATTTAGTATATACACTATCTACTCTTGTGCTGAAGGGTGAATGTTGAAAAATGGAATGTAATGGGTTTGTAAGTTTACAAATGGTTCACATATATATATATATATATATATATATATATATATATATTACAAGTTTTCCAATTATAGGAACAAAAATTATATCAGCTGTGCTGTTATTCAATTTTAATACATGTATCAGCTGTGCTGTTAATTAAAGATATAACACTTATCAGCTATGCTGTTATTATTGTCTCTTTCTACGCTAAATCAGTTTCTCGTCACTGACACTAGCTTTTGCTCACAATGCCGACAGAAATGGTACTAATGTGTACTCATCTCTTAGAAGTGCTGTCCTTCTTGGTTTGGTTGACACAAAACACCAGCTGTTGATCGTTTCGTTAGCCCACCCAAGACTGAGGGGGACTAAAGATGTAGAGTCTTGACAACCTCTATGCTCCTGCGGAGTTCCAGGCAGCTGGATTGACGACCCACGATCTCAGTTTTTATGACACGTATAAACCTGTAACAAGCAAAAATAGGGGCTAATTTCTGTCCTCAAGCCCACCTATTTCTATTGTGGATGAAATGAGCGTGTGCCTCAGTGTTTGCATGTAGGATGAATGACAACATGGCTCAGTATGATTTAGCAATAGCGAGACAAGACAGGTGTCTACTTGCAAAACATTCTTTCTGATAAACTAATACATGGATATCATTCAATAATATAAATTCAATGCATGAATACATTCAATAATATAAATTCAATACATGAATACATTCAATACATGAATACATCCAATAATATAAGTTCAATACATGAATACATCCAATAATATGTACACCTAGGTGTGATACAACCATTTCCTTCCCCCTATAATATACCAGGCCCTCTCTGACGAGTGCTATACAAGCTGGTAACATATATCCTAACAATAACGTTATGTTCTTATGATAGGAGTATGTGCGACGAGGACTGTTTGGTGATATATCAGGTTGGAGTTATAGGAGACAATAGACTGAAGTTATAGGAGACAATAGATTGAGGTATGAGTCCTATTAGTCTATGTCTATTCAATCATAATAGGAAATACAATCATTATACTTAATTTCCCCAAGATACAATCAGTAACCTGATAGGTAGTATAAATGACACACAACAAATACCAGCATTATAGACCTGCTGAAAGCCTATTTTCCCAAAGGTTATCGTAAATATATTTACCCTCTAAGATTCAAACCGGCCAGATTTTGACTCGACTTTAGCAAAGCAGGCTGCAGGTCATTGCACTCCAGGTAAGCTATAAATCAAGGTGACAAAAGCCCTCTTCAGTCGGTCGGTATCTCTGGCGCCGTGTCGGTGATGTGTGATTATGCATAAAATCCGCCCGATTATATAGGTAGGTGAATTCTTAAGCAAGGCTTTCGGTTGGTTCCTGGCGGAGCAAAATGATTGGTTTCCTCCGGTTTGGTACCTGGTCTCATACAGCCTAATTTTATTCAGTTTTATATCGCCATCTTGCGTGAACAAGATGGCCGTTAATTTATTCTGTCTCAGAGACTGGTGAACGTTGCTCGTTGATTGGTTGAAGCAAATCTGTATCTCGACATAGTGATTAACAAAGTAGTGGGTTACACTCGTTTCACGACATAGCCCCCTCCTTTCCTAGCTGTAACTTGTCATAGCTGACGTGTAAACCCCTGCTGTGGTTAATCCTTTTGCATCTGTCCTTCCAGAGTACTAGGGTGTCGACTTAAAAAATCAGCTCCTACATTGTCTCTTCCCGGAATGTAATTCGCGGTAAAGGAATAAGGCGCCAGAAGCAGACTCCACCTTAACAATCTCGAATTTAGCTTTTTAGATGCAGCCAAGAATGTTAAAGGTTGATGATCGCTTTGGACAATGAAGTGTGTCCCATACAGATAAGGTGAAAATTTGTTGATGGACCAAATTAGAGCTAAACATTCTTTCTCTATGTCGAGTAGTTCAACTCAGCTGCATTCAGCTTCCTACTGGCGTAGGCGACTGGTAAAAGTACCTCCGGCTGGGCTTTTGATTTCTGCAAGAGAGTTGCACCAATACCTATACTGCTAGCGTCCGTCCTTAATACAAATTCCTGCGTGATATCGGGTAGCGTAAGGATTGGTTTGCTGGTGAGTTTTGCTTTTAGCTCTGTGTAAGCTTTTTCACAATCAGCATTCCATTGGATTTTGTCAGGCTATCCTTTCTTCGTTAAGTTAGTTAACGGTGCACACAGAGAGTTAAAGTGGGGTATGTACTTCTGATAGAACCCACATAATGACACGAATGATCTCACATCTTTCTTCGTTTGAGGTCTGGGTGCCTTCTTTAACTTCTCTATATTCTTTGGGTCAGGAGACATATGACCTGTAGAAATAGTGTGACCTAGGAATTCCAACTCCTTACAACCGATATAGCACTTGGTTGAACGTGCAGTCAATCCAGTTTCTCTCAGTCTGTCAAACAACATGGAGAGCGCTACTATATGCTCTTCAAATGTGTTTGTAGCAACAAGAATGTCATCCATAAAGTTAGTGATATGGGGATTTTGTAGAGGTTCCAATAATTTCCTCATCATTCTTGAAAAGATACTGGGAGCATTTTTCAGGCCAAAGGGTAGTACATTAAACTCGTAGTGTCCGTCTGATGTACTAAATGCCAGCATTTTCCTAACTTCCGGTTTCACTGGTATTTCGTAGTATCCCTTGCTTAGATCTACCTTCGATAAATACCTAGCCTTACTCAGTGTAGAGAACAGCTGGTTGGTGTCAGGTAATGGGTCCACCTGAGATTCTGTGATCGCATTAAGCTTCCGGTAGTCAATACATAACCTGTGTTCACCACTCGGTTTTCTCAATAGCACCACACTTGAGCTATAGGGAGAGTCTGACTTCGAGATAATTTTCTCCTTCAACAGATAATCAACTTCCTCCCTTAGTGCTTGGGCTTTCGCATAGGGTATAGGGTATATTCTCATGCATACTGGGGTAGGGTCTGTAACCTTCATGTCGTACTCTAACAGATTCGTACGACCTGGCTTATCTGTGAGCACATCAGCATGGGTTTCCAACACTTTCTGAACCCTCTTCTTCTGCTCTGGAGTTAAATGTTCACTAATATTTACTTGAACATAATCCTCTGTAGTTGTGAGTAGATACTCCATAGAGTGAAGTGGTTCACCGTGCATTTCTGTTGCAATGGCTAGGGTCATGATATGTGCAACTTCTGATGATTCCTTGTCATAGTATTTTTTAAGAAGATTGACATGATATACCTTCTCCTTTCCTTTCTTGTCAATCTTATAATTGGTCCTGGAAAGTTTCTCCAGTATGACATAGGGTCCCTGCCATCCAATCTGCAATTTATTATTGCTGCTTGGCAACAGTAATAACACCTTTTCACCCACCTCCAGTTCCCTATCCTTTGCTTTTTTGTTGTAGTAGGCAGCATGCTTCCTCCTGGCCTGTCTTAAGTTATCATTGGCCAGTTTCCAACCTGCTTTCAAGCGAGATGTCAACTCGTTGACGTACTGGTATGCGGAAGTCACTGTTTCCTCTGCCTTTTCATCAGTCCATGTCCGCAGCAATGCTTCCAGTGGACCTTTGATTGGTCTTCCAAACAACAATGTAGCTGGAGCCAATCCAGTTGAATTGTGGGGTACTTCCCTATATGCAAATAGTGCAGCGGGTAAGTATGTATCCCAAGTATCAGGTTTTTCACTCGCCAGCTTTCTAAGGATTGAAATTAGCGTACCATTGAACCGCTCTACTTGACCGTTCCCTTGGGCATGGTAGGGACTACAATGATAGTGCCTGGCTTGAAATATCCTGAATACTTCTTGTGTTAGCTTTCCCTTAAACTGAGACCCATTGTCAGTCAATATCTGATGCGGGAAACCTAATCGGGTAAATATTGTCAACAGTGCCTCTGCCACATGCTTTGAATCTATAGCTGACATTGCCACTGCTTCTCCCCACATAGAGCAAGTATCAACCAAGGTTAAGATATATGCATTTCTCTTCTTGGTCCTAGTGAGGGGTCCAACAATATCCACTGCAACACGTTCAAACGGGGTTCCCATAATAGGCATTTCTCCCAGTGTTGCTGGTGCAGTCCTATGCTTAGGAGCTACTCTTTGGCATTCTGGACATGATCTTACATATCTTTTCATGTCCTCTGTAATTCCTGGCCAAAAGTAGTGACAGGCTATCCTTTGTCCAGTGGCCCCTATTCCCATATGTCCACTGAAGGGTATAGCATGTCCTAGCGTCATAACCTTCTCCCTGTAAGATTTTGGCACTACAAGCTGTCCATGCCCTTTAGGTCCTGTTCCAGCTTTTCTGTATAGTAGGCCATTCTTCATATACAAGTCTCCTTTCTCTGGAGGGTTATGTGCTTTAGGCAATTTGCCAAAACAAGGCTTCAATGTGCTGTCTGCTGCTTGAGCCTTTTTCATCTCTTCTGGATGAGTATTGATAGGATTCTCCTCCATTTTCCTGGAGCTTTCCCTGGTCTGGACTGTTGCCATAACTACAGGTTTTATAGGTTCTCCAAGGAAAACATACCTACACCCCAAAATCAAAGGGTAAATGGGGTCGTCCATCACTGCTGCTTTGATTTCTCCTTCCACATAGCGAGATCTTATGTTGATTCGAGCTACGGGTAGTGTCATGGTTCTTGCTCCCTTGATCGGTCCTCTGATTTCCACTGTTTCTGTGGTTATCTGGTCAGGACTCACTAGAGAAGAGCACACAACTGAATCAAAGTCCAATCCTGTGTCATATAAACACAGTACTTGAGTGCCATTCACGGTCACTTCCTCACAGACAGGGGGATGATGGAAGTCCTTTTGACTTACTGCCATTTCCTTCCTTCACTGATTCCCTGTTGTAAGACATGCAGCATGATGAGGAGGATTCTTCCTTCTGCAGTCCGCAGTATTGTGGTTACTCATTAGACAAGTTTTACACCACTTTCCTTCCTTCCGGTAAGGTGTCTTATCCGATCTTAGAGGGTTTTTGTCCTTTTGGTCAACTCTTTGTTTTTTCCTTGTGGTATGGTCTTTTTGTTCATATTTGGTATAGTTTTGTGATGATGTGAAGTTTTCATCCTGCTTTTTCCTATTTCTTAATACTTCTGCCTGAGCTGCTTGATATCTCTCAGCAACAGTTACAATATCTTCCAATCTCTCTGCTCCTTGTTCCATGATAAACTACCTCATTTCTTGAGGCATGGACTCTTTCAATTGCTCCATCATTACCATTTCTTTCAGATCCTGACACTTTCCTAAACTACTCCATTTTTCCAAATAGGTTTCCAATCTAGCAGAGAATTGGTGATAGTTTTCTCCTGGAAGAAGTTTAGCTGTTCGGAATTTCTTTCTATATGATTCTGAGTTCTTTTCATATCTCACAAGCAGTGCCTGCTTCAGGATTTCGTAATCTTCCTGGTCATCTCTTGAGAGCTTCAAATATACATCGTAGGCCTCACCTCTCAATCCCTGAGATAGTTTAAGACTCCACTTTTCTTTCACTAAGCCATAGGTAGTGGCTAGTCTTTCGTATCTATCCAGGTACGACTCAATGGCGTCTTCTTTCTCAACAAATGGATCCAGATGAAAATTCATGGCCCCACTTGAGGTGCTCTGGCTGGAGCTACTCTCCGAGTGAGGTGAGCTACCACCATTATTGCCAGTATTTGCCTGAATTTCAAGCTCTTTTAATCTCAACTGATGGTCTCTCTCTGCTTGTAATTTCCTTTCCTCAGCTTCAATTTTCTTTGCCTCATTTTCAGCCTCCCATTTCTTGGCTTCAATTTCCAGTCTTTTGTCTTCTCTCTGAGCTTCCAGTCTTTTGGCTTCTGTCTCTAATTGCAACTTTCTTTCTTCCCTATCCATGTGTTTGTCCACTTCTGTTGTGACATACTGAGTAAGAGCATCACCTGTCATGTTTAATTCCTTACCCATCTGCATGATCGCAGTCTTGAACTTCACTAGATCAGCCATGGCGTTACTTAGATAGGGTATGTATATCTACTATAACCAAATTATTAAAATTAAACTTAATTAATTTAAATGAACAAAAAATTTCCGTGCAACTTTGTGAGCATCAACTATTTACTGAGTACTAAATGGTACTCCTCCTAAGAAAATAATAAAAAATCCTATTATAGAATTTTTTTCAAAAATGTGTTTCTTATGTTATCTATGGGTGGCACAAGATAGAGTGTAGATAGATGAATAGACTAAGTATGGCTCAAGATATACAGAAATATCCCAGGAACGAGCCCCCAGTGTGGCGAGAGGTTTTATTTGGCTGTAGGATCAGTATAGTCCTGAAAATTACAGAAATAGAATTTCTGCAGAAAATGGTGAAGTCCCAGTGTCTGAGAGAACTACTGGTATCACAACTTAGTTACGGCTGTGAATGATCTGATCTCAAAACAATAGTAGAGAGGAGACCGACATAAAGTGCCACCTCCGCTGTGTAACTAACTGTGATATTAATAAACAAGGAAACAGATTTTACTTAACAAAGATAAAATTGACAAGTCGTTCAAATACAATTTCCTTATTATTTATTTAGTATATACACTATCTACTCTTGTGCTGAAGGGTGAATGTTGAAAAATGGAATGTAATGGATTTGTAAGTTTACAAATGATTCACACACACACACACATATATATATATATATATATATATATATATATATATATATATATATATATATATATATATATATATATATATAATATATATATATATATATATATATATATATATATATATATATATATATATATATAACAAGTTTTCCAATTATAGGAACAAAAATTATATCAGCTGTGCTGTTATTCAATTTTAATACATGTATCAGCTGTGCTGTTAATTAAAGATATAACACTTATCAGCTATGCTGTTATTATTGTCTCTTTCTACGCTAAATCAGTTTCTCGTCACTGACACTAGCTTTTGCTCACAATGCCGACAGAAATGGTACTAATGTGTACTCATCTCTTAGAAGTGCTGTCCTTCTTGGTTTGGTTAACACAAAACACCAGCTGTTGATCGTTTCGTTAGCCCACCCAAGACTGAGGGGGACTAAAGATGTAGAGTCTTGACAACCTCTATGCTCCTGCGGAGTTCCAGGCAGCTGGATTGACGACCCACGATCTCAGTTTTTATGACACGTATAAACCTGTAACAAGCAAAAATAGGGGCTAATTTCTGTCCTCAAGCCCACCTATTTCTTTTGTGGATGAAATGAGCGTGTGCCTCAGTGTTTGCATGTAGGATGAATGACAACATGGCTCAGTATGATTTAGCAATAGCGAGACAAGACAGGTGTCTACTTGCAAAACATTCTTTCTGATAAACTAATACATGGATATCATTCAATAATATAAATTCAATGCATGAATACATTCAATAATATAAATTCAATACATGAATACATTCAATACATGAATACATCCCATAATATAAGTTCAATACATGAATACATCCAATAATATGTACACCTAGGTGTGATACAACCATTTCCTTCCCCCTATAATATACCAGGCCCTCTCTGACGAGTGCTATACAAGCTGGTAACATATATCCTAACAATAACGTTATGTTCTTATGATAGAAGTATATGCGACGAGGACTGTTTGGTGATATATCAGGTTGGAGTTATAGGAGATAATAGATTGGAGTTAGATGAGACAATAGATTGAGTCCTAACAAGGACTGTTTTGGTTATATTTCAGTTTGGAGTTATCTGAGACAATAGACTGAAGTTATAGGAGACAATAGATTGAGGTATGAGTCCTATTAGTCTATGTCTATTCAATCATAATAGGAAATACAATCATTATACTTAATTTCCCCAAGATACAATCAGTAACCTGATAGGTAGTATAAATGACACACAACAAATACCAGCATTATAGACCTGCTGAAAGCCTATTTTCCCAAAGGTTATCGTAAATATATTTACCCTCTAAGATTCAAACCGGCCAGATTTTGACTCGACTTTAGCAAAGCAGGCTGCAGGTCATTGCACTCCAGGTAAGCTATAAATCAAGGTGACAAAAGCCCTCTTCAGTCGGTCGGTATCTCTGGCGCCGTGTCAGTGATGTGTGATTATGCATAAAATCCGCCCGATTATATAGGTAGGTGAATTCTTAAGCAAGGCTTTCGGTTGGTTCCTGGCGGAGCAAAATGATTGGTTTCCTCCGGTTTGGTACCTGGTCTCATACAGCCTAATTTTATTCAGTTTTATATCGCCATCTTGCGTGAACAAGATGGCCGTTAATTTATTCTGTCTCAGAGACTGGTGAACGCTGCTCATTGATTGGTTGAAGCAAATCTGTATCTCGACATAGTGATTAACAAAGTAGTGGGTTACACTCGTTTCACGACATAGCCCCCTCCTTTCCTAGCTGTAACTTGTCATAGCTGACGTGTAAACCCCTGCTGTGGTTAATCCTTTTGCATCTGTCCTTCCAGAGTACTAGGGTGTCGACTTAAAAAATCAGCTCCTACATTGTCTCTTCCCGGAATGTAATTCGCGGTAAAGGAATAAGGCGCCAGAAGCAGACTCCACCTTAACAATCTCGAATTTAGCTTTTTAGATGCAGCCAAGAATGTTAAAGGTTGATGATCGCTTTGGACACAGAAGTGTGGTCCCATACAGATAAGGTGAAAATTTGTTGATGGACCAAAATTAGAGCTAAAACATTCTTTCTCTATGTCGAGTAGGTTTCAACTTCAGCTGCATTCAGCTTCCTACTGGGCGTAGGCGACTGTAAAAGTTCCTCCGGCTGGGCTTTTTTGATTTCTGCAAGAGAGTTGCACCAATCCTATACTTGCTTAGCGTCCCGTCCTTAATACAAATTCCTGCGTGATATCGGGTAGCGTAAGGATTGGTTTTGGCTGAGTTGAGTTTTGCTTTTAGCCTCTGTGTAAGCTTTTTTTCACAATCAGCATTCCATTGGATTTTGTCAGGCTATCCTATTCTCTTCGTTAAGTTAGTTAAACGGTGCACACAGAGAGTTTAAAGTGGGGGTAATGTAACTTCTGATAG
>JAMPIV010016780.1:0-178593 GCA_024509875.1 Oreohelix idahoensis
GTAAGTTGTGATGTAGTACTATGAGGTAATACTGGCTTGTCAAGCTAAGTTGTTGTTTGTCATCATGACTTCAAGTGTTTGTTTCTGGTGGAAATAATATTGGTAAGGTTCACAGTGTCTTTTGATTTGAAACAAATAAATGTCCCTCTTGAATTAAGGTACAGTCACTTTTAGAGGGGGGTTATACACAAGATTGAGCTGCTCTGGCCACACACTCTTAACTTCTGTGTGAGCGGCAGTAAACAGTCTCCACTGCTCGCTTGCGTCACCGTTTCCTTGAGAAACAACCCTGGTTGATATCTGGACCAAGGAGTATGTTACCAGCCTCTGGATTCAGCAAAACTCAGACCAGGTGCTGCTTCAATACGTTAGGACCACGGTCCCTGAAACAAGAAGGTTGTACCTCCCTTCAGAACTAATTTATAATCTATTTCCACACTGACGCACAATACATAACAAACACCGAGTTCAGCGCTGTAGGCCAACTGTTAGCTTCTCAGTAAGTTTATTTTCAAAATGTGGCACTGAACAGACGCTCCTAATTGACTATATAAAATGGTCTAGCCAATAAGACCATGTTTACAAAAGTATTTGAAAAAAGTACCCTTCTTACCGTTTCCCATAACAACCAAAAATAGTATTTGCAATCGACTAATCATGTTTAGGCTTACATATTCTTTTAGCCAATCAAATCGGATTTAACTTGTTGGCCTATTTCCTGTAAAATAGTGGTTTTAAAACATGCCACTGAGCAATTATGATCTGGTGGTGTCAGACAGCACCCCTATAATATTTTGGCTATAATTTGTTAATTATTAGACTATTTGCTTAACACCTAACATATTCTTTGTCAGCAAGTTCTAAGGCACCCAAATATATAAGTTTTAATGGAGCTAAGTGGCTACGTTCAAAATATGTATTTTCTTCTAGGATAGTCGTGCTGTTACCACCTCCTCACTTCCATACTATGGGGTGTCTTCTGTACTGTCAGACTAATGTCAGGAACTTAGACATAAATCAGTAGAATGTCATGTTTCCTAATAAGCATTAAACATGTTTTCAAAACCTAACCGTGTATTGGTAGTGTTTTTTTTTCTGTTTATTTGAAAAAAAAGTTAGTGCTTCATGCCTTTCGCGTTGGGGGTGGCATTAATTTTATATCGCGAGACGGCGTGTTAGTGTTGCATGCGTTCCTCCGTACATCTCTCTATCTCTCTCTTCTAAGCTCGTCTGTCTTTTCATTACGCAGTGTATATAATGACATTAATGCTAGTATTTTATCTAGGTCATTAAGCAGTGTGCGTATCTCAATGTTTTCTAAGAAATACAGTACACGTTTTATTTTTAGTAACGCGTGTATGCTGCTGTAGGCTTTACTAGTAAACGTGAAAGCGTTACAATTATGCAGACGAAGTAGAAAAAGGGGGATTTTTGTACGCCATTGTGACAGCACTGGTCTTTTACCATTGTTCTTTCCTTTTATTGAATTAATTCGTTAGGCTTTACATTTACTTTTTAATTTAGATATGTGGATTTAGAATGTTTCACGACAAACAGTGAAAACCTGAGAAGCAAAGCATGAACCAGAGTTGGGTCACGGCACGAAGGATGGCCACCAACTGAGCAAAATAACGACAGTTTGTTGATGCCCTACAAGACGCCACTAGGCGTGATGGTCACTGACTGCTTTATCAGTCAGGGGCTAAGGATCCAAGAAGAAGAATTTTAGTTTACCATCTTTTGCAAACATGCTTGAAACGTAGACAATCAATATATTCTCTTCTCCTCGAACAAGCTCGGGGAAAAGGAAAGAGGGGGGGGGGTTTACACTGTTTGTTTCAGACTAGCAAAACTAGGAGCAAGCATGGTTCAAACAAACACTCCATCAAACATGCAGGCAGCTAAACGAATACTCCAAAACAACTTCAAAGAGGAATGGCTGAACAGATGGGCAAAAGGGTCTACTGGACGTGCCTTGTATAAAGAAATGGCTCATCCCAACAAAAATGACAACATTAATAACCTACGACGTATAGAGCAGAGCACAATCTTCCAACTAAGAACAGAACACACCAGACTCAACAAGCACGTAAACAAATTAAACCCCACACATGAGCCAGACAGTTCAGCATGTGCTGCTCACTTGCCTAGGACTTTCCACAGAGAGACGACAGCTATTGCCGGGCTCCCCAACAATCACAAACACTCTATACAGCACCACTCAACAGCTACAGAACACATGCAGGCTCTTCAGCTTGGCATTGACTGCTAAAGAGTGACGAGCTCAGCAACCCTAGTTAATCAACAACAACACTGTTTGTTTATTCTTTGTTCTTTAAATGCCATACTTTTTGGCTTAAGGGCGGCTTAGGCAATCATGACTCTCAACAACTTTCAGGCTACAACAACACTTTTTTTTCTGAAAGTAGTTCTGTCAGTCAGTACAGGTCACAAACGTCCAGCACAGACTTGTTAAAACTGAAGCATAATTTTTTTCTAGTATAATGAACTTTGAGCTGGGATCTGGGCCGGGGAGGGGGGGGGGGGGGGGTTACTTCTGAGACAGTGAGCAATACTATTACTTATATAATAAGTTATAGTATTAATTAAAAATAGTGATTCTGGCACATTTATTGTTTTAAAACATATAAACAACTTTCTTGGCACAACCATGTTTATCTTTTAAGGGTGAATGCCACATGATTACCGCGTATACACCTATGTCTAAGATTATTGTTTTGTTTGTTTAGATTGTACGTCTATGTCTACGACTGTCGTTTCGTCAGTTTAGACTGGACGTCTATGTCAAAGATTGTAGTTCTGTTTGTTTAGATTGTATGTTTATGTCTAAGTTTTTTGTTGTTTTTTTACTAGTTATGAATATACTAGCAAGTATTGTCCATGCTGTGTAAACTATAACATTCCCACAACCTCCGACATTAGACAAATAATTTAGAATGCAAATGGTTTGGTTTTGGTTTTGGTTTTAAGGAATATTTTCATTGCAGCCGGACAACTCCATCAGTGCTCCGATCTCCTCATTTAGATCATACAAGGAGGGTCTCAGCACAGTGCACGAACTCCGTAGCACCGGCGAGAATCCCAATGTGTGTATATAGAAATCAACACAATCAATAAATATATTTGTTGGATTGGTTTCTAATTTAAATTTTGCCAGGGCAGCGGCCTTATGGCCTACTCAGAATGCAAATGGACAATGCATAGGCTACTGAACGATGTCCACGTGGATGAAAATAATCATCGTCCTTGGGATAAAATAAGAACAACAACCGGCAAGCACCGGTTTCGTACAAAAAAGCGGCCGTATTCATCACTTTTAGCTGATGTGATTACGAGCGTCAGACATTTTGTCCTCATGAATTTTTGATGTCCTTTGACAAAATAATTTTTGCTTAACAGGAGAGATCAGACGTGTCCACTGTCGGGTTCAAAACGTGTTTTTTTTTTTTTTTTTTTTTTGCCCTGAATTTATTGTTAACTGTTAACTGAAAAAAAGAATGAAAGCCTGATGAAAATGAGTTAGCCAAGTTAAGTTTGTGTTAAGGAGATGATTCTTAATGCTGCCCTACAAGACGCCACCAGGCGTGATGGTCACTGATTGCTTTGACAGTCGGCGACTAAGGATCAAAGAGGAAGAAGAAGCAGATGATGGCTGTCATCATTGTTCTGGAAATATTAGAACTTATTTTCATCCAAGGAGGGTGTGGTAAAGTGGGATGATATAAATATTTATAGGGGACTTAGTGTACTGACTGAGATCAGCTGTGAAGGTATCTGTATCTAATAAGTGTGGTGTATTACAGATGACCTTACTTTGCTACCACATTTATACCTCAGTCAGACTTATTCTGGAATATTGTGATGACTACGTTGAATGTCTAGGGTTATGATAGTGATGAAGTGTAGGTTCACAACAACCAACAGACAGATAAACAATTTAATTTAATCCACAATACTTTACAACACTGTGACACTCACATGCATAGAACACTCTATAAGACTATCTTAATAAGTCAAGTGTAACTTTTAAAAATATGTATTAATTCCTGTCAATAAAAGATATCCTGATTCAACTACCAAGTGAACCAGGAATCACAATCAAATGTAATCACAAGTTGTATGTACACAATTTATAGATAGGATCTTTGTATTGACATATATTATTATTGCAATTTGTGTGTAAGTTGTGCTGTAGTACTATGAGGTAATACTGGCTTTTCAAGCTATGTTGTTGTTTGTCATCATGACTTCAAGTGTTTGTTTCTGGTGGAAATATTATTGGAAAGGTTCACAGTTTCTTTTTATTTGAAACAAATAAATGTCCCTCTTGATTTAAGGTAAAGTCACTTTTAGAGGGGGTATACACAAGATTGAGCTGCTCTGGCCACGAACTCTTAACTTCTGTGTGGGCGGCAGGAAACAGTCTCCACTGCTCGCTTGCTTCACCGTGTTCTTGAGAAACAACACTGGTCGATATCTTGACCAAGGAGTATGCTATCAGCCTCTGGATTCAGCAAAACTCAGACCAGGTGCTGCTTTAATACGTTAGTACCAAGGTCCCACAATTCACGGAAATATTAAACAAATACGTTGACTGGCGATGAGTTATGGCACAATTCCGATCTGCCTCTGTCCCAGGCTTTTATTAGAAAAATATGAGCTGGTTCTCAACGCACTTGCTTCTACACAGTTACATTTCAAAAAAGTGGCACTGAACCGACGCTCCTAATTGACTATATGAAATGGTCTAGCCAATAAGACCATGTTTACAAAAGCATTTGAAAAAAAGTACCCTTCCTACCGTTTCCCTTAACAACCAAAAATAGTATTTGCAGTCGACTAATCATGTTTCGCCTTACATATAATTCTAGCCAATCAAATCGAATTTAACGTGGTGGCCTCATTTTCTCTAAAGCAGTGTCCAAACACGCCATTATGAGCAAGTATGCTCCTGTGTTGTCAGACAACACCAGTATAGTATTTTGGCTATAATTTGTTAATTATTAGACTATTTGCTTAACACCTAACATATTCTTTGTCAGCAAGACCTAAGGCACCCAAATATATAAGTTTAATGGAGCCAAGTGGTTTCGTTCAAAATATGTATTTTCTTCTAGGATAGTCGTGCTGTTACCACCTCCTCACTTCCATACTATGGGGTGTCTTCTGTACTGTCAGACTAATGTCAGGAGCTTAGACATAAATCAGTAGAATGTCATGTTTCCTAATAAGCATTAAACATGTTTTCAAAACCTAACCGTGTATTGGTAGTGTTTTTTTTATTACTGTTTATTTGAAAAAAAATTAGTGCTTCATGCCTTTCGCGTTCACTTTTTCATCGCGAGACGAACGTGGTAGTATTGAATGCGTTCCTCCGTACATCTCTCTCTCTCTCTCTCTCTCTCTCTCTCTTCTAAGCTCGTCTGTCTTTTCTTTTACTTAGTGCATAAAATGACATTAATGGAATATTAAATCTAGGTCATTACGCAGTGTGTATGATGCAGTAGGCGTTACTAGCAAACGGGAAAGCGCTACAATTATGCAGACGAAGTAGAAAAAGGGGTTTTCTTTTTAGCTAGTATGACGTTCTATAACACAGGCGTACGCTATATGTGACCGCACTGTTCTTTTACCATTCTTCTTTCCTTTTATTGAATCAATTCGTTAGGCTTTACATTTACTTTTTAATTTATATATGTGGATTTATAATGTTTCACGACAAATTCTCCCAACTTAAAACAGACGTTATATGTCAGTCTATAATTCTATATACACATAGAGAAATTTATTATTATTCCTGGGGCTTACGGTGATTTTCATCACACGGATGGCGGCTTAGAAAATCCGCTCCCAGGTTGGTTTTTTCCAGAAATATACTCTATGCTGAATTGGAATGGCTGCAAAAGTAAGGACCATCTGAGTAACCTCGAATTTTCATGCCTAGCCTGCGCTAGAAACGACAAGGGTTTGTGATCCGTTTGCAACTTAAATGCCTTCCCATACAGATAAATATTGAATTTCTTGATCGCCCATATTACTGCAAGACATTCTTTTTCGCTAGTTGAATAATTGGTTTCAGCTTTATTCAACTTTCTGCTAGCATATGCCACTGGGGTTAATTCCCCATTCAGTGCATCTGATTTCTGTAACAGGGTCGCGCCCAACCCGATATTACTTGCATCCGTTCTCACAATGAATTCTTGACTTAAGTCAGGTAATTTCAAAATAGGTTTGCTTGTGAGCTTTTCCTTCAATTCCTGGTATGCCAATTCACACTGTGCTGTCCAGGTAATTCGATCTGGATTTCCTTTGCGTGTCAAATCAGTTAACGGTGCACATATGGAATTAAAGTTTTTGATATACTTTTGGTAGAAACCACATAATGAGACAAAGGATCTCACGTCTTTCTTGGTTTGTGGTCTCGGGGCTTTCTTTAGTTTCTCTAAATTCTTGGGGTCAGGGGTCATGTTTCCCTGATGAACTGTGTGTCCCAAGAATTCTAATTCTTTACATCCAACGCAACATTTGGTTGGTCGGGCTTTTAAATTCGCTTCTCTAAGTCGATTAAACAGCATGTTCAGAGAGTCAATGTGTTCCTCAAATGTTTCTGTTGCTATAAGGATATCATCCATGAAATTTGTGATGCATGGATTATTCAGAGGATCCAACAATTTTCTCATCATTCTAGAGAAGACACTAGGCGCATTCTTCAATCCAAATGGCAATCTGTTAAACTCATAGTGTCCCTCTGAGGTACTAAAAGCTAGGTATGGTCTAACCTCAGGCTTTACTGGAATCTGATAGTATCCTTTACTCAGATCCACTTTTGAGAAATATTTAGCTTTATTTAGCCTGGCAAACAACTGATTTGTATCCGGCAATGGATCCACCTGACCTTCTGTGATAGCATTCAGTCTCCTGTAATCTATACAGAGTCTATGTTCTCCAGAGGGTTTCCTTAAGAGTACCACACTGGAACTATACGAAGATTCACTGTGTGAAAGTATTCCCTCCTTCAACAAATAGTCTATCTCTTCCTTCAAGGCTTTCTCCTTAGCAAAAGGAATCGAATAGAGTTTCATACAGACAGGTGTGGGGTCTATCAGCTTCATATCATATTCCAATAAGTTTGTATGCCCCGGTCGGTCCGTTAACACCTCTGTATGATCATCTAGAACCTGTTGCACTCTCTCCTTCTGATTTTTCGTTAAATGTGTACTGATTTTCACCTGTGCCGCTGTCTCACAGGGATGTAATGGATATTCAAATGATGAAAGTGGTTCCTTTTTCATCTCCATTGCAATGGACAAGGTCAACAAGTGTGTCTCTTCCTGATTTTCTCTTTCCAAATATTTCTTCAGGAGATTCACATGATAGATTTTTTCTTTCCCCTTCTTATCTATCTTATAATTTGTTCTAGACACCTTCTCTAGAACTGTATATGGACCTTGCCATCCAATTTGTAACTTATTCTGACTACCGGGTAGAAGAAGCAGTACCTTCTCTCCCACAGCCAAATCTCTGTCTTTAGCTTTCCTGTTATAATAGGCAGCATGTTTCTTCCTGGCTTGTCTCAAATTTTCATTGGCAAGTTTCCAGCCAGTTTTTAAACGAGTGGTCAGCTCATTCACATATTGGTATGAGGATGTAATATTTTCCTCTGCCTTTTCATCAGTCCACGTTCTTAACAGAGCTTCGAGTGGACCTTTTATTGGCCTTCCAAATAATAATGTTGCCGGGGCCATACCGGTTGAACTATGGGGTACCTCCCGATAAGCAAAGAGGGCGGCGTGAAGGTACTGGTCCCATGTATCTGGTTTTTCGTGTGCCAACTTTCTCAGGATCGACATCAACGTGCCATTAAATCTTTCCACTTGGCCGTTCCCTTGGGGATGGTACACACTACAATGGAAGTGTTTGGCCTGGAAGATCCTGAAAACTTCTTCTGTTAGTTTCCCCTTGAACTGAGAGCCATTATCAGTCAAGATTTGATTGGGAAAGCCTAACCTTGTGAAAATTGTGAGTAATGCCTCTGCCACATGTTTAGAATCAATCGATGACAGGGCTACCGCCTCTCCCCACATAGAACAAGTGTCCACCAGAGTCAGAATGTAGCTGTTCCTTCTCTTGGTTCGAGTGAGAGGTCCCACAAGATCCACGGCAACTCTCTCAAAGGGTGTTCCCACTATGGGCATTTCCCCAGAGTTGCTGGTGCAGTCCAATGCTTAGGTGCTACTCGTTGGCACTCTGGACAGGATTTTACATATCGTTTGATATCTTCAGTTATCCCTGGCCAGAAATAGTGACAAGCTATACGCTGTCCTGTTGCGCTGATCCCCATATGACCACTGAAGGGAATCGCATGCCCTAGTTCCAACACTTTAGTCCTATATGAAGTGGGAAGGACCAGCTGTCCGTGACCATTGGATTCAGATCCAGCCTTCCTATAAATCAGCTTGTTCTTCATATAAAATTCTCCCTTGCCTGGAGGTGTATGAGATTTGGGCAACTTCTTGAAACACGGCTTGAGTGTTTTGTCCTCCGCCTGTGCCTTCCTCATCTCATCTGGATGAGTATTTATTGGATTTCCTCCTCCTTTTTGGACTGTGATCTGGTCTGCACCGTTGCCAATATCACAGGTCTCTTGGGATTCCCCAAGAAGACATATCTACACCCCAATATCAGAGGGTAGATTGGCTCATTTATCACTGCTGCTTTTATGATTCCTTCCACATATCGCGTTTTCACCTTTATCCGGGCGACGGGAAGTGTCATGGTAGCTACATCCTTGGTTGCAGTTTGAATCTCCACTGTTTCTGTGGTGTATTGATCTGCCTGCACCAGGTGAGAACTCACAACGGAATCATAATCTAAACCTGTATCATATAAGCACCTTATGGTGACTCCATTACAGATGACATCTTCACACACTGGGGGGTGGTACGGTTCCTGTAGTTCCGCAGGTTTTACCTTTTTCCCCTTCTTTCCAGATGTCATAGCAGCACAGTGAGGAGGTTTCCTTCTACAATGGTCAGTATCATGATATTCCATCCGACAATTCTTACACCACCTCCTTTTTTTGGTTGAAAGATTTTCTTTCATCAAATTTCCTTTCATCGAATTGTGGGGTTTTATTTTTATTGTCATACCGTGGCCTATCAAACTGGTGCTTACCTTTGTTCTGATCTCTAGGATCAAATTTATTAAAGTTCTGTGGTGCCTTAAAATTTTCTACCTGTTTCTTTCTATTACTTGTTACCTCTGCCTGAGCTGCTTGATACCTTTCAGCGACATTCAGTAACTCACCCAGTCTCTCTGCACCTTGTTCCATGAGAAACTTTCTCAGGTCTGGAGCCATGGACTCTCTTAGTTGTTCTATAAGGATCATTTCCTTAAGATCTTGGGTTTTCCCCAGAGAAGTCCATTTCTCCAAGTATGTCTCTAACCGTGCAGAGAACTGGTGATAGGTTTCACCTGACAATAGTTTAGCATTCCTAAATTTCTTTCTATAAAATTCTGCGTTCTTTTCGTATCTTAACAAAAGAGCCTGCTTTAGCATGTCATAATTTTCTTGATCACCTCTGCTCATTTTGGCAAAAACTTCATAAGCTGCCCCACGAAGACCTTGAGATAACTTTAAGCTCCACCTTTCTCTCTCTAACCCATACGTGGTAGCTAATAGTTCATATCTATTTAGATAGCTTTCAATATCATCGTCTTTCTCAACAAAATGATCTAAATGAAAGTTCATAGCTGAGGTTGAGGCTCCCTGACTAGCAGAGGCATCAGAGGCAAAGGGACTGGCACCATTTTCAGGAGCATGGCCTTGAAACTCAAACTCCCTTAGTCGTAACTCGTGTTCCCTTTGTAATCTCTTCTCCTCCTTTTCTGCTTCCCTCTGTGTAGCCTGCATTCTTTCTTCTGCTTCCCTTTCTGCAGCCAATCGCTTGTCTTCCCTTTCGGCCTCCAATTGGACCTTCTTAGCCCCAGCCTCCAATTTTAACTTCTTAGCCTCAGCCTCTAATGCCCTAGCCTCTTTGTCAGCCTCAATCTGCAACCTCTTAGCCTCAGCCTCTAATCGTAACTTCTTAATTTCCTTTTCAGCCTCTAACTTTCTTTCAGCCTCTTTTTCTAATCTTTTTTCTTCCCGTTCAATAAATTTGTCACATTCAGTAGTGACATAAGCAATCATAGCTTGCCCGTCCATTCCTAACTCTTTAGCAGTCTGCATAGCAGCAGATCGAAATTTTGCCAGGTCGGCCATTTTCTAACAGGCAAATTTATACAATGTCTAAGTAAACAAGTCAATCTATCTAATTATCTAAGGACAACCACAAGCACTGAGAGCTCAACCTTATTTATTTTCACCCAAGGATACCTTTTAAATTTTTATTATTCCCTGAAGTGAATTACCCCCCAATATATATAATATGAGAAGATTCAAAATCCCGGACAGGACCCCAATATATGTGGTAAAGTGGGATGATATAAATATTTATAGGGGACTTAGTGTACTGACTGAGATCAGCTGTGAAGGTATCTGTATCTAATAAGTGTGGTGTGTTACAGATGACCTTACTTTGCTACCACATTTATACCTCAGTCAGACTTATTCTGGAATATTGTGATGACTACGTTGAATGTCTAGGGTTATGATAGTGATGAAATGTAGGTTCACAACAACCAACAGACAGATAAACAATTTAATTTAATCCACAATACTTTACAACACTGTGACACTCACATACATAGAACACTCTATAAGAGTATCTTAATAAGTCAAGTGTAACTTTTAAAAATATGTATTAATTCCTGTCAATAATAGATATCCTGATTCAACTACCAAGTGAACCAGGAATCACAATCAAATGTAATCACAAGTTGTATGTACACAATTTATAGATAGGATCTTTGTATTGACATATCTTATTATTGCAATTTGTGTGTAAGTTGTGCTGTAGTACTATGAGGTAATACTGGCTTTTCAAGCTATGTTGTTGTTTGTCATCATGACTTCAAGTGTTTGTTTCTGGTGGAAATATTATTGGAAAGGTTCGCAGTTTCTTTTTATTTGAAACAAATAAATGTCCCTCTTGATTTAAGGTAAAGTCACTTTTAGAGCGGGTATACACAAGATTGAGCTGCTCTGGCCACGAACTCTTAACTTCTGTGTGGGCGGCAGGAAACAGTCTCCACTGCTCGCTTGCTTCACCGTGTTCTTGAGAAACAACACTGGTCGATATCTTGACCAAGGAGTATGCTATCAGCCTCTGGATTCAGCAAAACTCAGACCAGGTGCTGTTTTAATACGTTAGTACCAAGGTTCCACAATTCACGGAAATATTAAACAAATACGTTGACTGGCGATGAGTTATGGCACAATTCCGATCTACCTCTGTCCCAGGCTTTTATTAGAAAAATATGAGCTGGTTCTCAACGCACTTGCTTCTACACAGTTAAATTTCAAAAAAGTGGCACTGAACCGACGCTCCTAATTGACTATATGAAATGGTCTAGCCAATAAGACCATGTTTACAAAAGCATTTGAAAAAAAGTACCCTTCCTACCGTTTCCCTTAACAACCAAAAATAGTATTTGCAGTCGACTAATCATGTTTCGCCTTACATATAATTCTAGCCAATCAAATCGAATTTAACGTGGTGGCCTCATTTTCTCTAAAGCAGTGTCCAAACACGCCATTATGAGCAAATATGCTCCTGTGTTGTCAGACAACACCAGTATAGTATTTTGGCTATAATTTGTTAATTATTAGACTATTTGCTTAACACCTAACATATTCTTTGTCAGCAAGACCTAAGGCACCCAAATATATAAGTTTAATGGAGCCAAGTGGTTTCGTTCAAAATATGTATTTTCTTCTAGGATAGTCGTGCTGTTACCACTTCCTCACTTCCATACTATGGGGTGTCTTCTGTACTGTCAGACTAATGTCAGGAGCTTAGACATAAATCAGTAGAATGTCATGTTTCCTAATAAGCATTAAACATGTTTTCAAAACCTAACCGTGTATTGGTAGTGTTTTTTTTTATTACTGTTTATTTGAAAAAAATTAGTGCTTCATGCCTTTCGCGTTCACTTTTTCATCGCGAGACGAACGTGGTAGTATTGAATGCGTTCCTCCGTACATCTCTCTCTCTCTCTCTTCTAAGCTCGTCTGTCTTTTACTTAGTGCATAAAATGACATTAATGGAATATTAAATCTAGGTCATTACGCAGTGTGTATGATGCAGTAGGCTTTACTAGCAAACGGGAAAGCGCTACAATTATGCAGACGAAGTAGAAAAAGGGGTTTTCTTTTTAGCTAGTATGACGTTCTATAACACAGGCGTACGCTATATGTGACCGCACTGTTCTTTTACCATTCTTCTTTCGATTTATTGAATCAATTCGTTAGGCTTTACATTTACTTTTTAATTTATATATGTGGATTTAGAATGTTTCACGACAGAGGGCTCTCAAAATATGCAGAGCTAAAATACTTTGCTCTGGTTCACGTCCTGCACAGAGCCACTTCTCAGCTCCCCCTGCCTATCACTGGGTCCACGGTGAGATCCTTCTGCATGCAGTCAACCAGGTCAAAGCCAAAGAATTACGCCTGGGGCTCAAATGACTTCTCTAAGCTTAGTGTGCAATACTGCGTTCTCAACACGTTTCACCACAGGCGCAATCCCTGGAAGTGTGTAGATGGTTTAAAGAGTCAATTATGGTGTAATTAGCCTCACAGAAAGAGGTTGACTTCCACAAATGCATATTGTAGCATTGCACATATTCATTTATTCATGACCCTCCACTCCCAAAGGAGCATAGGCCTTCAACAAACACATGCCACGTCCTCCTGTCACGTACCATCATCTCAAGTTCTTTCCACGTTCTCCTCATCATTTTCATCTCTGTTTCCAGCTCTCTTCTCCATGTGCTTCTTGGTCTACCTCTGCCACTCTTTCCCTGGGGGTTCCAGAATAAGCACTGCCTTGTAATGCTATCAACATGTTTCCTCAATTTATGTCATATCTATCGCCAGCGTCTTCTTCTCATCTCTTGTTCCAGTGGCACTTGTCTGGATCTGGTCATCAGTACCACGTTGGTAATCTTGTCATACAATTTTAATCCTTCTATTCTACGCAAGCACCCATTTATGAAAGTATGTAGCTTTTTGGTTGTTGTCTTTGTTGTTCTCCATATTTCAGAGCCATATAATAGTACTGACTTTAATTTGAGTTGTGTGACGAAATGGACGACCTCTATCGATCTTTGGTTCTCTCCGGCAGTATCGGTACATTTGTGGTACTGATTTTTATTATGTGCTGTCAA
Organism: Oreohelix idahoensis; assembly: GCA_024509875.1. Classification (NCBI taxonomy): domain Eukaryota; kingdom Metazoa; phylum Mollusca; class Gastropoda; order Stylommatophora; family Oreohelicidae; genus Oreohelix; species Oreohelix idahoensis. Next base: position 13,354 of record JAMPIV010016780.1, read on the forward strand.
TTATCGCACTTTGCGTTCTTTTCTTTCTTTCTTTCTTCGTTATTTTTCTGCTAAGTAGCAGATATTTGATTTTATCAAATCACCCTGTAGGTGATAAATATCACATTAGCTTGACGCTATCAAGATTTGTTGGTTATAGGTGCGGCAGATTAAAACGTACATCGGCCAGCATTATCGGCTTAAATCACCGATAAGACCCGGAGTTTGCATACACATACGACAAATAACAAGATTACTGTCTGTGTGACACATGTGGGCAGACAAGAGTGATATAATCGCTTCCGGTCACTTGGTTAAAAAGTAATCATGGATTTATTACAGTTTAGACAATATGAGTCTACAAATATATCTGTGAGAGTGTATGAAAGACATCATATTACCATATATGGGAGACGTGACATTTTGCAAAATTTTCCATGTAGGAAATATTTTGAAAGTGTGTGGCCGTATGACCAACACCAGCATTCATAACATAAAGTAAACTACCATTTTCTTGTTGAAAAATAAGAGATGCTAAACTTAAATTAAAAAAAATTAACACAGAGCATTGGGGAAAGGGAAATGAAGCGGTATCATCTCCCTAAGGTCAGCGTTAGTAAAAAGACGCACGCTCGTCTACCGTCAGTAGTCATGGTGATATTTGGGATATATAAATGCGATTGTAACATGATCCTTAACCAATGAGAACATTATTAGCTCAAGTTAGCTCAAAAGCTTTGCCGGCAGAATAAATTTTTAGTAAAGCAGTCTAGCAGAATTATATGAAGCAGAAGGACGTACCCATGTCTAGCTGTCAGTTGAGGATATTCAACTATAAGAAACTGAAGTTCATCAGTTATTCACATGCAGTTGTGTATTACAAGTTTTGTAATTCTGTTCTTTTCTTGATGCAGTAAGTACTACGCTCGACTTTTCGTTGATTTTTAACATGTTTCAGCATATATATATGAAGTATGATGAAATGCATTTCACCTCAGGAGATGTAGAACGTAAAAGAAATGAAGGACTCAACTTCTGGAAATAAATTCTAAGATATATTGAAACCAAACTGCTATAAGGAAGAATATGCATTGATATGTTCGCTCAAGAAATAAGAAGAACCTAAAATACGTGAAGAAGAAAGATGTTAACATACAACCTGGAATTTGTATGTACATTAGAACAGGAGAAATTTGAAAATATTTGAATTTTGGTACCAATGGACTTATGCATGTATAAAATGATTGCCATTTTCCTGACTGAATTGTTATAAATAAAATTCACCTTGATTGGATTTGGTAGTTGCCAAATTATTTTACCATTGAAAAGGTGGATGTGTATGTCAGTAATAAAAGGATCACAACTACAAATGCTCTATAATATTAACACCAGCAGAAGAGGGATTTATGGATCAAACCTGCACACCCCACAATAGAGTATGAGAAAATAACCAACTCTGGCGAGCTTCAAGCCAGTATAAATCAAAATCTCATGTAACAAAAGAAATAATACTATCTAAATTGGTACCGTAACCAGTCTTGGAAATGAAGCCCCGGCTACATGTGCCACACCCGACCTGTTTAAAATGATTGGATCTTTCTGATTAGATTCATAACAACATTGAGAGGGAATATAGGCTGACCATTTTCGCAGTGTTATCTGACTGAATTTCAAGCTCGCCAAGACACCAGACCTCGCCAGAGTGAAGAATAGATTCATAATTCCTATTTATTAACCGGACCTTTATTGGAGAACCAGATAAGACTTACAAAGCACAGGAAATCTCTTTCAATTTTAATAAGGAACACCGGGACTAGGAAACTGAAAAAACACGGAGTCAGAGGGGGCAATATATTGTAATATTAAAAACATCCCAGATGCGTGTAAGAGAACAATTCGTCTTTTTTATTCATCTGAGCAAACAAGTCTGTAGCCAGGATTGGCGTAAGTTGTGATTTACATTTCATATTTTATTACTAACATGTGAACTAACATATATATGTATATATTACCATGTGAAGTTTAATGCGTGAAACTCGCTATTGGATGTCAAAGTCATTTGGGGCTGGCAACCTCAGTATCTAGAATGATGATTCATGAACCACCACTGCACGGGCTGGTGATTGCTTTATTGATAGTTTCGTAAAGAGAACTAAAAACATAAAGTAGTTCCAGGTTCCCTGTGGAGCAGGGAGGGAAAGATGAAAAGAAATGATGTACATTCTAGTAATAATACTTACATTTTCAAAGCAGTGTAAATGTCTCTATAAACATGTTCATTTTACAATTAATGTAAGTTTTCAAGCTTTAAACCAGTGTAAATGTCTATGTGAAAATATTCATTTTAAATCTGTACGTTTAACCTTTTGCTTTAAATGTAATGTAAAGCTAAAGCTATTGTTTAACTGTAACGGAAGTTTTATCCCGAGGGAATAAGTTTAATTCTCATCGAGGGTAAATTCTGACATGGGATGGTGGTATGGGAAGATAGGAACCAAAAACTATGGGTTGGAAAACGCCATGCTCAGAAGAGCGTTTCGTTTCTATTTCTATTACCAGTTATTGGTGGTACCAGCAGAAAGTACTATCTCTGGAACCAAGTGAAGGTAGAAGTGGACTGACGTTTTGCGAGACGCCATCATAAGAGGGTCTTATAGACAGATGTAGAACCAACTTAGCCGTTACTCATTGAACGTTCTGGGAACGTGCGGCGCCTGAACTCTGACCAGAGACGAGCGAGAGCAGAGTGAAAGGAACTAACCCAGCTGGAGATGAAACTACCATTGGCAGCTAAGTGATAATATTCGCTGCCAAAAATGACCTCCTTTATTCAGTTAAATCCCAATAAAGTGATGAAACTTTTTTCCATAACTATTCAAATTATTTTCCAACTGTTAAAACTTAAAGTGATTATTAAATTTTGTTATTTGTAATGTTACAAATTTAACTTCGATTCAATCCTTTTAAATGCACTACATGTTTGTCTCAGTCAAAGTTACTAAACACACACTCTAAACAGAGCTATATATATTATAATAATAAATTCCACTGATTAACTCAGCGGTGGGGGCTTAACGAGCTAGAATAAACCATTGCTTAAATTCTTCACGAAAGGCGTCGGCAGATTACAGAATTAACGTGTTTAGCGACAGCCAGCATTGTTTTCTGAATATCTTATGAATACTCCCTTGTGATAGAAGCTTTACTACTCTTCTATCGACATTTCTGCCAAGAGTAATCTTGTGTAAAAATAGACTCCATTGAAGCCTATAATAGATGCTCTTGAGTTTTGGCGACTGTTGGACCACTACTGCAAAGCAGGGGAGGCAATACCGTCACAAGTTGAAGATTCTTATTTTCGTGTTGGATCCGATTTCTCTTGATCTCCATATATTTCCCAAAGCCATGAAAGCTCCTCTTGCTTGAGTTGGAGGGACAGACAGTGATATCAAAATAAAAAGCAAAAGCATTGCACATAGCTGGTGGTCAAATAATATTTTCAGAAGAATAGCTTATCTGCAATCATAACGTTTATTAATTCATGTTCCTCTGCTCGTTCTTTAACAGAGATCCACCCAGGGCCGGATTACTCAATAAGCACACTAACCACGTGCTTAGGACACCAGCCAAACAGAATATAATTCTTCTTCATCACCTTTCAAATCTCCAAGTAGCATAGTCCTTCAACAAACTTATGTCGTCTTCCTGTCACGTGCCGTCAGCTCCATGTCTTCTTCATTCCCTTCTTCTGTTTTGGGTGGCTGAGTTTTTATATTATTTAGTTGACCTATCTATACTGTTTGTCGAAGTGTTTGTTGTAGCAAAGTTGATTTTGCTGGGGAGGTTATGATGGTATCCTAAAAAGAATGAAAAGGTGTCTGCTATAACCGTGTGAGGTCAAGCAAATGTAGGTCTCTGACTCTATAGATGATGATGATGAATTATGTGCAGAGAACCTAACGCTACCTCCCTAGGTCTCACACGGTCAATCTTCTGGCTCTAGTTTATGGTGTATGGTGTACCTAGTGTCTAGGGGAGAAATGAATGATGGTACACAACAATCAAACACTTTAAGTTTCTATTAAAGAAGTTAATAACTAGCAGTTAAGTTTTTCTTTGAACGAATATTTACAATTTATTTTGCCTGTCCATTCATAGCTTGTGGACAGGTCTTTGAAAATAAGGACAAGATAGTTTACAGAAAAGGAACAATTAAAACTGTTGGGACAATCTGCCCAATAACTAAAAGTTATTATGTATTTATAAATGTTCTTCCTGTATGGAATATTAAATTAGTTCACTTTAGTTATCTAATTTATAAATGTCCTTTCTGGATGAAATATTACAGAGTTCACTTTAGTTATCTACCGGGAGAGTCACTGTATATGAGGGCTGTAGTTCCTCATACCCCCATAAAATTCCTGTGTAATATTTTGAAACACAAGAAAATGTCAGAGATGCCCCAGATGTTTTACTCTTCACCTGAGAGTCCTTGTTGTAAGATAATACGATGAGTAGTTGCAGAAATTTCAAGTTCAACAATCGCCAAAGCTCCTATTGGATATTCAACAGCATATAAGTCTGGTTGGAGACTGGTTGGCGTTTATAAGCACTCAGCAGGTTTCCTGTCACCAGCCGGCAACAGGAACATAGACCCTCTGCAACAAAAGGACACCCTGGCCTTTTATCTCTGATCATTTATTCTAACACTTAATTTCCTATGTGGGTATGGGGTCAGCCTCGCGTGCCTTACAAATGCACTCGCCCCGAATTGTGCAGGACTCCCACCTGGTTGTGACCACACCTCAAGTCCTTATAGTAGATAAGCCACTGTACGTTCACATACTTTTCCTCCATACAATAATGTGGAGTAACCACATTTCCTGTGATATGATCTTCTCTTCTTTTCTTTACACTTATATTTGCTTCAGGCATGTTAAACAGTGTTCATTGAACACAGAGGCTTGCTAAACTATTTTAATACAATAATATGTCAACATAATCATAACAACATACATCAGTTAGACACCGTTTAATGTGAGGACTCAACAATGTCTGCTTCCGACATGTCCTTCACTTTTTCCCCAATAGCAGTATCTAACTTTGTAGTTGGACCAAACATAGTAAATTTCATAAAATATCCTTACCACAATCAAGAAATATATAAACAAATGACGCTGATTGTGTGAAGAAATGGCCTCAGCTTCCTCCGAACTGTACAGACTGTGAATTTATTCTTTATTTAAATTTAAAATTAACACAGCTGTTTTTCAGCGTATCTGTATACAAATTTTAGTTCAACTGGCAATGAATAGTCAAAGCCTTTTGCTAATATCTACCAGCACTAGCCAATCGTAACGTTCTACTACTTGAATTCAAATGCAGTTTGAATGAAAAACCCAAAATAATTTGGAATAACTGGTGGTCGATTGGCTAGTCTGCTCTAGTCATGCCCAATACAAAAGATATCACGTTAGGATTACATTTCTCCTACCGTTCCCCTTTTCCATTCATACTCTGTTTACCCCAAGCGAATTTGAATGTACCTCCCTGCCTCTTTTTCCAGCTCGCGTCCCCCTAACGTTACCAAAAAAACATGAGCAGGAACGCCAGTGTGACTGGTCGTGTGTTCTTAGATATTAGCATTTCCTCAATAACTTCTCTAATACAGGGGCTATCATATTATTTAAAGTACATTCTTACTCAGCTAACTCTACGTCATACTACCATATAATTCTTATGGGGAACTTCATAATGGTTTAAAATTTCCAATTTTTGTCATCTCAATCGTCTAATAAAATTTTGCACAAGTCCGCCATCTTTCCTCTCCTTCGTCTTGCGAGCATGTATTTTTCAAATAACTAGCTTGTTTTAGTTACATCAGAAATGCTACCACTAGGAGGAAATAAAATTGTCTGTGTGGTTATGCCTTGGCTGGGTTTTCCGCAGTGTGAATATATGCGTTGCAGACTGTGTCAGCGAAGCGGGGTGTAGACGGGGCGGGTTAATAATTTAAGTTACTAGTTAGCATTGTATCGTGTAATACTACCAAACAATGTAAGGATTACTACTAATTTTGCTACAAAGTTGACAGAAAGCGTTACTTCAGATAGCTATATTGCGGTATGCTTCCGCCAATAGTTAATTGTAAGGCTAGACTACAACGTGTAATCAGCAGATTGGGCAAAAGTTAAATATTAGTAGTGTTTGTCGAAAACGAAACTAAAGCGTGTCAGACTTTTTCCGTGAAATCGTTCTATAGGCTTAGCACTGTGCAAAAAGTAGCGCTGCTGGCTTCGACGATGCCAACCGTCAGACACATGCGGGCTAATGTATTTATTATCGTTTTATGCCTAAATCGTACTGAATTGATCGTTTATTCTCGCATATTTTGCTACACACCTCCTATCCTAAAAAACATGCATTCATTTGCAGGTTATAATATGCGAGATAACTTAGCTCCATGAAGTCTTACTCGTGTTTCTGATCTTCATCATAAGGATGTCTGCTCAAAAAGTCTGCGCCAACGTTCAAAGGGCCGGGAATGTATTCTATTACAAATGAGTATGGTTGCAACAAGAGAGACCATCTCAATAATCTAGAAATTTCATTCTTGGCCTGTGACAAGAACACGAGGGGAGAATGATCCGTTTGGACCACAAATGTCCTGCCATATAAATAAATCTGGAATTTCTTTATAGCCCATATTAAAGAGACATTCTTTTTCACTGGTTGAGTAATTTTTTTCCGCCTTGTTCAATTTGCGGCTAGCATACGCGACTGGGTTCAATTCCCCATCTTGTGAGGAAGACCTTTGCAATAATGTAGCGCCTAGGCCTACATTGCTTGCGTCACTTCTCACAATAAATTCTTTAGTCAAGTCAGGCAATTGCAACACTGGCCTGCTTGTAAGCTTCTCTTTTAACTCCTGGTAAGCCAATTCACACTGTGCTGACCAAATTATAGTATCAGGTTGACCTTTGCGAGTTAAATCGGTCAAAGGAGCACACATAGAGTTAAAATGTTTGATATACTTTTGGTAAAAACCACACAGAGACACGAAAGATCGCACATCTTTTTTTGTTTGTGGTCTAGGTGTTCTTTTTAGTTTTTCCAGATTCTTGGGATCAGGGGTCATGCTACCCTGATGTACTGTATGTCCCAAGAATTCCAACTCTTTACAACCAATACAGCATTTTGTTGGCCTAGCGGTTAAGTTAGCCTCTCTGAGTCTATCAAACAGCATATTCAAAGAGGTAACGTGTTCCTCAAATGTTTCCGTAGCAAAGAGGATATCATCCATAAAATTCGAAATACATGGAATTTTCAGGGGATCCAGCAATTTTCGCATCATCCTAGAAAACACACTCGGGGCATTTTTCAAACCAAATGGTAACATGTTGAACTCATAATGACCTTCCGAGGTGCTAAAGGCCAAATAAGGTCGAACCTCAGGCTTTACTAGAATCTGGTAATAGCCTTTGCTAAGATCCACCTTAGAAAAATATTTTGCCTTGTTCAGCCTGGCAAAAAGTTTAGTAGTATCAGGTAATGGATCCACCTGACCTTCTGTGACAGCATTCAGTTTCCTGTAATCTATGCACAGTCTATGTTCTCCTGATGGTTTCCGCAACAAAACTACACAGGAACTGTAAGGAGACTCACTGTGAGAAATAATCCCTTCTTTTAACAGATAATCCATCTCCTCTTTCAAAGCTTTTTCCTTAGCGAACGGAATAGAATAAGGCCTCATACAGATGGGTGCTGGGTCTAGTAATTTCATATCATATGACAGCAAATTTGTGTGCCCCGGTTTATCAGTTAACACATCTGTATGTTTCTCAAGGACCTGTTGAACCTTCTCCTTCTGTCCTTTTGTCAGGTGATTACTGATTTTCACCTGCGCAAACGTTTCACTGGCTTTCAGTGGATATTCAACTGAGGAGAGAGGTTCATTCTTCATCTCGGTTGCTATAGACAAGGCCATTAAATGTGATCCCTCCTGGATTTGTCTGTCCAGATATTTCTTCAAAAGGTTCACATGATAGACTTTCTCCTTTCCCTTTTTGTCTATCTTATAATTGGTTCTGGGTACTTTTTCCAAAACTGTATATGGCCCTTGCCATCCGATCTGAAGTTTATTGTTGCTGCCTGGCAAAAGAAGAGTACCTTCTCCCCTACAGCAAGTTCTCTATCCTTCGCTTTTTTATTAAAATAAGCAGCATGCTTTTTCCTGGCTTGTCTCAAATTTTCATTTGCCAGTTTCCAACTGGTTTTTAAACGAGTGGTCAGTTCGTTCACATATTGGTATGATGAGGTAACAATCTCCTCTGCCTTCTCATCTGTCCAGGTCCTTAGCAAAGCTACATATGGACTTTTAATTTTTCTGACATAGTATTCATGGCACCTGTCAGGTCCTTTACATTGGAAGCTTTGTTTTGCGGACGTTTATTTCTTGTGTCACCACACAAGAATCTACCACTACCAATTTGTTTCCTGGGGCTGTCTCCCCTCAGGTTCAAATTCAAATTGAGAGAACTTCTCTCTCTTTTTTCTTCCTCCCGTTTACATTCAGACCGAGGGATCGTCGGCTTATTCTGGGGTATAACAGTTCTTTGTACTCGCTGCATAGTAGCCATTGTAAAACATTTGAGCGAAGACTGTCTGTGAAACGGGGGTTCCCATTCCCCTTCGTCCACTTTATTATAATTATTTTTCTTTCCAGGCCTAATTTTGCCCCGTGGCGTGTCTAGGTCCTGGTTCCTTTTCCCACGTGTGGGTGTCCCCTCTTTATTTTCTGGTCCCGGTTTGCCATAATGCTTCTCTTGCATTTGGTTATTATTTTTCCACCCTGTGGAATTTTTCTCGCTGCACTGTTCGCAGCCCTCGACAAATTTTCTTATGTCATCAATTTCTCCGGGCCAGAAATATCCAACAGATGTTCTTTGGCATGTGGTACCCATCTTCTGGTGTTCACCATTTAGAACATGTGTTTGTCTCATAATTTGTGCCCTATATTTCGATGGCACTACTACCTGTTCACACCCGGATATTCCTGCTTTATCCGCCCTGCAAAGCAGTCATCATCCAAATAGAAATCTCCTTTCCTTGGAGGGGTATGGAGTTTTTGGAGTTTTTCAAAACACGGCTTCAGTGACCTATCTTCAGCCTGTGCCTTTCTCCACTGTTTACGAGGCATTGTTTTTGGTGGTTCCTCCTCTTTTTTAGGAGTCGACCTGACCTGAAGCGTGGCCATTACTATAGGTCTCCTTCCACAATTTTCAGTGTTATGGTTCTCCATCCGACAATTTTTACAATACCTCTTTCCTTGGTTAAAAGGTTTTCTTTCATCATTTCTTCTATCATTGAATTGTGAAGGTCTATTCTTAAACTCATTTCGAGGCCTATCAAAATTCTGCCTATTTCTATTTTCGAAGTTATTATGGGTTTGAGGGGCCCTACACTGGTCTATTTGTTTCTTCTTTGTGCCAGCTACCTCTGCCTGGGCTGCCTGATACCTCTCAGCGACATTTATTATCTCACCCAGCCTCTCCGCACCCTGTTCCATGAGAAACTTTCTCATGTCTGGAGCCATGGACTCTCTCATTTGTTCAATGAGTATCATCTCTTTGAGATCTTGGGTTTTCCCCAGAGTAGCCCATTTCTCCATATACGTTTCCAACCGGGCGGAGAACTGGTGATAAGTCTCATCCGACAGTAGCCTGGCATTCCTAAATTTCTTTCTATAAAACTCTCCGTTCTTTTCATATCTTAACAGAAGAGCTTGCTTCAACATGTCATAGTTGTCTTGGTCATCCCTGCTCATTTTGGAAAACACTTCATAAGCTGTTCCCCGAAGTCCCTGAGACAACTTTACCCCCCATCTTTCTCTTTCTAACCCATAAGTAGTAGCTAAAAGTTCAAACCTGCTTAAATATCCTTCTATGTCATCGTATTTCTCAACAAAATGGTCTACATGAAAACCCATAGCTGAGGTTGAGGCTCCCTGACTAGTAGTGGCATCTGAGGCAAAGGGGCTAGCACCATTTTCAGGAGCATGGCCTTGAAATTCTAACTCCCTTAGTCGTAACTCGTGCTCCCTCTGCAATCTTCTATCTTCTGCTTCCCTCTGCAGTCGTTTTTCTTCTGCCTCCCTTTGCAGTCGTTTTTCTTCTTTTTCTGCCTCCCTTTCGGCAGTCAATCTCTTTTCTTCTGCCTCTATCTGTAACTTCTTAGTCTCAGCCTCCAATGCCCTAGCCTCCTTGTCAGCCTCAATCTGCAGCCTCTTAATTTCTTTGTCAGCCTCAATTTGTAACTGTAACTTTCTTTCTTCTGCTATCTTCCTATCCTCCCTTTCAATATACTTGTCACATTCTGAAGTTACATATTGAATCAAAGCTTGACCCTCCATGTTCATTTCTTTCACAGTCTGCACAGCAGCAGAGCGAAACTTGGCCATATCTGCCATTCTAATAAGTACAAAATGTTCTAACAAAATCTCTAACTAATTATAAATTTATTTAATTAAATCTGGGCTCTGACACTTTCTTCACTTCCCAAATCTTGGGTAATACTATATGGGGATTCCCTGGGAAAATAGACTGTTGTTAAAGCTACACCCCAGACCCCAATGTATGTAGTACTAAGAGAAATTCAGATGCCCGGACAAGCCTACCATTTTATGTAGAAAAGTTGATTTTGCTGGGGAGGTTATTGTCGCAAAATTGGTTTCAAGTCATTGCAAACGTTTTCAGTTAGATTTATAAACCCGTCTACGATCGAACGACCGCTTTCAAAATGGCGGCGTATCAGCGAAATGTGTATCGGACAGAGGAAATCGCCAACGATAAATAAAAACAGAAGGGAATCCGTATGAAAAGGATTTTACATTTCAGTACAGGGAAGGATGGTGTATAACTGCATATAAGATGGAACGGTAGGAAGTTCTCATTTACGGAGATATATGCGTATTTCGGCTGCCCACAGTTACTCTAAAAGCATGTAAACCCACTTCTGTTCTAAATATTAAAATCAACAAATAACAGTTTGGGAAATTACATGGATAGGAAGATAGAGTTTTATCAGCTGTATAAAACTAGATAAGATGGAACTATATGGATATTATATATGCCGAGAATGATAAAGGCAAAATTTCAGTCGACGCACAGTTCGGTCGAAATCACTGTTCGGGAAGGATTTTTCAGGCTTAGGTTTAAGCTGTGACGTCGGTACTCTCCGATACGTCCGCGCTATACGTATTTAAAGCGTATCGGTAAACTGAGCTACAGACAACGAAAGAGGGTTCAGACAGACTGGAGGCAGAGTTTCGCCACGACCCATGAATTGTGAGCGGATCGCCAGAAACATTTTTAAGTCCAGTATCTGAAGTCTGAGGGTAAGCGAAATTATGATAACTACCGTGTATAATATTTGTTATTTCAGGTTCATACAGAATTCACAAAATATGCCTGTATAATATTCATTGATATAACGTATTATTATTTTAATATGATTTATTCATGTGCATTATGGATGAGTGTTGCTTGTACAAAAAGTAATCACAAATAGCCCCACGGCCTAATGAAGTTATATTTATCATATTGCTTTATCGCTTACGAAGATAAAGGCAGTCCCATGGCAGAGATTGTCATAGGGAAATGAAGTGTTAGAAACTTCATCATGGAAGATCCCAGTTTACGAGGTTAAGGTGACTAGTCCCCTTCCTCGCTGCCTTTGCTTTCCCTAGTTCGAGCGCACAACTTCGTACCCATTTACAGCTAGTAAACTGGAGTGTTCTACAGCCAGTTTCAGTAGAAAGCAACCTGATCACGTGGTCACTCACTTTCTTTATTTATGTATTACTTTTGTGTAGATGCTAAGGATAGCCTCAGTATTTGAATTTGTACTTGATATGATTTGGAAGGATCAAGTTATAGAATATGAAGGGATGTATAGGAGCGGAATAAACCAGATGATGTTTATTACTGATATGTTAATATTAATTCTATATCATTGAACTGATGTTACTTGCTATGACTGTATAACTTTGACACCTGATGACTGACTTGTCTGACTTATGTGCTAGTCAGTTACACTTAATTGAAATGTTAATATTAATGCTATATCACTGAAATGATGTCCTTACTTACTATGATTGTATAACGATGACATCTGATGACTGACTGGTCTGACATCTGTGCTAGTCAACTACAAGTCTAGCCAGATACTAGCCAAGGCTGATATGTTGCAGGTTCCATGAAATAACTCAAACCAGACTGTCCTGTATCAGAAGCCGGTGTAGTTCATCCGAGGCAATCCCACCAAAGTGCAGGACCCCAAAGAGTGAACTTCATCTGGTCATTGGCATCCCTACTGTTGGGCCTACCAAGTCTGATATCAGCAAAGGACAGTTTCAGCAGTATCAAGTTGGAAAGATAAGTGTCCTGTTTGACACTGACCACCTATACATGTGAAACAGCCAATAGTTGAAAACAATAAGTAACCATACAGAAACTCAGTCAACTGATGACAGTTATCCTTAAATTCAAAGGACTAATAACAGTGATTTCAGTAACTTTATTATTTAAGATCATGAAGTATAAACAGACCATAATAGAAATTGTGTGAATACTTTTATATATATGTATATGCTCTTTTCCAACTAGTAGAAATAGAATATTAGTGTAATTATTAAACTATTTTAACTGTACCTGAGGATTTATTCACTTCTTCCATTTGTGGTTTCAGTGAATGTTCATTTTACTTATCCCCTAGAATATAAGTAATCATAAGATAGTCATAGGGAGGAGACACCTTAAATCCTGGTACTACTTCTTACCAACTGGGCCAGGGTTTTTACAGTCTGACTATTTTTATGATAACAATACACCAGTGCTTATTTCTAAGACTGGGGTATTACTTATAAGGTCAGAACTCTTTACTGGCATACTCTTACATATAAATAATTTTAAATAACCTCCCGCTACAGTTATGATGGTATCCTAAAAAGAATGAAAAGGTGTCTGCTATAACCGTGTGAGGTCAAGCAAATGTAGGTCTCTGACTCTATAGATGATGATGATGAATTATGTGCAGAGAACCTAACGCTACCTCCCTAGGTCTCACACGGTCAATCTTCTGGCTCTAGTTTATGGTGTATGGTGTACCTAGTGTCTAGGGGAGAAATGAATGATGGTACACAACAATCAAACACTTTAAGTTTCTATTAAAGAAGTTAATAACTAGCAGTTAAGTTTTTCTTTGAACGAATATTTACAATTTATTTTCCCTGTCCATTCATAGCTTGTGGACAGGTCTTTGAAAATAAGGACAAGATAGTTTACAGAAAAGGAACAATTAAAACTGTTGGGACAATCTGCCCAATAACTAAAAGTTATTATGAATTTATAAATGTTCTTCCTGTATGGAATATTAAATTAGTTCACTTTAGTTATCTAATTTATAAATGTCCTTCCTGGATGAAATATTACAGAGTTCACTTTAGTTATCTACCGGGAGAGTCACTGTATATGAGGGCTGTAGTTCCTCATACCCCCATAAAATTCCTGTGTAATATTTTGAAACACAAGAAAATGTCAGAGATGCCCCAGATGTTTTACTCTTCACCTGAGAGTCCTTGTTGTAAGATAATACGATGGGTAGTTGCAGAAATTTCAAGTTCAACAATCGCCAAAGCTCCTACTGGATATTCAACAGCATATAAGTCTGGTTGGAGACTGGTTGGCGTTTATAAGCACTCAGCAGGTTTCCTGTCACCAGCCGGCAACAGGAACATAGACCCTCTGCAACAAAAGGACACCCTGGCCTTTTATCTCTGATCATATATTCTAACACTTAATTTCCTATGTGGGTATGAGGTCAGCCTCGCGTGCTTTACAAATGCACTCGCCCCGAATTGTGCAGGACTCCCACCTGGTTGTGACCACACCTCAAGTCCTTATAGTAGATAAGCCACTGTACGTTCACATACTTTTCCTCCATACAATAATGTGGAGTAACCACATTTCCTGTGATATGATCTTCTCTTCTTTTCTTTACACTTATATTTGCTTCAGGCATGTTAAACAGTGTTCATTGAACACAGAGGCTTGCTAAACTATTTTAATACAATAATATGTCAACATAATCATAACAACATACATCAGTTAGACACCGTTTAATGTGAGGACTCAACAATGTCTGCTTCCGACATGTCCTTCACTTTTTCCCCAATAGCAGTATCTAACTTTGTAGTTGGACCAAACATAGTAAATTTCATAAAATATCCTTACCACAATCAAGAAATATATAAACAAATGACGCTGATTTTGTGAAGAAATGGCCTCAGCTTCCTCCGAACTGTACAGACTGTGAATTTATTCTTTATTTAAATTTAAAATTAACACAGCTGTTTTTCAGCGTATCTGTATACAAATTTTAGTTCAACTGGCAATGAATAGTCAAAGCCTTTTGCTAATATCTACCAGCACTAGCCAATCGTAACGTTCTAGTACTTGAATTCAAATGCAGTTTGAATGAAAAACCCAAAATAATTTGAAATAACTGGTGGTCGATTGGCTAGTCTGCTCTAGTCATGCCCAATACAAAAGATATCACATTAGGATTACATTTCTCCTACCGTTCCCCTTTTCCATTCATACTCTGTTTACCCCAAGCGAATTTGAATGTACCTCCCTGCCTCTTTTTCCAGCTCGCGTCCCCCTAACGTTACCAAAAAAAACATGAGCAGGAACGCCAGTGTGACTGGGCGTGTGTTCTTAGATATTAGTATTTTCTCAATAACTTCTCTAATACAGGGGCTATCATATTATTTAAAGTACATTCTTACTCAGCTAACTCTACGTCATACTACCATATAATTCTTATGGGGAACTTCATAATGGTTTAAAATTTCCAATTTTTGTCATGTCAATCGTCTAATAAAATTTTGCACAAGTCCGCCATCTTTCCTCTCCTTCGTCTTGCGAGCATGTATTTTTCAAATAACTAACTTGTTTTAGTTACATCAGAAATGCTACCACTAAGAGAAAATAAAATTGTCTGCGTGGTTATGCCTTGGCTGGCTTTTCCGCAGTGTGAATATATGCGTTGCAGACTGTGTCAGCGAAGCGGGATGTAGACGGGGCGGGTTAATAATTTGCGTTACTAGTTAGCATTGTATCGTGTAATACTACCAAACAATGTAAGGGTTACTACTAATTTTGCTACAAAGTTGACAGAAAGCGTTACTTCAGATAGCTATATTGCGGTATGCTTCCGCCAATAGTTAATTGTAAGGCTAGACTACAAAGTGTAATCAGCAGATTGGGCAAAAGTTAAATATTAATAGTGTTTGTCGAAAACGAAACTAAAGCGTGTCAGACTTTTTCCGTGAAATCGTTCTATAGGCTTAGCACCGTGCAAAAAGCAGCGCTGTTGGCTTCGACGATGCCAACCGTCAGACACATGCGGGCTAATGTATTTATTATCGTTTTATGCCTAAATCGTACTGAATTGAGCGTTTATTCTCGCATATTTTGCTACATTTGTGTCGCTTAAAGTTGTTTTTTTCTCCAGGATGGTCGCAAGCCCAACCCTCCTTAGTCGCTGTTGATGTCATGCATAGTAGGTTACACTGTTACTTTTCATTTCTCTCCTCTCGGGTCCCGGTATCACGTGGGTGGAAGTAGAAATGCAGGTAGGGATTCTCCACGGACCTGTCAACAACAACAACAACCAAAAAAAAGGTGAGGGGAGTGGAAACAAAGGAGAAAGGCACAGAAGACATAATTAATAACGCAATTGTTCTTTGTCAGTGGAAGTAAGAAAGAGAGTTCTTCAGTGTTATATAGAACCAATCTTGACACATGGGAATGAGTCATGGACAATTAGTAAACAAGTAGGGAAGGCACTGGAGGCAACAGAGATGTGGTTTTACAGAAGAATGATAAAAATACCATAGACGGCCAGAAAGAGTAATGAGGATGTCATGAAAGAGGCCAATGCGCAAACGAAACTTATTTCACAAGTTAGAAAAAAGCAATCCATTCTTTTGGGGGCATGTTATGAGAAGAGGAAAGCTGGAATATATCGTAACAACAGGTAGGATTGAAGGAAAAAGAAATAAAGGAAGACAAAAAAGAGCAAATACTGGACAGTTTGACATCGTGGCATGGAAAGAAGTCAACAACAGAATTGATAAATTGTACTGGAGGCAGGAAGTTGTGGAGAGACATGATCTCCTACGCCTCTAGGTAACTTACTTGAAAAAGATGAAGAAGCTGAGGACAGATTGCCCTGTACACCTAGATCTGGCAAGGAAGCCATTGTTCCATAGCCAGCAGAGGGATAACGAAAAAAGATAGACAAGTTCATTTCGTGATGCGTGAATATTCTGTTAATTCAACACATTTGAAAAACTCAGAGAGTGGTTTTAAACAACCTGAAAGCTGGGTCAATACAGAACCTGTACCATTCCTGGACAATCTCTATGGAGATATCAACAACCTCACACTTACCATTGCCTTCTTTAAAGAAATTCAAAGTTTACGTCTGACAAGAGTACGAAGAAGAAGAAGAAGAAGAAGAAGACGGAAAAGAAGAAAAAACGGTAAAGAAGAAAAAAAAGATTTTATTATCTGCTTACATCTCATATTTTTTCTTTGTAACTATAAGATCAGTTAGTACACAGGCACGTGAAGCTTTTTCCCCCCACATTAAAAAAAAAATTTAAGAACCGCTAAATAAATTTCACGCCATGCTGTCGCCATCACAGGAGAAATGTCATCTCGAATGAAGTTCTTGTTAGTGGGTGTAAAGAACTGTGAAACGGTTCTAATTCTATCAGTCAAGACAAATCAAGTGAAATTCTACCGTGCTGAAGTGAAATTTTTTTTTGCGTTCGCGATGTGAGAGAAATTTCAAGATTCAAAAAATTTCTCAACAGCGGGTGACGTAAGATGTCCACACGGTGTAAGATGTGCGTTAGTAGCAGTATAAATTATATCCTGCTGTATAGGGAAACTGTGATTTGCGAATCTTAGATAAATTAATCATAAGTACAGTGAAGTGATAAGAAATTAATCATAAGCACAGCGAAGTGATATGAAATTAATCATAAGTACAGCGAAGTGATAAGAAATTAATCATAAGTACAGAGAAGTGATAAGAAATTAATCATAAGTACAGCAAAGTGATAAGAATAAATTAATCATAAGCACAGCCAAGTGATAAGAAATTAATCATAAGTACAGCGAAATTACAGGGAAAGGACAAAAATAATGAGAATAAATGCAGGTAATGATAACAGGGTTGAACTTGAAGAAACACCACTACAAGATGTAGAATCGTACACATATCTTGGCAGCAATATAGACAAAGTTGGAGGGACAGACAGTGATATCAAAATAAGAATACAAAAAGCAAGAGGAGCTAGCTTTCATTGCATTGGGAAATATATGGAGATCAAGAGAAATCAAGTCCAACACGAAAATAAGAATCTTCAACTCAAATGTGAAGTCACTACTATTACATGGCTCTGAGACACGGAGAACAACAAAGACAACAACCAAAAAGCTACAGACTTTCATAAATTGGTGCTTGTGTAGAACAGAGGGATTAAAATGGTATGACAAGTTTACCAACGTGGAACTGATGACAAGAACCAGACAAATGCCAGTGGAACAAGAGATGTGAAGAAGACGATGGCGATGGATAGGACACACACTGAGGAAACCTGTTGATAGCATTACAAGGCAGTCCTTGTTCTGGAACCTCCAGGGCAAGAGAGGCAGAGGTAGACCAAGAAGCACATGGAGAAGAGAGATGGAAACAGGTGAAAATGATGAGGAGAACGTGGAAAGAACTGGAGATGATGGCACGTGACAGGAGGACTTGGCAAGTGTTTGTTGAAGACCTATGCTCCTTTGGGAGTGGAGAGTTATGAATGAATGAATGAATGAATGAACAGCGAAATTATCCGAATTTAATCTTAAGTACAGTGGAATGATAAGAAATTAATCTTAAGAACAGCTAAGTAATAGGAAATTAATCATAAGCAGAGCGAAGTGATAAGAAATTAATCATTAGCACAGCGAAGTGATAACCAATCAACAGTAAACACAGTGGAGTGATAAGAAATTAATTCTAAGCACAGCGAAGTGATAAGAAATTAATCATAAGCACAATGAAATGATAAGAAATTAATCATATGCAAAAGCGAAGTGATCACAAAATAATTATAAGCATAATCAAAGTGATAAGAAATTAATCATGAGCACAGCAAAATGATAAATTAAGCATAAGCGAAGTGATAAGAACTTAATCATAAACACAGCAAAGTGATTAATAATTAATTAGAAGCACTCGGAGACAGAGCAGTCCTGGATCAGAACAAAGTTAGTGTGTGTATATGTAGAGAAAAGGTGTGTATGCGTAGAGACAGGGTGTGTATGTGTAGAGAGAGGGTGTGTATGTGGAGAGAGTGTGTATGTGTAGAGAGAGAGAGTGCATATGTGTAGACAGAGGGTGTGTATGTGTAGAGACAGAGTGTGTATGTGTAGAGAGAGGGTGTGTATTGTAGAGACAGAGTGTGTATGTGTAGAGAGAGTGTGTATGTGTAGAGAGAAAGTGTGTATGTGTAGAGAGAGTATATGTGTAGAGAGAAAGTGTGTATATGTAGAGAGAAAGTGCATATGTGTTAGAGAGAGAGTGTGTGTGTAGAGAGATAGTGTGTGTTTATGTGTATAGAGAGTGTAGTGGGTTTGATGGTATTGTATGATGGTGATATTACTACGTGTGATGCATGAGGTCAGCTGTGAAGGCTCCTGAGATAAAATGTAGCTGTGAATTGTCAGAAGGCCCTTCTTGCTACCACTACGACCTCACACTTATCTTTTTTGTACTAATGAATGTGGCTACGTTAAATGTCTAGGGTAATGATATGTAATGTGTTGTGGTAGTTTACATACACACACACAGATATTTACTAAGTCTAATAATATTAATAAATGTTATAATACACTGAACTAACTCAAGTGTGTAAAAATTGGATAGTAATTTTCTTTACATTTATTTGTTCTGAACCAAGGTTTTATTTTGGCCAGAACATATGAAAGGTTTAGCAATTATGAAAGAAATGCATGAATATTACATAATAAATGCAAGGTGTGTACATATATATGTTACTAGACTAGTTAATATTATTACTGTTTATAGTTGTAATCTATTTGGGAGAACATTTAATGGATGTGCTGTTGGGGTGGCCTCATCACTCCCTGTCTATGGCGACTACACATTGTCCATTTATTTGATGGAAATTTATGGGTGTGTTAGCAAATAAGTTGAGTTGGTGAATTCTCAGCAGACCAGGCGCTCACGTAGCTTGAAGGTGTAGCTCTGGTGCTGAGATCTGGTGGCCCCACCTCTCCGTGCTTGGGGGCAATATCAGAAGTCTGGTGGCCCCACCTCTCCGTGCTTGGGGGCTATAATAGGCTGCTCTGACAAAATGTTACTGCACGGGTCCACTCTGGTAATATTCAACAACTCATTTGACACCACAGTGGTGCCAACTGAAACTCACAGCTCTGCAATCAAAGTATTAGTCATGTGTCAGAATTCCATCCTCTAACCATTTCTGGACACAACACTACACAACAACAACACCACATAGACGGGTCAGATCTTTCTGACCAAACAACACATCTTACCAAGTTGGTTTCACATAGGATAAGTTCTCCCAGACTACAGATTCTGAAATATGTTCATTAGCTTCCTGCCATAGAATAGGATAGGTGATATGTTCCACTGATCTCAACACTTGATCTGTCCTTCATAATCCTTGCTGGAGTTTATGTATTTTATTTGTCTCTAGACCCTGAACTGGGGCGGGGGGTCTAGAGCGAATCCTTACTTGTTGTAAGGGACAGATTATGCTATTGCAGTATCAAATCACTCGAAACCTTAAACAAATATTAAAATGTACAAAGAAATAATTTCAGTCTTACCAGAATTATGAATATAGAACACAGTTAAATGCTAGCAAAACTCAGCTGAGCTGCTGGCCTTAGGATGGCGTCCCTCTAAATATTTCAATAGCTTCTGGGAATTACACCACTTAATAATTCACTGTGTCTACTAGGACAACTTATAATGAATGGCACAAAATGCGCGTCTGAGCGCCGATAATATATTCATCTATGGCCAATCACTGCCTTTTCTTTTTTCAAATTCAAATATCCTACCAAAAGTCATTTCAGTCATACCTCAGTCAAGTATGCCTTATTGTCTGTTGGTCCGTCCGTCTCTACTTGCGTTTCACAAAAAAAACACACTTGTTTTTTGAACCAACCCTGCCTTCCCCTACACAATTTTGCCTTTAAAGTTATTTTTAGCCACAATTCACCATCCCACCCCGTCTCTTCATTCCAACTAGATTTTAGCACTTGCGTCTTCAAGGCCACAATTTTTTGAAAATTAGTGACATGTTTTATTTCAATGCAGACGTTCGCTGATATGAACAACACAGTCTTTTGTCAATATCTTTCTTATTATCTGTCCGTCTGTATAAATGAAAGCATATTATTTCACTGCTCAAGATGGGCCATCCGGCCAGCTAGGTTTTATATTCCTAACATTATTATTAAGAAAAGTTACTTTTCAAATATTTTCTAGAATCTTCTCATCACTGCATTCAAATAAACGGGCTAAGTTATCGCAAAAGCGTCCAAGAAATGACTGTGGCGTATAATATCCAAGGTCCCTTTTGTCGATTTCTTTACTTTATGTCAACTTGGGGAACGTGACTTTTTCCTCCTTTCCCCACCAATTTGCGTCCTTTTAGCCTCGCTAGTTTCAAGCACGCGTTCAGTCAGATTTTTCCTTTTGATCTCCGTTCTCATCCCGTTCCGTTTTGCCTTCAAGTCTAACAATTTAATTTCCATGGCGGGTGATGACCCGCGGCGTGGGCGATCATGTATTCTAGCAGCTTACGCATTAGTTTTTATCCCTACGTTGTATCATTGGAGATATTTTAACGTTGTATCATGGTTAATTTTGTGACACATCTCCCCACTTGAAAACATGCCTACGGCAAGTTCAAAACCAGTGATACACATAGATAAAATCTCTCCTTACGCCTGCCATTACTCTAATTTTGATCACAGGGGTGCCGACTGAGGAAATCTGCACCGACATTCAATTTGCCTGGGATATATTGGATACTAAACTGATAAGGTTGAAGCAATAAAGACCACCTCAGCAATCTTGCGTTTTCATGCTTAGCCTGAGATAAGAATACGAGAGGCTGATGGTCCGTCTCGACCACAAAAGTCCTACCATACAGATAGATTTGAAACTTCTTTATTGCCCAGATTAACGCTAAACATTCTTTTTCGCTTGTGGAGTATCCTTGTTCCGCCTTATTCAATTTGCGGCTTGCATAAGCGACTGGTTTCAGTTCCCCATCAGGTGAAGATGATCTTTGCAACAAAGCCGCTCCGAGTCCTACATTACTTGCATCGGTTCTTAAGACAAAGTCCTGTGTCAAATCAGGCAGTTTGAGAATAGGCTTGCTAGTGAGTTTTTCCTTTAAGTCTTGGAACGCTAATTCACTTTGCGCAGTCCAATTAATTTTATCTGGAAGTCCCTTGCGAGTCAGATCAGTCAGAGGAGCACAAATAGAGTTAAAATCTTTGATATATTTTTGATAAAATCCGCATAACGACACGAATGATCGCACGTCCTTTTTTGTTTGTGGTCTAGGTGCTCTCTGCAGTTTTTCCAAGTTCTTGGGATCAGGGGTCATGCTACCCTGATATACAGTGTGTCCCAAGAATTCCAACTCTTTGCATCCAATGCAACATTTTGTTGGCCTAGCAGTTAAGTTCGCCTCCCTAAGCCTATTAAATAACATTTCTAGAGCTTCAATGTGTTCTTCAAATGTCTCTGTGGCGACGAGAATATCATCCATGAAATTCGTGATACATGGGTTATTCAGGGGATCCAACAATTTGCGCATCATCCTTGAAAATACACTCGGAGCATTTTTCAGTCCGAATGGTAGCATGTTGAATTCATAATGTCCATCCGAAGTGCTAAAAGCCAAATAAGGTCTCACTTCAGGCTTCACTGGGATCTGGTAATAGCCTTTACTAAGATCCACCTTTGAAAAGTATTTTGCCTTGTTCAGTCTGGCAAATAACTGTTTTGTGTCTGGTAATGGATCCACTTGTCCTTCTGTGACAGCATTCAGTTTCCTGTAATCTATGCACAGTCTGTGTTCCCCAGACGGTTTTCTCAACAAAACGACACTAGAACTAAAAGATGATTCACTGTGTGAAATAATCCCCTCCTTCAACAAATAATCTATTTCTTCCTTCAATGCCTTCTCCTTCGCGAACGGAATAGAATAGGCTCTCATACAGATTGGGTTTGAGTCTACCAGTTTCATGTCATACTGTAGCAAATTTGTATGGCCTGGTTTATCTGTTAATACATCTGTATGTTCCTCCAGAACCTGTTGAACTCTCTCCCTCTGGTTTTTAGTCAGGTGCTTACTGACTTTTACCTGTGCTGCTGTTTCACAAGGATGTAATGGGTATTCATGTGAGGTGAGTGGTTCCTTTTGCATTTGAGTTGCGATAGCTAAGGTCAGTAAGGGGGTGCTTTCCTGGAGTGGTCTGTCCAGATACTTCTTTAACAGGTTTACATGATAAACTTTCTCCTTCCCCTTTTTGTCAATTTTATAGTTTGTTCTAGACACCTTCTCTAGAACCGTATATGGACCTTGCCATCCAATTTGTAATTTATTCTGGCTACCGGGTAGTAGAAGCAGCACCTTCTCTCCCACTGCCAGTTCTCTGTCCTTTGCCTTCCTATTAAAATATGCTGCATGTTTCTTCCTGGCTTGTTTCAAATTATCATTTGCCAGTTTCCATCCAGCTTTCAAACGAGTGGTCAGTTCGTTCACGTATTGATAAGATGAGGTAACAGTCTCTTCCGCCTTCTCATCTGTCCAGGTCCTTAATAGGGCTTCTAATGGACCTTTTATTGGCCTCCCAAATAGCAGAGTTGCGGGAGCCATCCCGGTTGAACTATGTGGTACCTCCCGGTACGCAAACAATGCGGCGGGCAGGAATTGATCCCACAGATCCGGTTTTTCGTGTGCCAGCTTTCTCAGGATAGAAATGAGAGTCCCGTTGAACCTCTCTACCTGGCCGTTCCCTTGCGGATGGTACGGACTACAATGAAAGTGTCTGGCTTGAAATAGCTTAAAAACTTCTTCCGTTAGTTTCCCCTTGAACTGAGAACCATTATCCGTCAAGATTTGATGCGGGAATCCTAATCGGGTAAATATTGTAAGTAGTGCCTCTGCTACATGTTTTGAATCAATTGATGGCAGGGCTACCGCCTCTCCCCACATAGAACAAGTGTCCACCAGAGTAAGGATGTAACTGTTCCTCCTCTTGGTCCGAGTGAGAGGTCCTACAATATCCACTGCAACCCTCTCAAAAGGTGTTCCCACTATGGGCATTTCCCCTAGAGTTGCAGGAGCAGTCCAGTGCTTTGGAGCTACCCTTTGACATTCTGGGCAGGATTTGACATATCTTTTTATATCCTCCGTTATCCCTGGCCAGAAGTAATGACAAGCTATACGCTGTCCTGTGGCGCTGATCCCCATGTGACCACTGAAGGGAATCGCATGCCCGAGTTCCATCACTTTATCCCTATATGAAGTGGGAAGAACCAGCTGGTTGTGACCATTTGTTCCAGTTCCGGCCTTCCTGTATAAGAGTTTGTTCTTCATAAAATATTCCCCCTTGCTCGGAGGTGTGTGGCATTTGGGCAATTTTTTAAAACATGGCTTGAGTGTCCTATCCTCAGCCTGCGCCTTCCTCATCTCCTCTGGATGAGCATTTATAGGTTCACCTTCTTCCTCCTTCTTCTGTGACCTGGTCTGCACTGTCGCCATGATCACAGGTCTCTCGGGATTCCCCAAGAAGACGTATCTACACCCCAATATCAGAGGGTAGATTGGTTCATCTATCACTGCTGCTCTGATTTCTCCTTCCACATAGCGAGTTTTCACCGTTATCCTTGCGATGGGAAGTGTCATGAGTGGTATGTCCTTAGTTGCCCCTTGTATTTCCACTGTTTCTGTGGTATACTGACTTGGGTCCACTAGGCTAGACTTCACAACTGAATCATAATCCAAACCTGTATCATAAAGGCACCTTATGGTGACCCCATTACAAATAACATCCTCACAAACTGGGGGGTGATAAGGTTCCTGCTGTCCCTTAGGATTAACCTTTAATCTTTGAGTCCCCGACTTCATTGCAGCAATGTTTGAAGGTTTCCTTCTACAAAATTCGGTGTTATGGTTATCTTTCTTGCACCATTTACACCATCTTTTTCCTTGGTTAAACGGTTTTCTTTCATTGGATTTTTGGTCATTGAACTGTGAGTTTCTGTCTCGGTAGTCATTTCTTGGCCGTTCAAAGTTTGTCCTACCTTTATTTCCCTGCTCTCTATTATCAAATTTATTAAATTGCTGTGGAGCTTTAAAATTGTCTATGTGCTTCTTTTTAGCACCACTTACCTCTGCCTGGGCTGCCTGATACCTCTCAGCGACATTTAAAACCTCCCCCAACTTCTCTGCACCTTGTTCCATGAGAAATTTTCTCATGTCTGGAGCCATGGACTCTCTCAATTGCTCAATCATGATCATTTCTTTAAGATCTTGGGTCTTCCCCAGAGCAGTCCATTTCTCCAAATAGGTTTCCAGTCTGGCAGAGAATTGGTGGTATGTCTCCCCAGACAACAGTTTGGCATTTCTAAATTTCTTACGATAAAATTCCCCATTTTTTTCGTACCTCAATAACAAAGCCTGCTTTAACATGTCATAATTCTCCTGGTCTTCTCTGTTCATTTTTGCGAAGACTTCGTAAGAAGTACCTCTCAGTCCCTGTGATAGCTTTAAACTCCACCTCTCTCTCTCTAACCCATATGTAGTAGCTAATAACTCAAAACGTCCTAGGTACCCCTCTATGTCATCGTCTTTTTCAACAAAATGGTCTAAATGAAACCCCATAGCTGATGTTGAGGCTCCCAGACTGGGCGTAGCATCTGAGGCAAAAGGGCTGGCACCATTTTCAGGAGCCTGGCCTTGTAGCTCCAGCTCCCTTAGTCGTAATTCGTGCTCCCTCTGCAATCTTCTATCTTCTGCCTCCCTTTCGGCCTTTTTATCTTCTGCCTCCCTTTCGGCCTTTTTATCTTCTGCCTCCCTTTCGGCATTCAACCTTTTATCTTCTGCCTCCCTTTGCTGTCGTTTTTCTTCTGCCTCCAATGCTTTAGCCTCTTTGTCAGCCTCAATCTGCAACCTCTTAATTTCTCTATCAGCCTCAATTTGTAACCTCTTCTCTTCAGCCAACCTTTCAGACTCTAATTTTCTTTCAGCCTCTTTTTCTAATCTTCTTTCTTCCCGTTCAATATACTTATCACATTCAGCCGTTACATATTGAATTAAAATCTGACCATCCATTCCCATCTCCTTTGCCGTCAGCACAGCAGCTGATCTGAATTTGGCCAGCTCCGCCATACTTTTTAAACAAATCTAGCAATGTGCAAGATAAAATTTCCAACCACTAAAGTACTTCTAATTACTCTAGTCTAAAATAATTCTAATTAATTAATTAACTACCACTGGCTGTGAAGATTCACCAACTTTTATTTTCAGGGACACTTTTAATTTTAAGGGACACTTTTAACTTTTATAATGTGTTCCCCTAATCTAATTCTCCCCTCCAGGAGATCCTAATATACTTGATGGGCTAATTATCCCGGGACAAAGAGACCCCAATATATGTAGTGGGTTTGATGGTATTGTATGATGGGGATATTACTACGTGTGATGCATGAGGTCAGCTGTGAAGGCTCCTGAGATAAAATGTAGCTGTGAATTGTTAGAAGGCCCTTCTTGCTACCACTACGACCTCACACTTATCTTTTTTGTACTAATGAATGTGGCTACGTTAAATGTCTAGGGTAATGATATGTAATGTGTTGTGGTAGTTTACATACACACACACAGATATTTACTAAGTCTAATAATATTAATAAATGTTATAATACACTGAACTAACTCAAGTGTGTAAAAATTGGATAGTAATTTTCTTACATTTATTTGTTCTGAACCAAGGTTTTATTTTGGCCAGAACATATGAAAGGTTTAGCAGTTATGAAAGAAATGCATGAATATTACATAATAAATGCAAGGTGTGTACATATATATGTTACTAGACTAGTTAATATTATTACTGTTTATAGTTGTAATCTATTTGGGAGAACATTTAATGGATGTGCTGTTGGGGTGGCCTCATCACTCCCTGTCTATGGCGACTACACATTGTCCATTTATTTGATGGAAATTTATGGGTGTGTTAGCGAATAAGTTGAGTTGGTGAATTCTCAGCAGACCAGGCGCTCACGTAGCTTGAAGGTGTAGCTCTGGTGCTGAGATCTGGTGGCCCCACCTCTCCGTGCTTGGGGGCAATATCAGAAGTCTGGTGGCCCCACCTCTCCGTGCTTGGGGGCTATAATAGGCTGCTCTGACAAAATGTTACTGCACGGGTCCACTCTGGTAATATTCAACAACTCATTTGACACCACAGTGGTGCCAACTGAAACTCACAGCTCTGCAATCAAAGTATTAGTCATGTGTCAGAATTCCATCCTCTAACCATTTCTGGACACAACACTACACAACAACAACACCACATAGACGGGTCAGATCTTTCTGACCAAACAACACATCTTACCAAGTTGGTTTCACATAGGCTAAGTTCTCCCAGACTACAGATTCTGAAATATGTTCATTAGCTTCCTGCCATAGAATAGGATAGGTGATATGTTCCACTGATCTCAACACTTGATCTGTCCTTCATAATCCTTGCGGGAGTTTATGTATTTTATTTGTCTCTAGACCCTGAACTGGGGCGGGGGGTCTAGAGCGAATCCTTACTTGTTGTATAATAATAATAATAATAGCCCTTTCAGTCATAACTGACTATGGGAATGTGCCCCTGAGGTGACAGCCCTCAGCTGCTTATTTTCCTGGTGCTCCTTTGGACGTTTTCTCCTCACCTCTGCTTCTTGTGTGAGCCTCTCTTCGCCCAATCTGAGGTAGCGCCGTAAATAGCATCGCCACTTAGTGCGATCGGCAGCTTCATCCTCCCATGTTGCTGGATCCATGTCCAGTGCCCTCATATCTCTCTTGCACACATCTTTGAACCTCAGCTGTGGTCGCCCAACTGTTCTCTTGCCATCTGCTAATTGTCCGTAGAAGATATCTTTTGGGATGCGACCATCTTCCATGCGGCGAACATGGCCAAGCCAGCGAAGTCTGCGTTGTCTAAGAAGCGTATACATACTTTGAAGGCCAGCACGTGACAACCCCTCGACATTTGTCACTTTATCTTTCCACGAGATGCCGAGGATGCGGCGTAGACACCGCAAATGGAAGGTATTGAGCCTTCTTTCTTGCTTAGCATAGGTCGTCCAGGTCTCGCTGCCATATAGGAGTGTGCTGGTGACGCAGGCATTATATACCGCAGCTTTGGTCTTCATTGTGAGTTTAGAGTTTCCCCAAACACGCGATGTGAGGCGGGCAAAGGTAGCTGCAGCTTTGCCAATGCGGCTGTCGATTTCTGTATCCAGTGAGAGTTTGTCATTGATGGTAGACCCTAGGTATGTGAAGTGGTGCACCACTGCCAATTCATAGTTATCGATAGTGATAACTGGTGCAGCACCCACATCCTGACTCAGCACATTCGTTTTCTTTAGACTTATTGTGAGGCCAAAGTCCTTGCATGCTTTAGTGAAGCGATTCATCAAGCTCTGAAGCTCCTGTTGGCTTTGAGTGACGACTGCAGCATCATCAGCGAACAACAAGTCTCTTATAGTGACCCTTCTGATTTTTGTTTTTGCCTTCAGCCTTGAAAGATTAAACAGACGGCCATCTGACCTAGTGTGAAGGCATATTCCTTCAGTTGCATCTCTGAATGCATGTTTCAAGAGTAAGGCAAAGAAGATTCCGAAGAGGGTCGGAGCCAGAACACAGCCTTGTTTAACGCCACTTCGTATATCAAAGGGCTGTGACGTGCTTCCAGCATATTGGACTGTTCCCTTCATGCCGTCATGGAATGACTTTATCATTTCCAGCATTTTAGAAGGGCAGCCTATTTTCAGGAGGATTTTAAAGAGTCCATCCCTACTAACCAGGTCGAATGCTTTTGTGAGGTCTATAAAGGCGATATATAATGGTCTTTTCTGCTCTCTTGATTTTTCCTGAAGCTGGCGGAGAGAGAAGATCATGTCTGTTGTTGATCTGCCAGCTCGGAATCCACACTGTGACTCTGGATATATGCGCTCAGCTAACTTGTGTAGTCGCATTAAGATGACTTTGGCAAAAACCTTACCAACAATACTAAGAAGAGAGATGCCTCTGTAGTTATTGCAATCACTTCTGTCTCCTTTATTTTTATACAGTGTTACAATCTTGGCATCTCGCATGTCTTGAGGAATAGTTGTCTCTTCCCAGCACTGGCACAGCATCCTATGCAGGGGATGTAATAGCGTGCTCTTACAGCATTTGATTAAATCAGGAGGAATCCCATCACTGCCTGGTGCTTTGCCAGAGGCCAAGCTATCAATGGCCTTGCTGAGTTCCTCTAATGTTGGTTCGGCATCCAGCTCCTCCATAGTTGGCAGACTGTTGACACCATCAAGGGCTGCAGGCGTAACGGTATTGTCTCTAGCGTAAAGCTCAGAGTAGTGCTCGACCCACCTCTCCATCTGCTTACCCTTATCGGTTAGCTTCTCTCCGCTGATGGTTTTTAGCGGTGCCGTCTTACTTTTATGGGGGCCAAGTGCTTTCTTTATACCGTCATACATTTGTCTAATGTTGCCTGTTTGCGCTGCGATCTGGATGCTCTCACTGAGCTGGAGCCAGTAGTCATTTGCACAGCGTCGAGCAGTTTGTTGAACTTTGCTTCTCGTAGCCCTCAGGATCTGTAGGGTTCTGGCACTCGGTGAACGTTTGTATTCATTCATAGCACTGCGCTTAGCTTCAATGACAGGTGCCATCACATCTGATGAAGCATCAAACCAGTCATTTGACTTTGCTGTTTTCTTACCAAAGGTGGCAAGTGCAGTACTTTGAATGGTGTTCCGTAGATGCTCCCAGTTCTCTGTAATAGTATCACCATGCTGAGGGCTACTGAGCACTTTCTCGAAGGTCGCAGTGAATTGAGCGATCATGAAAGGGTCTGACATCTTGCTGGTATCAATGCGTGGTTTCCCTTCATGTCTGACACGATAGAGTTTTCTTGGTTGTGCTCTGATTTTGCAGCAAACCAAGGAGTGATCTGTATCACAGTCTGCACTATGGTACGAGCGCGTGGAGAGCACAGACCTGAGGAGTGGCCTTCTGACGAGAATCAGGTCAAGTTGGTGCCAGTGCTTGGATCGTGGGTGTCTCCATGACACCTTATGCTGGGGTTTTGTCTGAAAGTAGGTGTTGGTCACGCAGAGGTCATGGTGGACGCACAACTCTAAGAGCCGTTGTCCATTTTCATTCATCTTGCCAATACCAAACCTGCCCAGACATGAAGGCCATGAAACATTATCGGCACCCACTCTAGCGTTAAAGTCACCAAGGAGAACAAGCTGTTCTTGCCTAGGTATGCTTTTGATAATTGCTGTTAGATTCTCGTAGAACTCATCTTTAGCTTCTGAGGCAGAGTACAGAGTAGGAGCATACACACTGACAAGGGTGATGGGACCTGTGCTAGTTTGCAGGCGGAGCGTTAACAGGCGTTCTGATCCATTCTCGCTTGGTTCAACCATTTTAGTTAGCGATTTTTTGACCGCAAAACCTACTCCGTGTTCTCTAGCTTTATTAAGATCTTTCCCTTGCCAATAAAATGTGTAGTCCTTCTCGCTCACCGTTCCAGAGCCCGCCAGGCGCGTTTCCTGAAGTGCAGCTATATCCACCTGAAGTCGTTTAAGCTCATCATTAATTATGGCTGTCTTCCTTACATCGTTTACATCCTGTAGGTTTTCGGATAGTCCAGTCAACATAGTCCGGACGTTCCAGCATCCCAATCTGAGAGTTTGCTTATTTCTATTTTTTCGATAATTGCTTGGTGCAAAATTTTCTGTCCACAGTTCGGGTTTGACCCTAATCCCCATGCACCCAATGGGGAAAGCAGACAGTGGCGGGACAACACCTTATTGACTGGGGGCTGCCCAGCTTGAAGCGGGCGGTAGCTGTCCAGTGAGATCCTAGAACCTCTCCCACTGTCGGAAGTAGCCCCTGGCGCCATGCCCTACGCCAATTGGGCAAAAAGCTTATAACCGGTAACTGCTACTTCCCGTGTTTTGCCGACACCTATAGGGTGAAGCTGGAGTGTCCTCTCCAGGGCGCGAGCTTGGGCACAGTTATATGGAGATCAAGCTGTTTTACTTGTTGTAAGGGACAGATTATGCTATTGCAGTATCAAATCACTCGAAACCTTAAACAAATATTAAAATGTACAAAGAAATAATTTCAGTCTTACCAGAATTATGAATATAGAACACAGTTAAATGCTAGCAAAACTCTGCTGAGCTGCTGGCCTTAGGATGGCGTCCCTCTAAATATTTCAATAGCTTCTGGGAATTACACCACTTAATAATTCACTGTGTCTACTAGGACAACTTATAATGAATGGCACAAAATGCGCGTCTGAGCGCCGATAATATATTCATCTATGGCCAATCACTGCCTTTTCTTTTTTCAAATTCAAATATCCTACCAAAAGTCATTTCAGTCAGACCTCAGTCAAGTATGCCTTATTGTCTGTTAGTCCGTCCGTCTCTACTTGCGTTTCACAAAAAAACACACTTGTTTTTTTAACCACCCCTGCCTTCCCCTACACAATTTTGCCTTTAAAGTTATTTTTAGCCACAATTCACCATCCCACCCCGTCTCTTCATTCCAACTAGATTTTAGCACTTGCGTCTTCAAGGACACAATTTTTTGAAAATTAGTGACATGTTTTATTTCAATGCAGACGTTCGCTGATATGAACAACACAGTCTTTTGTCAATATCTTTCTTATTATCTGTCCGTCTGTATAAATGAAAGCATATTATTTCACTGCTCAAGATGGGCCATCCGGCCAGCTAGGTTTTATATTCCTAACATTATTATTAAGAAAAGTTACTTTTCAAATATTTTCTAGAATCTTCTCATCACTGCATTCAAATAAACGGGCTAAGTTGTCGCAAAAGCGTCCAAGAAATGACTGTGGCGTATAATATCCAAGGTCCGTTTTGTCGATTTCTTTACTTTATGTCAACTTGGGGAACGTGACTTTTTCCTCCTTGCCCCACCAATTTGCGTCCTTTTAACCTCGCTAGTTTCAAGCACGCGTTCAGTCAGATTTTTCCTTTTGATCACCGTTCTCATCCCGTTCCGTTTTGCCTTCAAGTCTAACAATTTAATTTCCATGGCGGGTGATGACCCGCGGCGTGGGCGATCATGTATTCTAGCAGCTTACGCATTAGTTTTTATCCCTACGTTGTATCATTGGAGATATTTTAACGTTGTATCATGGTTAATTTTGTGACAGAGAGTGTGTATGTGTATAGAGAGTGTATATATGTGTAGAGAGAAAATTTTATATGTGTAGAGAGAGTGTTTATATTTGTAGAGAGAAAGTGTGTATGTGAAGAGAGAAAGTGTGTATGTGTAGAGAGAAAGTGTGTGTATGGGTAGAGAGAGTGTATGTGTAGAGAGAAAGTGTGTATGTGTAGAGGCAGAGTGTGAATGTGTAGATAGAGAGAGAGTATGTATAAGTAGAGAGAAAGTGTGTATGTGTAGAGAGTGTGTAAGTGTAGAGAGAGTGTGTGTATGTGTAGAGAGAGAGTGTGTGTATGTGTAGAGAGAGGATGTGTATGTGTAGAGAGAGAATGTGTGTGTGTGTAGATAGAGAGTGTGTTTGTGATGATAGAGAGTATGTACCTGTAGATAGAGCGTGTGTATATGTAGATAGAGTGTGTATGTGTAGAGAGAGTGTGTATGAGTAGAGACACAGTGTGAATGTGTATAGAGAGATAATGTGTATGTGTAGAGATTATGTGTATGTGTAGAGAGAGTGTGCATGTGTGGAGACAGAGTGTGTGTGTGTAGAGACAGGGTGTGTATGTGTAAATAGAGTGTGTACGTGTGGAGACAGAGTGTGTATGTGTAGAAAGAGAGAGTGTATTTGTAGAGACAGAGTGTGTATGTGTAGAGACAGAGTGTGTATATGTAAAGAGAGAGTGTGTATGTGAATGTGTAGAGAGAGATTGTGTATGTGTAGAGAGTGTGTGCATGTATAGAGAGAGTGTGTATATATGTAAAGAGAGAGCGTGTATGTATAGAGAGAGTGTGTATGTGTGTAGAGTGAGTGTATATTTAGAGAGAGTGTGCATTTGTAGAGAGAGAGTATATGTGTAGAAAGAGTGTGTATGTGTAGAGAGAGAGTATGTATGTGTAGAGAGAGTGTGTATGTGTAGAGAGAGTATATGTGTAGAGAGAGTGTGTGTATGTGTAGAGAGAGAGTGTATGTGTAGAGAGAGAGTATGTATGTGTAGAGAGTGAGTGTATGTATGTGTAGAGAGAGAGTATGTATGTGTATAGAGTGTGTATGTGTAGGGAGAGAGTATATGTGTTCAGAGAATATGTATGTGTAGAGAGAGAGTGTATGTGTAGACAGAGTATATATGTGCAGAGATCGTGTGTATGTGTAGAGAGACTATATGTGTAGAGAGAATGTATGTGTAGAGAAAGTATGTATGTGTAGAGAGAGTGTTTATGTGTAAAGAGGGAATGTGCAATTGTAGATAGTGATTGTGTGTATGGGTAAAGAGAATATGTATGTGTAGAGAGAGTGTGTATGTGTAGAGAAAGAGTACATGTGTAGAGAGAGTGTATGTGTACGAACGAACGAACTTTATTTTCAAAGGGTTGAGAATTGGGCACGCAGTCCCGTCTGACATTCTGCCCTTTCTTTCTCTCGTCTTTTATACTGATTTCATTTATTCTCATATACATTTTACCCATCAATGTCAAGGAATTCAACGTTGTAAAGGTAAAACAATTGCATACTCACATTCACAGTATCTAATTATAAACATGAAATAAAATATATTGAAAAGTACAAACTAAGTATTACCATGAAATAAAATATGTTGAAAAGCACTAACATCATCATAAAACCTACATTCGATATTATATCATTTGTTCGGTTAAAATAATCACATTAGGGAGGCAGATAATCAGAACTCATAAAAAGGTAAAGAAACCCGTTACACGCCCATTGAGGCATATTGGGAATATGGTGTTAGGCCCATATTATCTTGACCGTCGGCACACGAGGGGTGATGTGGTCGGCATCACGCCGGCCGCCTTAACCTTCCCAGACTTGCTCTGGTACCCATTTGGGGCTGGGTCGACCCAGGAGCCGTTTGTGGCCTAAAAAATTCCCGCCTCATCTGGGGATCGAACCATAGACCACTGCGCTAGGAAGCCAGTGCACTAACCACTATGCTACCGCGGCTCCCAGAACTCATAAAGTATTTGAAAAGTTTACGATTGTATAAATAGGGACTGAGGTTGTTATGTTTTAGATAATGTGGAAGATAGTTCCAACGATGAGCAGCAGAGTAAGCTAAGCTTTTCTTGAATAAGTCAAGCCTAGGCTTGGGCACTTGTATTTTGTTAAGGCGTTGACTGCGTCTTTCATTGTATTTGAACATTGGCCACAGATATGTTGGAGCATTCTGTGACAGGACTTTGTGAACAAATTTAGCTTTGTTGAACAGAAAGCGCTTTCTTAGAGGCAGTATTTTATCTTTATATAGATCTACACACTGTGTTTGGCAGTTGTCAGAAACTAGACGCACTGCACGCTTTTGTAGTGAATGGAGTCTTTTTGTGTTGGACATAGAACAACCATCCCAGATTGTGGAGCAATAGTCAAGGTTTGTTTGTATGTGAGATATACAGAACAATTTTCGTGCATCTTCATCTAAGAAATGTTTGATTTTAGCTAACTGGTAAACTTTCTGTGCCGTTTGCTTGGTCAGTGCATGTACATGTGAGTTCCAATTTAGATGCTAGTCAACGACTATTCCTAGAGTTTTATGTTCATTAACGTTTTCAATTGGTGTGGTACCAATATAGATCTGAAGTGTTGTTTTCTCTGAATTTTGTAATTTTTATCTAGTTGATATTAACATGCACTTTGTTTTAATTATATTTATTAGCATGCGATTTCCGATGCTCCACTTAATCAGATTATCTGTATCTTTTTGTAACGATAGTTCGAGTGTGTTGCAACTTGTTTCACTTGTGTAGATAGTACAGTCATCAGCAAATAGGTCACAGGATGCGTGCTCGACGTGTAGTTGAAGGTCATTAATGTATATGGCAAAAAGTAGAGGCCCAAGAATAGAGCCCTGAGGAACGCCGGTATTTATTACGGTTGGGTTTGAACAAGAGTTATTGTAAGAAACTACATGTTTTCTGTCTGACAGGAATGATTTAATTATGGTCACTAGTTGAAGGTTTACTTTTGATGTTTCTAGTTTTCTATTTAAAATAGCGTGATCTATCATATCAAATGCTTTTTTAAAGTCTACAGAAACTGCCCCACATATGTTATCGTTATTAATATTTAAGTCCAGTTGTCAATCATCTTAGTTAGAGCTGTGTGACATGAATGTTTAGGTCTAAACCCCGACTGACTATCAATTAGCAAGCCGTTGTTAACTAGGTGTTTTAGTGTTATTTTATGTATGTGTTTTTCTAGTGGTTTGGATAGCTTAAAATATTTTGGGGCCCCTCTCCAATCTTGTAAAAGGTTAAACTAGAGAAGAAAATGAACTAATGTATTTCAGATGCATGTTTTTATTAATAAATAATAATATGTTACAAAAAGTGTTCGTTACAGCCTCTAGATTTTGTTACAGGTGTAGACAATATAATTAAAAAGAAGAAAAAGCAGGGGTGGAAGTAAGTAATAAACTAACTGTTATTCAGATACTTTTACCCTGCAAGCGCGAGCGTACTATAGTGCACGTGCCATTGCTGTAGAGCTCTGTGCGTTATGACTCCGTTGCTTTATTTCACGGGGGCCCCTGTAAGCCTGGAGCCCTAGTCCCGTGTCTAGCGGGCCTGAAGAATAATCGGGCGCTGGTTTATAATGTTGAGAGACATTCTAAAACTGAAACTGGTTTTCCCTCTAACTCTGGAGACATCAGTTTATGAAGGTAGATTTTTAGAGATGCCGGTATTTCTAAAGTAGAAACTCCTGTGTTGCCTACTGCTGACTAAGTGTGTTTCTTTCTTCCTATCTCAGCTGTTCGGAGTTCGTAATCCGGCCCTGGCTGGCATGCTTTTGAATGCCGGCGGCAGAGGGTTAGTCAGAAGTTTCCTTACCTTAAGAATTCTTTCTCTTTTGCCCTGTCCATCACCTAAAGATCTACCAAATCACTCCCCTGTGATCTACTTGTAGACCTTGATCGACTGATTGCTCTAAGCAAATGACAAGAAAATTAAGGTAATCCCATAGCAGATACTGCCGTAGGGAGGGGAGTGACGTGTTTGAGACTTCACTATACTGGGTCCATGTTGAAGAGGTGTGGGGGTGACCACTTCCCTTCCTCGCTGCCTTTGCTCTCTCTAGCTCAACAGCAGAGCCAGTACCCTTTTACAGCTGGGTAGACTGGAGCGTGACGCCACCGTTTATCAAGCCCGGCACCTTTGCCACTAGAGGCCAGCGCTGTAGTAAC
The DNA here is from genome assembly GCA_024509875.1 of Oreohelix idahoensis. NCBI lineage: Eukaryota > Metazoa > Mollusca > Gastropoda > Stylommatophora > Oreohelicidae > Oreohelix > Oreohelix idahoensis. Next base: position 49,213 of record JAMPIV010016780.1, read on the forward strand.
TCTGCCAACCTGACTCTCAAACGTTGGTTAAAAACCACCCCGGTATGGTGCATCTTTGGCTTCAAGTATCACGTGGTATGTCTTGACTTGTCGATATTTTCAGTGAGTCGAATTTCATATAATTTTGTTTTTCTCTTCTACCTGTTCTTTTGATCTGGACTTGCAAATATGCTACTACCAATTCCACATTACATCAGACAATATAAATCACCATTATTCTGGGCTAGAACCGGCACCGCTCCGTTGTAGCAGCCAGGACTCATGACCAGACCATTAAATAACTTCCATCAATCCTGCCCTTCTTTTATTCCATTGTTGCAGTAATCAACAAGCACTATACCTACAACCATAAACCACGGTTACCAAACTCAGCAAATTGAAATCTGATTTTACTGCCTTTGTTTAGAAAATACACTCTTGACGATTTTACGCTTGCAATATTTCCCCACCATTGAAACTCTGCGTCATTTGAGACAATAACTTATTTCTTCTAGTATCATTAGCGTAGTTTCTTTGTATCTTGTTGCTTTATTTCCCTACCTCATGTTTTGTATAGTATTTTATAAAAGAGAAACCTCAGTCATGTTATGCAATGTATTTTCATCTTCATTTTCTTTTGCGTTCATTACGGAGCATAGAGTCACCACTGTAGTTGGTCGCCTTGTAAGAAGCCTGCAGCAAGCAGTGACATATGGTCGTGCAGTGGTGGTTTTCTATGGTAATCTGATTTACATGATGAGGTTGCCAAATATTTGCAAAATCTCATATTAGTTGTCGTGTGCTCCAAGTTTGAGGGTGTAGTAGGCCTATTCTTTCTTGACTTTTTCGGAGACCACCAGAAACTACATGGGGGGCATAGTATTTTATAAAGGGCGAATATCTAACAAGTTATGTATAGTATTTTATAAAAGGAGAATCTCTACCAATTTATGTATAGTATTTTATAATGGGAGAATATCTAACAGGTTATGTATAGTATTTATAAAGGGAGAATCTCTATCAAGTTATGTATAGTATTTTATAAAGGGAGAATCTATATCAAGTTATGTATAGTATTTTTATAAAGAAAGAACATTTCATTTCCTCTTTTGGTTCAATGGAGTATGGGAGTTTGTAGCAACAAGAATGTCATCCATAAAGTTAGTGATATGGGGATTTTGTAGAGGTTCCAATAATTTCCTCTTCATTCTTGAAAAGATACTTGGAGCATTTTTCAGCCCAAAAGGTAGTGTCACAAAATTAACCATGATACAACGTTAAAATATCTCCAATGATACAACGTAGGGATAAAAACTAATGCGTAAGCAGCTAGAATACATGATCGCCCACGCCGCGGGTCATCACCCGCCATGGAAATTAAATTGTTAGACTTGAAGGCAAAACGGAACGGGATGAGAACGGAGATCAAAAGGAAAAATCTGATTGAACGCGTGCTTGAAACTAGCGAGGCTAAAAGGACGCAAATTGGTGGGGCAAGGAGGAAAAAGTCACGTTCCCCAAGTTGACATAAAGTAAAGAAATCGACAAAAGGGACCTTGGATATTAAACGCCACAGTCATTTCTTGGACGCTTTTGCGATAACTTAGTCCGTTTATTTGAATGCAGTGATGAACGCATTCCAGAAGATTCTAGAAAATATTTGAAAAGTAACTTTTCTTAATAATAATGTTAGGAATATAAAACCTAGCTGGCCGGATGGCCCATCTTGAGCAGTGAAATAATATGCTTTCATTTATACAGACGGACAGATAATAAGAAAGATATTGACAAAAGACTGTGTTGTTCATATCAGCGAGCGTCTGCATTGAAATAAAACATGTCACTAATTTTCAAAAAATTGTGGCCTTGAAGACGCAAGTGCTAAAATCTAGTTGGAATGAAGAGACGGGGTGGGATGGTGAATTGTGGCTAAAAATAACTTTAAAGGCAAAATTGTGTAGGGGAAGGCAGAGTTGGTTCAAAAAACAAGTGTGTTTTTTTGTGAAACGCAAGTAGAGACGGACGGACCAACAGACAATAAGGCATACTTGACTGAGGTATGACTGAAATGACTTATTGGTAGGATATTTGAATTTGAAAAAAGAAAAGGCAGTGATTGGCCATAGATGAATATATTATCGGCGCTCAGACGCGCATTTTGTGCCATTCATTATAAGTTGTCCTAGTAGACACAGTGAATTATTAAGTGGTGTAATTCCCAGAAGCTATTGAAATATTTAGAGGGACGCCATCCTAAGGCCAGCAGCTCAGCTGAGTTTTGCTAGCATTTAACTGTGTTCTATATTCATAATTCTGGTAAGACTGAAATTATTTCTTTGTACATTTTAATATTTGTTTAAGGTTTCGAGTGATTTGATACTGCAATAGCATAATCTGTCCCTTACAACAAGTAATGATTCGCTCTAGACCCCCCGCCCCAGTTCAGGGTCTAGAGACAAATAAAATACATAAACTCCAGTAAGGATTATGGAGGACAGACCAAGTGTTGAGATCAGTGAAACATATCACCTATCCTATTCTATGACAGGAAGCTAATGAACATATTTCAGGATCTGTAGTCTGGGAGAACTTATCCTATGTGAAACCAACTTGGTAAGATGTGTTGTTTGGTCAGAAAGATCTGACCCGTCTATGTGGTGTTGTTGTTGTGTAGTGTTGTGTCCAGAAATGGTTAGAGGATGGAATTCTGACACATGACTAATACTTTGATTGCAGAACTGTGAGTTTCAGTTGGCACCAATGCGGTGTCAAATGAGTTGTTGAATATTACCAGAGTGGACCCGTGCAGTAACATTTTGTCAGAGCAGCCTATTATAGCCCCCAAGCACGGAGAGGTGGGGCCACCAACCTTCTGATATTGCCCCCAAGCACGGAGAGGTGGGGCCACCAGACCTCTGATATTGCCCCCAAGCACGGAGAGGTGGGGCCACCAGATCTCAGCACCAGAGCTACACCTTCAAGCTACGTGAGCGTCTGGTCTGCTGAGAATTCACCAACTCAACTTATTTGCTAACACACCCATAAATTTCCATCAAATAACTGGACAATGTGTAGTCACCATAGACAGGGAGTGATGAGACCACTCCAACAGCACATCCATTAAATGTTCTCCCAATTAGATTACAACTATAAACAGTAATAATATTAACTAGTCTAGTAACATATATATGTACACACCTTGCATTTATTTTGCAATATTCATGCATTTCTTTTCATAATTACAAAACCTTTCATATGTTCTGGCCAAAATAAAACCTTGGTTCAGAACAAATAAATGTAAAGAAAATTACTATCAAAAATTTTTACACACTTGAGTTAGTTCAGTGTATTATAACATTTATTAAGATTATTAGACTTAGTAAATATCTGTGTGTGTGTATGTAAACTACCACAACACATTACATATCATTACCCTAGACATTTAACGTAGCCACATTCATTAGTAAAAAAAAGATAGGTGTGAGGTCGTAGTGGTAGCAAGAAGGGCCTTCTGACAATTCACAGCTACATTTTATCTCAGGAGCCTTCACAGCTGACCTCATGCATCACACTTAGTAATATCACCATCATACAATACCATCAATCCACTACAGGTAGTACATTAAACTCGTAGTGTCCGTCTGATGTACTAAATGCCAGCATTTTCCTAACTTCTGGTTTCACTGGTATTTGGTAGTATCCCTTGCTTAGATCTACCTTCGATAAATACCTAGCCTTACTCAGTGTAGAGAACAGCTGGCTGGTGTCAGGTAATGGGTCCACTTGAGATTCTGTGATAGCATATAGCTTCTTGTAGTAAATACATAACATGTGTTCACCACTAGGCTTCCTTAATAGCACCACACTTGAGCTATAGGGAGATTCAGACTTTGAAATAATTTTCTCTTTTAAGAGATAGTCAATCTCATCCTTGAGTGCCTGTGCTTGCTATTGTTCAGTCCATGTCCGCAGCAATGCTTCCAGTGGACTGTGTATGGGGACGGCAATACAACAACGTTGCCGGACCCACACCTATTTCTATTGTAAGGGGCAGTATACCGAAGTGGGGCCTGTCTCCATCAACTGTTTGGTACAGCCCTGGTTCCTACCTCCAATGGTTCGGGTTTGTTTCTGCAGCTTTTTTAATACTGGTTGCTGACTAACCAAATTTTCCAAATGATCCAGGCCATGGTGTTCCGACAAATATCTTGTCGGGGTGGGATGTCTCTCGTCCCCTCTCTGTACAATACTGAGAGTTGCCATGGTTACTGGTGTAACAGTAGACTTGTTGTGATTTTGTTTTCTCTTTATCACTGCATCTACCTGTTGTTTTCTCTTGTGTATTTTCTTTGTGGGCCTACGTCCGCAACAATGCTTCCCTAGGTCCTGTAACTGGTCTACGCTTCTGAATGAGGTTACCTGGTTACATTCTGAACAGGATTTCATATACCGACTTATGTCTTCAATTATTCCTGGCCAGTAATATCGCAATGCTATATTTTGACCAGTGGCCCCATTTCCTCTGTGACCACTGCCTGATGTAGCATGCTCTTGCTCCATAATTTCCTCCCTGTAGAATTTTTTCATTACCAGCTGTCCATGCCTTTTAGGTCCTTTTCCAGCTTGTCTGTAGAGTAGGCCATTTTCAATATAGTAGTCTCCTTTCTCTGGAGGGTTATGGGCCTTTGGCAATTTGCCAAAACAATGCTTCAATGTGCTATCTTCTGTTTGAGCCTTTTTCATCTTTGTACGATGAATGTTTATTGGATCTCCCTCATCCTTTTTGGTGCTCGACCTGGTATGGTTTGCTGCCATGACAACAGGTTTTATGGGATCACCCAAAAAGACATATTTACATCCTATTACCAGCGGGTATATAGGATCATCACTTACTGCTGCTCTTATCACTCCTTCCACATAGCGAGTTCTCACGTTGATCCTTGCTATGGGAAGTGTCATGGTGCCGGTTCCCTGCATTGCCCCTTGTATGTCCACTGTTTCTGTGGTAAGTTGGTCAGGGTGCACTAGGGTTGCACTCACGACTGAGTCGAATTCCAAACCTGAATCATTTAAGCACTGAATTTTAGTGCCGTTACATGTCACTTCCTCACAGACAGGGGGATGATGGAGGTCATTCTGACTAACTGCCAGTTCCTTCCTTCCCTTGTTCCCTGTTGTGAGACACGCAGCGTAATAAGGAGGGTTGTTCCTTCTGCAGTCTGCAGTATTGTGGTTACTCATTAGACAAGTTTTACACCATTTTCCTTCCTTCCGGTAAGGTGTCTTATCCGATCTTAGAAGGTTTTTGTCCTTTTGGTCAAATCTTTGTTTGTTCCTTGTGGTATGGTCCTTTTGTTCATATTTGGTATAGTTTTGTGATGATGTGAAGTTTTCACCCTGCTTCTTCTTATTTCCTAATAATTCTGCCTGAGCTGCTTGATATCTCTCAGCAACAGTTACAATATCTTCCAATCTCTCTGCTCCTTGTTCCATGATAAACTTCCTCATTTCTTGAGGCATGGACTCTTTCACTTGCTCCATCATTATCATTTCTTTCAGATCCTGACACTTTCCTAAACTATTCCATTTTTCCAAATAGGTTTCCAATCTAGCAGAGAATTGGTGATAGTTTTCTCCTGGAAGAAGTTTAGCTGTTCGGAATTTCCTTCTATATGATTCTGAGTTCTTTTCATGTCTCACAAGCAGTGCCTGCTTCAGGATTTCGTAATCTTCCTGGTCATCTCTTGAGAGCTTCAAATATACATCGTAGGCCACACCTCTCAATCCCTGAGATAGTTTAAGACTCCACTTTTCTTTCCCTAAGCCATAGGTAGTGGCAAGTCTTTCGTATCTATCCAGGTACGACTCAATGGCGTCTTCTTTCTGAACAAATGGGTCCAGATAAAACTCCGCCAATGCCGGTCCCAAGCCCGGATGAAAAAGGAGGAGGGCGGCCTGCATGGAGGCCGTAAGGAGGCAGCCCCTCCACCATGCAAAGGCACAACAGGCCAATCACCTGTTTGCTTTAAATCATGATTACGCGAACTACAAGAGAGAAAACCGGACTGATTCTAAAGGCGACGAACTGGAACGGACTACGGACTACGACTTATGGAACTTGGAACACAAGAAGTATAAATGGGAAGGAAGAGGAGCTGGTGGAAGAGATGAGGAAAGCAAAACTAGAAATCCTGGCTATAACGGAAACGAAGAAAAAAGGACAAGGAGTCATGGATCTCGATGGCAACACGTTGCTCTACAGTGGTGTACCCATATCTGAAAGAGCTAAAGGGGGCGTGGGTTGCATTGTGGCCCAAAATCAAAAAGATAGTATCAAGGGATGGAACTTTGTCTCGGAGCGCATTATGGTTGTAAAACTAAAAGAAGGAGAAACCATAGTCAACCTGGTCATAGTGTATGGGCCAAATGAGGATGAGAGAGCAGAGGTCAAGGAGGAATTCTTCGAGCTGCTTCAAAGGACAGTGGATGACTGCCTAGATGAAGTTATTATGCTCGGAGATTTTAATGCCAGAGTTGGAAATGACCATGCTAGATGGGGTGGAGTTATCGGAAGATATGGAGAAGATACTCTCAATGACAATGGAAAGCGACTCCTTAGATTCTGCAGTGAGCAGAATCTGATCATTACAAACACAAAGTTCCCCCATAAGCGCATACATGCATACACTAGATGTGAACCAACCAAGAATGAGAAGTCAGTGATCGACTATGCCATTGTTCGGAGAAGCTCATTCAGATATGTCCGAGATGCAAGAGTCTGGAGGGGGCCAGAGATTGGAAGTGATCACTACCTGCTAACAATCAAACGAACAACTGAAAGAGTTGCTCAGCCTAGGAACTGCCCAACATCACGCAAGAAACCAAGTAAACGAGCAGGAGAAATGAGCATTAGGACCTACAAGCTGAGAGAGCCAGAAATTAAGACCAGATATCAGGGGCTTATTGCTACAGCAGTGAGCAACACAGAAGAACGACCTGATGACTTGGAAACCCTCTGGAATAAATTCAAGGATATCATAAAGACAGCTGCTGCAGAAGCATGCGGTGAAGTCCGACTTGGGAACCAGAGAAAGAGGACACCTTGGTGGACAGAGGAAGTCAAAGAGAAAATAAGAGAGAAGAAAATGGCATGGAAACAATACTTAGGAGCTAAAAACACAACAGGACAAATGGAAAAATATAGAGAATATGTGACACTCAGAACAGAAGCAAAGAACAAAGTGCTAGCAGCAAAACAGAAGTCCTGGGAAGAATTTGGAGAAAAGCTAGAAAAGATGCACAAGAAAACCAGAAATTGTTCTATAAGACCCTAAAGAACATGAGGAAAGAAAAACAATGCCCTCTCAAATTTATAAAGGACAAGCAAGGCAAATTGCTTACTGCCCCGAAGGAAGTAATGGAAAGATGGAAAGAATATTTCTCAGAACTCCTGGATGGTGAGCATGATGAAGCATCAGAAATGATAACCACTGACACAGAAGAGGAAACCAATGATGGTGAAGATGACATAAAGATGGAAGAACTGAGGGCAGCACTAGAGAAAATCAAGATGGGCAAAGCAGCAGGGCATGATGGTATAACACCAGAAATGGTTAAGTACATGGGAGCATCAGGCGACCTATTACTCTTAAAGGTCCTACAGGCAGCATGGTGCAACAAGACCATACCAAAGGATTGGGAGATTGCCATCATAACACCAATTTTCAAAAAGGGTGACAATCGACAATGTGGAAACCATAGAGGCATATCCCTTCTCAGTGTCCCTGGTAAAATCTACTCTAGAATCCTAGAGCAGAGACTCCGACGCCTAGCTGAGCCACAATTGGATGAGGTCCAGTGCGGATTCCGAGCAAACCGAAGTACTCAAGACCTAATCTTCACACTCAGACAGCTGAGTGAAAAGGCCCTTGAGTATAAGAGTGAGATCCATCTTTGTTTCATAGATCTGGAAAAGGCGTTTGACAGGGTCCCCTGGAGCAAACTTTGGGACTGTTTGGCAAGGAAGAATATTCCAGCACCTCTGATTCATGCTATACAGAGCTTCTACAAGTCTTGCAGAAATTATGTGAGGACAGCAAACCATAAGTCAGAAGAGTTCAGGACCACCACTGGTGTAAGACAAGGTGATATCCTATCACCTTACCTCTTCATACTCCTTATGGACGATGTCATCAAGGCATGTAAGGAGAGAACAAGAAAGTATTCAGTGGGGTACTGGAAGATGAGACAGGTCTATATTTCGGAGCTGGCATTTGCTGATGATGTTGCCCTGATTGCTAAATCAGAGGCACATCTCCAATCCAACCTGCAAGTCTGGAAGGAAGAGCTGGAGAAGAGAGGGATGGTCATAAGCAGCTCTAAAACAAAATCCATGGTGATATCACGAGAAGAAAGAAAACATCAGATTAAGTTGGGAGAACAGGTCCTGGAGCAGGTCGACCACTTTAAATATCTCGGAGCTATTATAGACCGAAAGGGAGGCATCAAAGAAGAGTTGGCCACTCGAAAAGCAGCGGCTGGGAGACTTTTTCAGGCCATAAATCGTGGATTCCTCAGCAAGAAAGAGGTTGGTAAGAAAACGAAGATGGCTGTATACCGCTCCACCTATGTCCCAGTCTTGACATATGGATGCGAGTCGTGGGCAATGACTACAACCCACAAAAGCCAGATCCAAACCTCAGAAATGAGGTATCTGAGGAAAGTGGTTGAAGTAACAAGAAGAGACATGGTCCGCAACCAGACGATCCGTCAAGGCCTAAAATCCCATCCGCTGCAGACCCAAATAGAACAGTCCCAACTAAGATGGTTTGGCCATGTCTGCAGAATGGGAGAAGATCGGCTACCACGACAAGCATGGGAAACAAAGAGCCAGGGATCCAGACCTCCAGGACGACCCAGAGTCCGCTGGGAGGACAACATTAGACAATCTTTGAAGGACCGAGGACTAGAATGGAACCAGGCCAGGAAGAAGACAGCTGATAGAATGGTCTGGCGCTCTCTCTTCCAAACCTCTACACCTCACGGTAGAAGGGGAACGACTAAGTAAGTAAGTAAGGCAATTTGCCAAAACAATGCTTCAATGTGCTATCTTCTGTTTGAGCCTTTTTCATCTTTGTACGATGAATGTTTATTGGATCTCCCTCATCCTTTTTGGTGCTCGACCTGGTATGGTTTGCTGCCATGACAACAGGTTTTATGGGGTCACCCAAAAAGACATATTTACATCATATTACCAGCGGGTATATAGGATCATCACTTACTGCTGCTCTTATCACTCCTTCCACATAGCGAGTTCTCACGTTGATCCTTGCTATGGGAAGTGTCATGGTGCCGGTTCCCTGCATTGCCCCTTGTATGTCCACTGTTTCTGTGGTAAGTTGGTCAGGGTGCACTAGGGTTGCACTCACGACTGAGTCGAATTCCAAACCTGAATCATTTAAGCACTGAATTTTAGTGCCGTTACATGTCACTTCCTCACAGACAGGGGGATGATGGAGGTCATTCTGACTAACTGCCAGTTCCTTCCTTCCCTTGTTCCCTGTTGTGAGACACGCAGCGTAATAAGGAGGGTTGTTCCTTCTGCAGTCTGCAGTATTGTGGTTACTCATTAGACAAGTTTTACACCATTTTCCTTCCTTCCGGTAAGGTGTCTTATCCGATCTTAGAGGGTTTTTGTCCTTTTGGTCAAATCTTTGTTTGTTCCTTGTGGTGTGGTCCTTTTGTTCATATTTGGTATAGTTTTGTGATGATGTGAAGTTTTCACCCTGCTTTTTCTTATTTCCTAATAATTCTGCCTGAGCTGCTTGATATCTCTCAGCAACAGTTACAATATCTTCCAATCTCTCTGCTCCTTGTTCCATGATAAACTTCCTCATTTCTTGAGGCATGGACTCTTTCACTTGCTCCATCATTATCATTTCTTTCAGATCCTGACACTTTCCTAAACTATTCCATTTTTCCAAATAGGTTTCCAATCTAGTTTTCTCCTGGAAGAAGTTTAGCTGTTCGGAATTTCTTTCTATATGATTCTGAGTTCTTTTCATGTCTCACAAGCAGTGCCTGCTTCAGGATTTCGTAATCTTCCTGGTCATCTCTTGAGAGCTTCAAATATACATCGTAGGCCAAACCTCTCAATCCCTGAGATAGTTTAAGACTCCACTTTTCTTTCCCTAAGCCATAGGTAGTGGCAAGTCTTTCGTATCTATCCAGGTACGACTCAATGGCGTCTTCTTTCTCAACAAATGGGTCCAGATAAAAATTCATGGCCCCACTTGAGGTGCTCTGGCTGGAGCTACTTTCAGAGTGAGGTGAGCTACCACCATTATTGCCAGTATTTGCCTGAATTTCAAGCTCTTTTAATCTCAACTGATGGTCTCTCTCTGCTTGTAATTTCCTTTCCTCATTTTCAGCCTCCCATTTCTTGGCTTCAATTTCTAATCTTTTGGTTTCTCTCTCAGCTTCCAGTCTTTTGTCTTCTCTCTGAGCTTCCAGTCTATTGTCTTCTCTCTCAGCTTCCAGTCTTTTGGCTTCTGTCTCTAATTGCAACTTTCTTTCTTCCCTATCCATGTGTTTGTCCACTTCTGTTGTGACGTACTGAGTAAGAGCATCACCTGTCATGTTTACTTCCTTACCCATCTGCATGATCGCAGTCCTGAAATTCACTAGATCAGCCATGGCGTTACTTAGAGAGGGTATGTAAATTTACTATATCCACATATTATAATTAAACTTAATTAATTAAATGAACAAATAATTTCCGTGCAACTTTCTGAGCATCAACTATTTACTGAGTACTAAATGGTACTCCTCCTAAGAAAACAATAAAAAATTATATTATTGAATTTCTCAAAACAAAAAAATGTTCCTTATGTTATCTATGGGTGGCACAAGATAGAGTGTAGATAGATGAATAGACTAAGTATGGCTCAAGATATACAGAAATATCCCAGGAACGAGCCCCAGTGTGGCGTGAGGTTTTATTTGGCTTTAAGATCAGTATAGTACTGACAATCACAGAAATAGAATTTCTGCAGAAAATGGTGAAGTCCCAGTGTCTGAGAGGACTACTGGTATCACAAATTAGTTACGGCTGTGAATGATCTAATCTCGAAACAATAGTAGAGAGGAGACCGACATAAAGTGCCACCTCCGCTGTGTAACTAACTGTGATATTAAAAAAACAAGGAAACAGATTTTACTTAACAATGATAAAATTGACAAGTCGTTCAAATACAATTTCCTTATTATTTATCTAGTATAAACACTATCTACTCTTGTGCTGAAGGGTGAATGTTGAAAAATGGAATGTAATGAATTTGTAAGTTTACAAATGATTTACAAATATAGATATATAAATATATTACAACATGTTTTCCAATTATAGGAACAAAAATTATATCAGCTGTGCTGTTATTCAATTATAGTACAGGTATCAGCTGTGCTGTTAATTACGTCTATAACAGTTATTAGCTATGCTGTTAATTACGTATAATTTATCCACTATGATCTTATTATTGTCTCTTGCTACGCTAATTCACGTTTTCTTCATTGACTTAAATGCTCACAATTGCCGACGGAAATGGTACTAATGTGTACTCATCTCTCAAAACGTTCTGTTCTCCTTAGTTCGATTCTTCTTCTTCTTCTTCGTTCGACCTGAAAAGGACGGTGGTTGCGTTGTGTCTGTTTGCGCCTAAGCTGTGATATCTGCACCTTTCGGTCGACACATCCGACTTCTGCACAGCATTTTTTAGGACCGGGTTTGCCTTCCCATTTCGATCCACACTCGCTCAGCCAGCCTGCACAGCTGCAGACTGTTTCCAGGACCACCACGTGGAGGTGGAGTGCGGTCTTGACCAGCTCTGGTTCGCTGGTCCTGACGCAGGCAGTCAAGCTATGAGTCGCTGATAGTTCGATTGACACACCACCTGCTGTGGATCGTTCCTTTAGCCCACCCAAGACTGAGGGGGACTAAAGATGTAGCTCAGGTACAATCTCTGTGCTCCTGCGAAGTTTCAGGCAGCTGGATTGACTCGATATACGTCCTCAGGTTTGATGACACGAATAAAACCCTCTAAGATTTTTAAACTGGCCAGGTTTTGACTCGACTTAGTGAAGCAGGCTGCAGGTCAATGCCCTCCGGTAAGCTATAAATCAAAGCTGACAGCTCCTCTCTTCAGTCGGTCGGTATCTGGCTTCGTGTCGGGTTGCGTGTTTTAGCATAAAATCTCGCCCGATTATATAGGCAGGTAAAGTACTTTCTACTGGTTAAGGAAAGCGTTTGGTTGGTTCCTGGCGGAGCAAGCTGATTGGTTGCCTGCGGTTTCGTCTCATGCCCCGTACAGCCTAATTTTATTCAGTTTTCTTCCGCCATATTGCGTGAACAAGATGGCCGCGACCCACATCCGAAAAAACAGGGCTTAAGTTTTTCCTGGCGTAACTTCAGGTAATTTATTCTGTCTCAGAGACTGGTGAACGTTGCGCGTTGATTGGTTGGGCGATCAACATATGGATTTAACTAAGAAGTGGGTTTACACAACTCGTTTTCACGACAACAGCCAGCGAAAGCATAATTCGCCTGTCATAAATCATCACGCGAGCAGGAGTTTGGCCGCAAACGGTTTGACGTCCAGCATTTCAGGGGAGATAATAAGATTTACCGACCACATTCGTGTGTTCGCGGTCCCAGGGGAGATAATTATCTGATCTATAGCAGAAGAGACGAGATCAAAGACGGTCATATAGCAAACTTTTCCAGCTTTAATGTAAATGTAACTAATCGCTATCACCCAGAAAGAGATGTTTTAATTGACTGATAAATACACTAGGCGACTGACTATTGACGGAATGTAAATTTACTTCTAATTCATTACGTGTAATTGTGTAAGTGACTAGTGAAATATCATGTGGCGAAACAAATAGCTAGTAATGACAAGCGATATTTGTAAAGTAGTCATAACTAAATTATCACTGATATTGTGCGCTGAGAGTTTACCGGGGGCGGGAAAGGGAAAAGGCTCATACCTTAAAACCCAACCCGTAACAGGGGAGCAAAGCATGATAAGATAGGCTAAGACCTGTGTGCTTTTAATTTAATTAAATGACGGAGTGGATAAGAGATCTTACCGTACGCGTGACAGGATAGGATATTGATATTGTGATTAAATGTTTTGTTTTCTTCTAAATCTAGTACTGATCACAAACCAGCCTGCCAGCGGTCTAAGTCTAAATACAACCAGTAACAGTCTTTATCGGGTCTTCGATGTTGACCTGTGCGGTCCTCTTGCTTCATCCAGAGAGAGAAAGCGTCCAAACGTATAGACAATAAGAATCAATTATAACTGGAGACACCAAATATCCAGATATTTTCCATTCAATTATATCAGCCCGCTGTGGCGAAATATCTAAACATAACATTGTTCCCGACTACTGACCATTGTGTTGTCAAGTGGATTTATCCAGAAAGATTTACTTACCAGACATTTCCTTAAACTATTGGAAGTACTAACTACTGTCCACTGTGAACACTAGATCTTGGTAATTATTTTGCTACCTGAACTATCTGATGTGACATTTCCATATCCGATAATCACCACCAAAGTAAGCGTTCCCCATTAGGAGGATTAATTATTCGTGGAGGAACTGGGGCTCACTTCGGCGAACCACCACACTGGACTTTGTTACATATACCATGATGATATGTTCAAGATGTTGGTAAACAACTAGTAGGTAAGCGAGATTGAATGTGGCCACAGATTGACAGAGTGTGAATAAGAGGAGTGAATATTTCTATTTGTATAATCATTGTACCCACTTCTTTTTTTGTTCGCTAATACTGTTATTTTACAGGACAGATTAATAAGGAACTCTGTTCTTTACTTTATCGTCTATTTCTATTCCCTATCGTTAATCTTTTGACCTTTTGGGGTTATTAACTTCTTGCGGGATTTTTTTTTTCTCAACAGAGGGGATAACACTTATGGGGTTATTTTCCAAATTTTGTAACCTATGATTTCATTTATATATATATATATATATATATATATATATATATATATATATATATATATATATATATATATATATATATATATATATATATATATATATATATATATATATATATATATATATGTTTGATGTTGTGAGTAGTTTATACGATAATAAACTTAACAAAACTTAATTACTTGTGTTGGTCAGCTCAGCCCATATCCATATTCCATTTACTATAGTTTACACGTTTGTGTGTCTTGTCGTCACTTCACTGTGTGGGTGTGTGTATAGTTAAACGCATATGTTTTTATGTACGAAAAGTAGGGTTGTCTGATAATAAATTACAGTCGTAAAGATAGGCTGGACTAGAGTATCTTCTCAATCCAGTGACAGATTCTACCCTTAAACTATTCCCTCGTGAAATCTATTTCTATACCTTATTTCTCCCTGAGTTACCACCTTTTTCAGTTCTATTCAGACGGGACCAAATCTATCTTGAATTCCTATCTAAATTTACGGCACCATATGCTCCGTCTGTTTACTCTTATGCAGATTTGCGAACACATCTACGAGCTCATGCCCAGACGGGGTTCTCTGTAATTATCACTACGGAAGTCTAGACTGAAATGCTTATGCAATTTACACCTGTACCTGAATTCGTTCATCAAACGGATAATCGCTGACATTCGGTGACCGCAGACTTTTTTTTTTTTAGACAGACAATGTGGTCTTCCTTTTTCCTTTCAGTCAAAGTGTCGGAAGGTGTTAGCAATGAATCACAAATACAGGTGCTCACTCCTTCTCTCACCTGTACTCCGTCTGGGGCGGAAATGAGTTACGCAACGTAAACAAACACTCCACGTTCACAGAAGTCATGACCGTATATTATCGATCATGTTTACACTCACGGCTTCGTACTCGTATTTTCTCAAGGTAATCTCTCCCACGATGTATAGTTATCTTCCTGACAAAACTGTCCGGAAATGATTACATCATTCTCCCAGCCCAGCAAGCATTGACAATACGTGGTCCGACAGAGACATTCCCAGCGATAAGATAATCAACTATGGTCTTTCGAAAGTTGTTTACTTATTAATTGGCCGCACCCATGCACGGTCTGGCAGGAAACTGTGTTACACATTAGTAAACCACCCTTATCTCTACCGATCCCAGTTGTGCATATGGGTTCAAACGAACGGGATTGATTGCCCTAATCAGCAAAAAGATGGTCGCTGAAGTACCGACATAACAAGAATTGAGAGGAGGCAGTGTAATCAATGAAACGAAAATACCAAATACTGTCAGAGGTGGTAAAAACTAAAGTGAAGGGCACAGAATGAATTATAGGATGGCACAAGTAAATGTGACGTTCGAGATTATTCTGTCACATGCTACTAACTGGAGTCGCAGGTTATATTTATGTAAAAACTTTATTTCTCCCCTTATATTACCTAAATATTTGTGCATGTCATGCGCTAATTATGTTTACCTGCGTAAGTATTTGTCGTTGTTTTAAAAATATTTTAAGCAAGCATGTTGGCGCATGTGTCAAGTATTGTATGGCTTTTTTTTTTCTTTTAAATAAAATTTTGCCTTGTTTTGGCGAGGCTCTGCACGTTCAAACTGGACACAAGGTCTGTCGGTTATATTAGTTAGCTTGTCCAAATAGTACAGACCATGTGGTCTGGTTATACAATTGTTTTGTGCTATATGGCTCTGAAACACGGAGAACTTACAGATTTTCAGAAATGGGCGCTTGGCGTAATCCTCGGACGGTATGACAAGAGCACTAATGTGGAACTGGTGACAAGAAAAAGAACAGATGCCAATAGAACAGGAAATGATCAGAAAACGCTAGCGATGGGTATGAAATGCATTGAGCAAACCTGTTGATAGCATTACAGGGTAGTTCTTATTGTGAAATTCCCAGACTATAAGAGGCAGAGGGAGAGCAAAAAACAAATCAATCAATCAATACCCTTTAGCTCCCGAAGGAGCATAGGCCTTCAACAAACACACGCCAAGTCACGTGCCATCCGCTCAAGTTCTTACCACGTTTTCATCATCATTTTCACTTCTGTTATCTATCTCTCTCCTCCATTAATTTTTTTTTGGTCTACCTCTGCCTCTCTTTCCATGGGGATTCTAGAACAAGGACTGCCTTGTAATGCTATCAACAAGTTTCCTCAGTATGTGTCCTATCTATCGCCATCGTCTTCTTCTCAACTCTTGTTCAACTGGTTCTTGTCTGGTTCTTGTCATCACTTCCACATTTATGACCCTATCATACTATTTCAATCCTTCTTTTCTACACAAGCAACCATTTATGAAAGTCTGTAGCTTTTTGGTTGTTGTTTTTGGTGTTCTCCGTGTCTCAGAGGCATACAATAGGACTGACTTCACATTTGAGTTGAAGATTCTTATTTTCGTGTTGGACTTGATTTCTCTTGATCTCCATATGTTTTCTAATCCAATGAAAGCTCTTCTTGCTTTTTGTATTCTTATTTTGAAAAACACATACATGGAAGAGACATGGAAACAAAAATAAAAGTTATCAAGAATACAAACTGAGCGGATGGGGGAGACTTGGCATCGATTGGCGGTCTATACGCCTGGTGGAGTTAAAGTATGAAGAAGATGAAGGATGGAGCATCTTCTAGTGTGACTACCTGACGTCATTGAAATCTTGTCTCTTATTTAATAGATACGCAGATCTTCTTCTTCTTCAAGTACCATGCCTAGTGGCGTAGGAGATCCTGTCCTTCCACAGCTTTCTGTCTCCAATACTATTTATCAATTCTGCTGTTGACTTTCTATGCCACGATGTCAAACTGCCCAGTTTTTGCTTTCTTTGTCTTTCTCTATCTCAGGTCATAGATATTTAATATGGTTCAAAATTAAGAGACCTTTTAATAACAAACATAAAATTTTGCTACGTTTTGACGACGTGCTCCCCGTTCAACCTAGACACAGGGTCCGTTGGTTATATTACGGCGCCTTTATGTGAGAATAAATGAAATCAGTATGAAAGGTGAGAGAAAGGAAGGGCAGAATGTCAGACGGGTCTGCGTGCCCAATTCTTATCCCTTTGAAAATAAAGTTCGTTCGTTCTTTTTTCTTCAATCTGACCTGTTGTTACGATATATTCCAACTTTCCTCTTCTCATAACATGCCCAAAAAAAAGTGGATTGCTTCTTTCTAACTTGTGAAATAAGTTTCTTTTGTGCATTGACATCTTTCAGGACATCCTCATTACTCGTTTTGACTGTCCATGGTATTTTTAACATTCTTCTGCAAAACCATATCTCTGTGGCATCTAGTGACCTTAAGGTCTTTTATGTTTGGACATGCGCCTTAATATAACCAACGGACCCTGTGTCTAGGTTGAACGGGGAGCACGTCGTCAAAACGAGGCAACATTTTATGTTTGTCAAAAAGTCTTTTAATTTTGAACCATATTAAATATCTATGACCAGAAATTTGACCTCAGCCATTATTTTGTCAGTGTCACCGATTTCTCACAAAAGATTTTTGTCTGGATTTGTCACTATCACCACGGCCAGTCTTTAGAGAAATCACCACCAAAAAGTCCCGGACGTCAAGTTAATCTGACCGGGAATCTGATCCCCGGACACAACCCATTTTTTACCGTTCGGTCGGTAATCCTACTTTGAAACCTTCCCCCGTGTATTATTATCCTTTATAGTAAACAAGGATTCAGATCTGTGCCTTAATTACAGCTTAGACAAAGAAGGCACATGTCAAGGCTTTTTGACAAATGTTTTCTGACCGTCCGATGATGGCACTTTCGGTGTCCAGTGGCGCGGGAGAAAAGATCATACCAGTGTTTCCTGCTGAGAAAACCACCGATATGGGAGAACCACAGTCTGACTTGGAAATTACAGGATACGCAGGGTAATCCTTCAGTACAACGGCTGGAGAACGTGTACCATATTTAGCTGTCAATAGACCTGGTGACTTTTACACTCAGCAGCTCACTACTATATCAAGTGAGGCTACTCTGGAAGCTTGGTCGAGTGCCTATTGATTTTAGCAGGCATTCAAAAGTGACATTGACATTCGAGACTTGTAGCTGCAGATTTTTATTCATCTTCTCTTTTCTTTCTGTCTTTTTATTTTTTTATTTTTATTTTTTCATTTTCTATATCTTTTTCGTTAGCTCTTTGAGGCTGACTCTACTTTTTTATTTCTTTAATGCTCGTAGTTTATAACCTGAGACGGACAGCCAGCTTTATAAGAGAAAAGATATGGTTATTTAAGAGCGAACGAAGAAGAAGAAGAGGAAGAAGAAGAAGAGGAAGAAGAAGAAGAAAAGGAAGAAGCAGAAGAAAACTGTTAGTGCCCTAGCAACGAGAGAGAGAGAGAGAGAGAGAGAGAGAGCGAGCTGTTTAGCGTTGACCTCCTATCCAGCGTATTAAATGTGGCCTGGCCAAGTGTGGAGTGTCGTAGATTTTTTGATAGGTATTTAAGATCAATTATGGTCCCGTCTGAATAGAACTAGAACAGGTGATAGCTCAGTGGGAGATAAGGTAAAGAAATATATTTTTCACGAGTGAAATGGTGAAAGGTAAAGTCTGTCCCTGGATTTGAGAGATAATCTATCCAGCCTATCGATTACGACTGAGATTCTTAGATCAGACAGTTTTCCTATAAATATATATATATATATATATATATATATATATATATATATATATATATATATATATCTTCTTCTTCTTCTTCCGTCCTTAGCCACCGACCGTCAAAGCAGTCAGTGGCCATTACGCCTAGTGGCGTCTTAGGGCAACAGCAGATAGGTTTTCTTTGCCATTGTTTCCCATCACGCCTATTGGCGTCTTTAAGGCAACGGCAAATCAATCCATTTGCTGTTGTTTCCGTAATCGAAGTGACTGGCAAACGGGTGATCAGCCCGTATATATATATATATATATATATATATATATATATATATATATATATATATATATATATATATATATATATATATATATATATATATATATATATATATATATATATTCAACCACTCACCTCTACACACACACAGATAAGTGACGACATTTAGACGCACAAACGTGAAAACTATCTTAATGGATGTAGAGATATGTTGGGACGAGCTGACCGACACATGTAGATAAAGTTTATGTAAATTTTATTTATCATAAAGAACTTCACAACAGCAATATTTTGAATATCAATCAAATACAAAATAAACAATACTTAAAGAATTAATTATAGAGTTAGACTCATAGGTGTAATCCTCCCTCCCTCTATTGAAACAAGATCCCGTTAGAAGAAAGTTATTAACCCCAAAGAGTCAAAGATTTATATGCTATGGTCTAGTATTTCCCTCTACCGTAAAGAACAGAGTTTATATGTTACTCTATTCTGAAAGGGACAGCATTAGCAAAACTTGCTTAAAAAAATACACAAAGTGAGTACATGGATTCTCCAAGATATATATATATATATATATATATATATATATATATATATATATATATATATATATATATATATATATATATATATATATATATATATATATATATATATGAGAATTATTCATTCATCCTTCCTCTCTTGTCAGACAACCGTGGCCATGAACATTCTTTCTTACCTAATACTTATGTTATATCTTCTGGAACAATCTTTAGGACACACACACACAGCATATCCAGTGTTATGTTTGGCAAAGAGAACCCCAGCTCCTCAAAGACAGATTTAAGTCCATTTCTCCGGGGAGCGT
Organism: Oreohelix idahoensis; assembly: GCA_024509875.1. NCBI lineage: Eukaryota > Metazoa > Mollusca > Gastropoda > Stylommatophora > Oreohelicidae > Oreohelix > Oreohelix idahoensis. Next base: position 68,978 of record JAMPIV010016780.1, read on the forward strand.
TCACTTTGTTATTTTTATTTAGTATTACTGTTTATGTCTCATTTAATTTGTCCAGGTAAGAAATTTAACAGCGCTCACAGTGTCAATAGCTTTAGATTTTCCAGTACATAGGAAATGACAGGTTGGTAACTTCTCTCAGTATAAAAATTCCTTGTCACACCACAAATGGTCAAACGTCGGGAAATGTTAATGTTTGTTAAGTCACCGCAACGGGCTGACTGTAAATGAAATTTGGGAAAGAATATAGTCTGGATCTATAGGCCCAGTTACAATATTTATTCTTAATGTTCTTTGGGTTGGTACTCTGTCTCTTTCTGGGTGCAAAACACGATGCCAGACAGGTTTACCTTGAAGATCCAGGTATTAAGTACAAAAATGTTCTTTCGTATGGTTATTCTCAGGTATATATGGAAGCCGCTGGTAAGGTTTAGGGTTTGACCCAATACTGTGTAAAGGAGAAAAAATACAATATTTAACCATAATATAGCATTCTCAATCCTATCCTTAACCCGCGTAAAATATAATAACTTAAATTATAACTACATGCTTAGTAGTCTTATCGTTTAAAACTCCCGTGAAATAAATTCTAGTCATTTAAAGAAATTAATCATCATGAATCAGAAATAAATACATATTTCGTCAATACTCATGATGAACAGTGCATTTACTAGTTGGTTAAAATATTCTCTGACTGGTTACTAGCAATTAATTAAATTTATTTTATAGCTGTAAGAGTTAAGCTAGAAATTATTATTTATTCTGCTAGCCGATGTACCACAGTAAATCCTAGAAAAATATAAATGACGGACCTATCTAATAAATCACTCTGCACAAAAAATCTTAGAGAAATATAATACGGACTTAACTATTAATCACTCGAACTTCTAGTAAATATAATTCCCTTCACACAAACTTCTAAGACTATCTCCATCGAAAAACTAAGAAACTTCACTAATACATGTGATTCTAGAAATTGAAGCTTGATGTCTTTAAAATCTGAGGAGTACTGAATAATGGATTTTAGAAGCTGGAGAATATATATTAAATTTCCAGAACCTCGCTCAGACTTATTACTGTTAACACCTTCGTTTAGATTTCGTCTTTTCCTCGGTCGATCTGCGAATCAGACAAAATCTTCACGCCTTTTACCGCTCACAGACCCTGGCCATCGAGCGAAGCCCGTCCTTTGATCTGGCGATTCGCCGTGTTTAATTACCTTACAAACGAACGATTCAGGGGAAGGTAATAGAAATTGTCTGCCCTTGGTTCAAAATTATCTACTCAAATTATTTCCCCTGATCACTGTCTAACGAAAAATACGTTTAAACTTATCGCCACCTTCCTCTGTTACGTCTCCCTCTGTCTGATCCTATTACAACGCTTTTCAATCGCTGGCGTTACAATTTACAGGTAACCGGCTCAGCGTTAGCTAACTAGGTCTGCTGGTAAACCTTCATCAAAGGAAATAGCGAACAGCAATACAATATGCGTGCTAAATTAGAAAAAGAGACAGAGCTCTGAGTGTAGGAGGGTTTTGTGTTAACAAAACGTGCGTAGATGAAAGCTAGGTAAAAGAAAAGTGTAGGTAATGAAATAGATATATGAAAGCTATTATCATAATATGTCACATGGAGAAACGTTATCGCTAACTTGTTTAAACTTTATTTTAGGACTTAAAAACTTTGTTAAGGCGACACGCGCACTGCTCAATCTAGACACGAGATCCGTCGGTTATATTAGTGCGTATGCCCAAATATAACACACCTTAAGGTCTGGTAATATTGTATTTATAACTAACTCAAAGACTAGCTCAGAAAAATGGATTGCTAATGGCAACAACATTTTTAGTTAATTATTGTGAATTTATGCTTTCTCTTCTATGGTGTCACGGAAAGTCTCATTTGAAGTTGCTATGGTCGGTTCTCTGGAGTGCTGTGGTAATCTCTTTCTCGCCTTGTTACTTGATGTTTGGTATATGTCTTCCTATTACTATCACTAGTTATCTACAAATAAGTAAATAATAGGACTTATCATAATGCTTCTATTGTTACTTTCCTGTTTTCGTTATTTTCTATTTATATTCAGCTCCCCAAGGAGCATAGGCTTTGACCTTCAACAAACTTATGCCAAGTCTTCCTGTCACGTGCCATCAGCTCAAGGTATCTCCATTCATCCCCTTCATGCCTGACTCCAGTTCTCTTCTCCACGTGTTCTTTCGTCTTCCTTTTCCTCTCTTACCCTGTGATTCCAGAACAAGGAATGCCTGATAAGGCTATTAATAGATTTCCCCTATGTGTGTCCTATCCATCGCCAGCGTCTTCTTCTCATCTCTTGTTCCACCGGCCCTTGTCTGGTTATTGTCATCAGTTCCACGTCAGTGATCTTGTCATACCACGTCAATCCTTTTATTCTCCGCAGGCATGCATTCATAAAAGTCTGCAGCTTCTAGGTTTTTGTTTTTTGTTCTTCTCCATGTTTCAGAGACATACAATAGGACTGACTTGACATTTGAATGAAAGATTCCTCAAGGAGCATAGGCGTAAAAAATAACAACTCACACCACGTCCTCTTTACCATCAGCCTAGTGTCTGTCCATGTCTTCATTATACATTTCATTTATGTCCTCAGTTTTCTTCACCATATGTTTTCTATCTACCTCGACCTCTCTGAAACTGGGTGTCCCAGAACAAGGACTGTCTTGTTAGTCTGTATACGCTTTACCTCATTGTGTGTCCTATTTATTGCTAGCGTTATCGTAACTCTTATCTTAACTTAGCAAGTCATCATCATCATCATCATCATAATTTTCCTGTTCGCTCCAAATGGAGCATAGAGCCACATTTTCAGCCAGTACCCAGGCAGAAAGCCTGGACCAAACAGTCAGATATTCTTGCAGCACTGGTTTCTGTGACAGTCTGTTTTACTATATGAAATTGCCAGCCGCCATGCACAACTTAATTCTAGTCGCCTTGCACGACATGCTTGAGGATGCATTCGTCTTATTCTTTCTGTGTCTCTTCAGAGACCAGCGAGAACCACACGAGGCTAGTTTAGCATGTATTTGTTGCTACATTTTCCACTGGATGAATATCGACCTCGACGAATAGATACAGTAGTATCTGTTATCAAAGATTGGCTGGCAGAAGCGTCTGGATTCTCCTGCCCCGATATACGTGATTGTCTAAGAAGCCGCATTGATAAGACATCTGTACATCTATTTTATATTACCATCTTCTATTTTCCCGTTCCTTTTGCCAATTATCATCCAACGATCTCCCTCGCGCAATTTTGACTGTAATTATATCCATAAATGTCCAGGGGCTGAGGCCGAGGGGGAGATTTAAGGGGACTTAAAGAGAAAAAAAGTGGAAAAGAGCAGGAATTCAATGCGCTAAAAATGGTTTTCTATTCGAGCGAGAGATGGATAAGGATTGAGTTATAGAGTACGGAAATACGTAGCAAAAAAAAAAAAAAAAAATTCTAGGAGGATAAAGGAGGAGGATTACAGAATGAGAGTTAAATAAGGAGGAGTATTTTTTTTAAACATAGGAGGGGAGGGATGTGTGATTGAAAGCGTGATACAGATATCAAACCAAGGTCTGTTATAGCCCCCTGCAAAGTTTGAATCATAAGACAAAACACACAAACAAACAAAATTGGTGAGCCCTTCCCTGGAGATGTCATAACAATGAATGAGATTAAATGTTTCTTACTCAAAATGGCTTTGACTTTTCCCATCCTCGGGGTTACGAGTTTTTCACTTAATTTTGTACCTATGCCAGGTAATAAAAATGCGAAAGGCTTTTTTCACCTGCTTTGTGTCTCTCCACAAAGCGTCCGAATTCGCTAAGCGGTTAGGACGCTTTCCTGTCGCGGCGAAGTTGCCGGCTCCTGGGATCAAAACCTAGTGGCGTCACGCTCCAGTCTACCCAGCTGTAAATGGGCTCAATAACTTTCACCTACAGTGTTTACGCTATGATATTTCATGGAAAGACAGAGTGACAAATGTCACGGTGCTATCATACTCTGACCATCAAAGCTTGCAGATACTGCTTGGACAGCACAGATCACGCTGGCATGCCAACCATGTCCGTCACACGAAGGATGGTGGCATTCCCAACGATATTTCGTCTGGACAATTGACAGATGGCAAAAGAACAGTCGGAGCTATCACAACTGAGGTTCAGATATGTGTGTAAGAGAGACATGAAGACACTGAACATAGATCTAGAATCCTGGGAGGACAAGGGTGCCGACAGCACCAAGTAGACGTGTGTAAGAGAGACATGAAGACACTGAACATAGATCCAGAATCCTGGGAGGAAGAGGGTGCCGATAGCACCAAGTAGACGTGTGTAAGAGAGACATGAAGACACTGGATAAAGATCCAGTATCCTGGGAGGACGAAGGTGAGGATAGCACCAAGTAGACGTGTGTAAGAGAGACATGAAGACACTGAAGATAAAGATCCAGAATCCTGGGAGGACGAGGGTGCCTATAGCACCATGTAGACGTGTGTAAGAGAGACATGAAGGCACTGGATGAAGATCCAGTATCCTGGGAGGACGAAGCAGCCGACTGCACAAAGTAAAGATGCTCTCTACGACGTCGGCTCACATTGAATGAAGAGAACAGAACCCGTCGACAGAAACACGAGGAAAAATTCGGCTGAGGGTTGTTAACTTCATAGACACATTATCCCCATCGTCAGTTACAAGTAGAGGAGGCCATTACTAATTTGTGGCATGTATGATTTTTGTCACGTATGTTTTTATTTCCAGTAGACATTTAACACTAAAGCCAAGTGTTCTATGCATGCAGAGAGACTAAACCGACAAGAAGTTCCAGATTGCCGGAACCGGTCTATTTTTTTTTTTTCACCCATTTACTTAAAGCATGCCACTCTCAGCCACAGAGTTGTCCTTTAGTTATGTTGTGCAAAGTTTGATTTCTAAATAAAACGTGATGTAAATAACTTTGTCAGTTTCCATAACTGAGGGTTGCAGGGTACAACAAAGACTTCTTTCATCTTCATCAGTCTTTGGCCGCTGACTGACAAAGCAGTCAAATAATATTACACTAGTTAGAGACAGCACGGAAATGTCTGTTAAGTCCAGGACAAACTGGAGTGTACAAGTGGTCGTCGTGCAGCCTTCACGGATAAGGGCAGAAATTTTAAGAGTTCGTGTTTGCATATTACAGACACTAATAAATAATTTTGGTACACGGAAATCGCATCTCGAAAAGTAGGCCAAAATAAATAGACCCAAGGAGCTGCTGAAGAATACAAGAGAAATAACTTAACGTTGGTTGAAGCCTCTGGAGAAACAGGGGCGATATTAAATCAACCCATAAGTTTCGATCAACAATAACGTGGGGGTGGGGGAGAGAAAGAGAGAGAGAGAATAATAAGGAGAGAAGAGGAAGAAGAAATGTTGTTTTAAAAGATTGATTAGATGCTGAGAGCGACAATAACAATATTAGTTGAACAAATTCTGGAATGTAAATGAACTCTCTACATTGGATTTGTAGACTATGAAAAGACATTTGACTGAGTAAACAGAGAATCACTTTGGAATTTGATGAGGCATTATGGAGTGCCCTTGAAGATCAATGATTTAATCAAGAAAATTTATAAAGATATGACGTGCAGAGCTCTTCATGAGGGACAATTTATAGAACCGTTTGGGATAGGAACTAGAGTGCGACATGGATGTCTCTTGTCTCCATTTCTCTTCTTACTGCTATAGATTGGGTTATGACAACATTGACTTCGCCCAACAGAAATGGAATTCGGTGGAATCTGACTAAAGAGTCTGACGATCTAGATTTTACCGAAGGCCTGGCTCTTCTGTCCCATAACCGTAATCAGATGCAGGTTTAAAAAAAAGGTACAGGATCACGTTACACGCTCATTGAGGCATATTGGGAAGATAATATTAGACCTATGGGTGTGGTCAGCATCACGCCGGCCGCCTTTAACCTTCCCAGAGTTGCTTCGCTACCCAATTTTAGAAGCTGGGTCGATCCCGGAGCCGTTTGCGGCTTTAAAATCCCACCTCAACTGGGAACCGAACCAGGACCGCCGAGCTGGGAAGCCAGTGCACTTACCACCGCGCTACCGCAGCTCTTAATCAGATGCAGGATAACATGAATACTCGGTGAGAAGTCAGAGCAAGTTGGTTTGAAAATACACAGGGAAAAGACAAAGATGTTGAGAATAAATGCAGAAAATATTAACAAGATTGAACACGAAGAAACAACCCCATCAGATTAAAATTCCTACAGATACCTTGTATATTGGCAGCAATACAGACACAGTTGGCGGACAGACAATGGAATGAAAATAAGAATACGAAAGCCCAGAGGAGCAGAGCTTTCATTGTAAATTAATATTAGACAAACATAAAGGTATGTTTTCAGGCACTCGTAAGAAATAAAGATTTCTTACGAGTGCCTGAAACCACACCTTTATGTTTGTCTAATATTAATTTACTGTTTACAGGCCTCGGGTTTCCCTTCCTTATGTGAGCTTTCATTGCAATGGCAAAAATATGGAGTTCAAGAGAAATCAAGTCCAACACAAAAAATAAGAATCTTTAACTCAAATGTCAAGTCAGTCCTACTGTATGCTCTGAAACTTGGAGAACAACAAAAACAACAATCAAAAAGCTACACACTTTCATAAATGGGTGCTTGCGTAGAAATCGAGCGACTAGATCACCAATGTGGATCTGATGACACGACCCAAACAAGCGTCAATGAACATAAAGATGGAAAGAAGACGCTGGTGATGGATAGGACACACACTGAGGAAAGCTGATGATAGCATTACCAGGTAGTCCTTGTTCTGGAATTGCTAGGGTAAAAGAAGAAGGGGTCGACCAAAAACACACGGAAAAGAGAATCGGAGACAGAAACGAAAATTATGAAGAAGACATGGAAAGAACTTGAGCTGATAGCACGCGACAGGAGGACATGGCATGTGTTTCGCAGTCTATACTCCTTGGGGAGCTAAAAGGTGTTGATTGTTTAGAACTTTAGATGATGTTCTCAACCTTGTTTTGCTCATGGCCCCTTTATTAGCCTCATTCACCTCTGAAGGCCCCACTCATAGTCGCGGTTAGTTGGAAAAAAGGTACTGTACTATCTTGCTGTAGCCCCCTAGAAATATTGCTCCAACATGTGACAAGGCTTAAGGGAGTATTTTTTTCTTATTTTTATAGTTTCATGTTCTCCACTTAATTCTCACTTTCTTTCCCTCCTGTCTCTTGTTTGTCTGTCCCTGACGAAGACCTTGTGGCCGCAACGTAATTTTTTCTTGTCCTTTCTCTTTGTAAGACGTATTACTAATTGTGTGTTTTTGTAAAAAAATTTTCATTCTACCGTTTTACTCCCGTCTTACGGCAGTTCTCCCTCATATACTCAGATCATACCCCCTAGAAATATAGTATGGCCCCCTGGGTGGCCATACGGCCCACGTTGAGAACCGCTGCTTTAGATGATAAGAGTATCAGAATGGTTAGAGTGCTTGCTTCTTCAGTTACCAGGTTAAAAAAATGGTGGCGTCACGCTCCAGTCTACCAAGTTGTAAACGGGTATTTGACTATGCTTTTAAGTTAAGAAAAGCAAAGCAAGCGAGGAAGGGAACTTGTCACCTAAAATCATAACTTCGTATAGTAAACCTAGTGTATTGAAGTCTTCAAAACTGCATCTCCCAACGACAATATCTGCTGTGGGACTACCTTTACCTATAAGACGATAAAGCCGACGCATCAACATACCAGCATACCTTTACCTATAAGACGATAAGGCCGACGCATCAACATACCAGCATATACAAACGTCTTCTCCATTCGCATTCCTCGCTTTATTCACACATCATGTACGTTATTCAAATCTTCTATCAAATATTTCTCACTTTTCCTCATCTACCTTTAAAATTTATAGTCTGCTATTTTCACCTTCAGAAAATATCCCACCAATTTAGAAACGAGAACCTAACATTAGCCAAAAATCTCACTAGGAGAGCCCCTGGAGACGAGAATCATGTTAGAGGTAATTTCCCTCTAGAAGAACATTTTTTTTTGAACGCATCTCCTCGGCACTTGCGTCTTGCCCACGGGCACTCCAGACAAGAGAGAATAATGACAAAGTTGAAAATTGCACAACTAATGTCTGAACGCTACTTGTAGCTAAAAGGGACGAACAATCTTATTTGATTATGGGAGCGTTATTCGGTTTTTGTGAACGCATTAAGGACTCTAAAAACAAGTGTCTTGAAGAAAAAATAATGGAGCTTTTTTTTTTTCCTTTGGAATTGCTTAAGAGAACACAGCGCCCGAAGCCTTGCTGACAATTATTTCTTTTCTGTATTCAATCTTTCTCTCCCGTTCTATATATCTTCAAGGTCTTCATCTATCTATCTATCTATCTATCTATCTATCTATCTATCTATCTATCTATCTATCTATCTATCTATCTATCTATCTATCTATCTATCTTCGGGAGCCGCGCTGGTGTAATGGCTTCGGCGTTGTACTGGCGACCAGGTGTTCATGGTTCAAACCCGGGCGTCAGCGTTTGAAGAAATGCTTACTGCCGGAAATTTTACTGAAGAACCTGAACGGCTCCTGTGATAAACCCTCTGTGGATGGGAAGGAGCGAAGCTCCTGACCGGGTTGGAATGAAAGTCCTCTGGTTCCCCAGCCTCGCAATGACATGTCATTGGGCCGAAGGGCTGAAAGCCCAAGTGCCGCTGGTTTAAAAAAAAATAAACAAATCTATCTATCTATCTATCTATCTATCTATCTATCTATCTATCTATCTATCTATCTATCTATCTATCTATCTATCTATCTATCTATCTATCTATCTATCTATCTATCTATCTATCTATCTATCTATCTATCTATCTATCTATCTATCTATCTATCTATCTATCTATCTGCCTGCCTGCCTGCCTGTCTATCTACCTGTCTGTCTATCTATCTCTGTTTTTCTGTGTCTGTCTGTCTGTCCGCATACACTGTCTGTATACTTACCTACCTATCCCCCTACCTATCTGTCTGTCTGTCTGGCTGTCAGTCGGTCATCTACATATCTGTGTATCAAATAAGCCACTGAGCTCCATAGCAGTGCTAAGCTGGGGATTTACTGCCATCACAGAAATGCTCGCTGGTCTAATATGGGTGTGACCAGTTTAGAATACAGCACTTCAGCACGCGAAAAAGCAACCGAATAAAATTTTAATTCCTAACCACATCCAAAAACTCATCTATGATAATCATAACAGAAAGCGTGAGAACAAAACGTTGAAGAACTGAAGACGATTAGCTATCTGCAGCCGTTGTAGATCTGGCAAAAATCTTGAAAATTAAGAGCAGAAGCTACCAGAACTTGAGGAATGTTCAAAAGAAGATGTTTTGAGAAGATCACAGTCAGTTTTTGGAAGTGCCAATACAGGAGCCTCTAAACCATAGACTTGATCTGACGCAGACAATAAACTTTTCCTGCAGCACTTCACTGCATAAACAATAAGACATAATCGTGGAATGCTTCTTCTTCGTCTTCGTTCGCCCTCAGACATCTACATTAGTGACTCTAATAACAACAGTAGTCAGCTCAATGTTCCTGACATCTCCAAACAGTTTTTCGTTGAGAGATGTAGGTTGTTGCCATATGCCACTCCGTTCAGTTGGGCAGGACTGGAGCAGATGATCGGCTGTCATGGGGCTGGTGCCACAGGAGCAGAGATCTGTTGGATCAATCCAGTACTTGTGATATCCTTTATGGAAAGCAAGAAGAAACTGTGCATGCTCTTACATACATCACCCATCAGCTCCCCACCGAGCAAATGCCTTCAACAAACTTATGCCAAATTTATCTGGCCCGTGCTATCAGCGCAAGATCTGTCCATGTCATCTTTATCTTTTTCACTTCTGTTTCCAGTTCTTTTCTCTGTGTGTGTTCTTCTGTCTCCCTCTCTCTCTCTCTCTTACCCTGGGGATTCCAGAACAAGGACTGCCTGGTAATGCTATCAACATTTCAATCTTCTAAATAGGCCGCAGACGCTGAAAGTTTGAGATGGTAGCATTAATTATTCTCCTGTAATTATTCTGACGGGCCGACGAGCTCGTAAATTCTGTAAGCACTATCCCCTGAGTGCTGAACGTACTGAAAATTAGTAGTCTGCAACAAGTACATGCAAAGTGTTTTCGGGCATTGCTGTCTTAAGAGCTAAGGATGTTTGAAGCCAGAGTAGTATGTAAATATGTAGATACCAGGGTAATTATAGAATCGTGCACAATATGGGAGATTCCATTTTTAAACAAGACAAACAAAGCAAAAAACACCATCCTGACTTACTGGAGACGTTTTCCCCGCACTGTTAATGTTAATAGTTCTCCTGTATGGTTATCAGCACTAGATTATTCATTAGGCCCACTAGACACGGGCCTAGGGTCCCAGGCTTGCAGGATACTCCGCGAAAAAAAAAAAGCAACGGAGTCATAACGCATTGAGCTCTACAACAACGTCACGTGCACGACAGTTCGCTCGAGCGGGCAGGATAATAATATCTGTACATGTTAGTTTATTAGTTACTTCCACCCCGCTTTTTTACTTTTTTAAATTATATTTTCTTTGCAGGGGTCCCATTACCTTTAACAAAATCTAGGGGCTGTTTTTTTTTTTACATATGATATATTAATAAAAATATTTATCTGAAACCCATTAGTGCTTTTTCTAATTTTACCTTTTAGAAGATTGGAGAGGGCCCCAAAATATCTTAATTGCCTAGGGCCTCCGACGTTCTTAATCCAGCCTTGATGGTTATGTTGTATTTACTATATTATATCAATATATGTTAGTGTATTTTATGGAGAATAAAGATTGTATGTATATAATTAAGTATATATATATATATATATATATATATATATATATATATATATATATATATATATATATATATATATATATATATATACACGTGCGTCAGCATATTGTGTACATAGGTAAGCAGGAGCATAATCATAGTATTGCGCAGGATATGGTAGCTTCTTCGTAAAAAAAAAAAAAAAAAAACACCCATATTTTCATACTGGAGACATTATTCGCACTGTTTTTTAATGCTAATCTCCTTCATAGTATGTTGTATTTAATACATCACATCAGTGTTGTATTTAATATATCACATCACTACATGCCAATGTAATTAAAATAGAATAAAGATGCTGATGTGTATATATATATATATACGACATGGAAACATTTGATATTAAAACTAACTGACCATATTGAACTAACTGAGACGTCCTCCAAACTGTTGTTAATTCTAAAAATCCTCTTATATGTTAGGCTGTATTTTATTATATCATATTATATCATATCATAAATTGTCAGTGTATTTTATGGAGAAAAGGATGCTGTATTTTGTGAAGAGTACAGTTTCTGATATGTATGTACCATTATTTTCAACAAAAAGTAAGAATATTTGATCTAATGAAAGAGTACACTGAAACAGATCGCAAGGTCTTTTCAATTTGGACATTCACCCTAATATAACCTACGGACCCTGTGTCTAGGTTGAACATGTCGCGCCTCGCCAAAATGATGCAAAAACAATTTTTTTTAAAAATCTAAAGACAGTCCTGTGTGTTACAGTTCCACTTGTCTATTTCACATGAATGCCTGAAACATACCTTTATGTGTGTAATATTTATTTATTTAATGTTACAGTAGATGTGTTTTTCAACGCCAGCAAACTCCTTTTCTGTTCTCCAGCTTTCTTCTCTTACTCTCTCAAATTCTCCAGTTGATGCTTTTCTGTACTTGACTTTTACAGCCACATCTCTTGTGTCCGTCTTCCGTATGATTTCCGCTCCTTCTCATCGCGATCAACTTCATTTTCCTCGATTCGAAGCACTCCATTTCCTGCCCGTATTCTCCCTGTTCGAGTTCCACTAAATCCACCATCAGCTTTGTCAGTCGGGATGGCCCTGTCAGTAGCAGACGTGACAATAATGACCTTCACGGAAGCAATGTCATCTTAAGCTCTCTGGGTGACGATGACAGATATGTCTTATTGTTTTTATTTGACTTTATGAAAGCTTTTTTTTTTGGTAGAACCGCAGTTTAATTGTTTGTGTTCTTTTATAACTGAAAATTCTTAAATACGCCCTGTACAGTTCTTGTGGATCTCTGAAAAGACAAACAAGTAATGCCCTCAGGCATGTCATACAATCACCAGTCAATATCCTTTAGCTCCCAGAGGGACATAGGCCTTCAACAAAAATATGCCAAGTCCTCATGTCACGTGCCATCAGCTTAAGTTCTTTCCATGTATTCCTCGTCATTTTCAATTCTGTCTCCAAGTCTTCTCTGTGTTTTTAGTTTACCTCTGCTTCTCTTTCCCTGGGGATTCCAGAACAAGGATTGCCTTGTAATGCTATCAACAGGTTTCATCAATGTGTGTCCTATCCATCGCCAGCATCTTTTTCTCATCTCTTGTTCCAATGGCACTTGTCTGGTTCTTGTCATCATTTCCACATTGGTAACCTTGTCATCATTTCCACATTGATGTTCTACGCAAACACCCATTTATGAAAGTCTGTAGCTTTTTTATTGTTGTTTTTGCTGTTGTCAGTGTTTCAAAGCCATACTTCTTCTTCTTCGTTCACCCTCAGATGTCAACTTGAATAAGTTCAAAGAAAGCAGTGGTCAACCTGAGGCTGTTGATATCTCCGTAGATTTTCTCCAGGAATGGTACTGGTGATGGCCATATGCGTTTTCTCTGTTCCTCATATGTTGGGCACCTTTGAAGCAGATGTTCGGCAGTCATTTTATCAGTGCCACAGTCACTCATCAGTAGTTCCTATCTTTAATTTGTTGAATAGAAGGTATCTCAATCTGTTATGACCTGTGCGAAGTTTTCTGAAGATTACCACTTGTTCACTTCTGCTGAGCTGGTAATACGGATCATTTTGTGTGTGGCCTGAATGATCCCACTTGTGCCTGTACCTGCGGCTGATAAAACTCTAGGCCTTCTCATAAGTTATATTTGTGTCAAGTTGAGAAAGCTTTCCCCCTTCCTTTGCCAATCTGTCAGCCTCTTCATTTCCAGGGATGTTGCAGTGAGAAGGGATCCACTGTATCACGACTCTTTTGTATTGCTGACGTAGTCTGTGAAGTGTTACTCTCATGATGTTTCAAAGCCATACAATAAGACTGACTTGACATATGAGTTGAAGATTGTTATGTTTTTTGTGTTGGATGTGATTTCTCTTGATCTCCGTATATTTCTTAATGCAACGAACGCTTCTCTCCGCTGGGCTTTTGCATTTTTATTGTGATATCATTGTCTGTATTGCTGCCAAAATATGTCCTGTGTCATACAAGCCGACTGATATGAGGTTGTAGTTGGGGCTGCCAACCTTGTTATGTTAAAAACAAATTGCTACATAAATACCTAGTACATGTGAATGTTTGGTGCAGACTCCTTCAAGGGAACCAGCTGCAATGATGGTCGCATTCTCCACATGGTGCCCAAAACGGAACATGATGATGCTGATTAATTTAATGATAATTCATGAACTAGCTTTGTATTTTTAAGGACTATGGAACACTGAAGAATACACAGATATTTTATTACTAGATAGGAACTACCGATAAGTGTACCTGTGGCATAGATAAAATGACTGCTGAACATATGCTTCAAAGATGTCCAACATATGCTTCAAAGATGCCCAACATATGATCAACAGAGAAAGCACATGTGGCCGTCATTAGTACCAAAACCTCTATGGAGATACTTCTTCTTCTTCCTTCTTCTTCCTCGTTCGTCCTGAAAAGGGCGATGGTTGCGTTGTGTCTGTTTACACCGGAGCTGCGATATCTGCGCCTTTCGGCCGACACATCCGACTTCAGCACGGCATTTTTTAGGACCGGGTTTACTATGGAGATACAAATAGCCTAAAGCCGACCACTGCTTTCTTTGAAAATATTCACTTAGACGTCAGAGAGTGTACCAGGAAGAAGACAATTTATAAATATATACAAATATTAATCGCGTCAGAAATGAGTGCTAACTGAATTCCTCACTATTCCATGCATATCCATTGCCTTCTTTGTATGACTTCTACCTGACGCACACGTTCGTTCGTTCGTTCGTTGACTATATTGCTGTTATACCCTGTTCAACCTGAAAATTGGTTATAATTGGGGTATATTGTGCGTTTCCATAAGGTAAAGGTAGCTATATAGCAGCTACAGTCGTAGAGGAGTGAAGTGTCAGAGAATTAACCATACTAGGTCCAGCTTTTTTATGAGCCGGCGGTGACCAGCCCCCTTCCACGCTGCCTTTTAATCTCCCCTAACCTAAGAGAGACTGTACAGTATATCACAATTAGACTATCGCTGAAATTGTCCCGGAAAATGATTATTAAGTTCAAAGCGTTTCTCTTACGCGGTCGCCATTAAGCATCGTTATACAGATGGTGCCAGCACCTTCCTTCCACCCCGAGCTTCAATATTTTTGAAATGTCAGATATGCCTAAACACTTCGCTGATGGTGGGAAACTACCTCTGATGGCCAGATTACTTTCTGCTGTATCGCTCTCCTGCTGAGTTTCGTGCCTCTCAACTTCTCCACCCCTCTCTGTTCCTGATAGCTATGTACTGCGTCTTTGTATGATTCATTCATTCTGATCAGTCATTAGCGCTCATAAAAATGTGGCGAGTTATAAAACACGGAGATGAATCAGGGAGATTAGAAGGAACGCGCACGAGGTATGGCAGATTAAAATTAATCTTTCTGTCTTTGTTCAGCATGTTTCAGGGCTTATCTAACACAGGCATTTTTATTTTTATTTTTTTGACCTTCTGGAAAAGAACAATGTAAAATGTCAACTGATATGTTATTGAAATTAAGAGAGAGAGACACAGCGAGAGATTGAGAGAGATATATATGGTGGGAGAGAGAGATGGCAAGAGAGAGAGAGAGAGAGAGCGGCGCTTTTCAAATATGAGTATGGAGAGAATTTAGTAAATTTAAAATTTGAGACTGCTTCGAAAAAAAAAAAAAAAAGATATTAAAAAATTATACGAGTTGCCCAAGAAGTCAACATTTTATTAACAGTCTAAACTGATCATCGGAGCCGCTGTAGCGCAGTAGCTATTGCACTGGCTTCCTAGCTTGGTGGTCCATGGTTCGATCCCCAATTGAGGTGGGATTTTTTAGACCGCAAACGGCTCCTGGGTCGACCCAGCCTCATGAATTGGGTACCAAATCAACCCTGGGAAGGTTAAGGCGGCCGGCGTGATTCTAACCTCATCACCCCTAAGTGTGCCGATGGTCAAGAAAATATGGGCCTAACACCATATTCCCAATATGCCACAATGGGCGTGTAACGGGGATCCCCTAACTGATCATCACCATCATCATAATCATCCTTATCATCACCATCATCATAATCATCACCATCACTATCATCATAATCATCACCATAATCATCACCATCATCATAATCATCACCATCATCATAATCATCCTTATCATCACCATCATCATAATTATCCTCATCATCACCATCATCATAATCATCCTTATCATCACCATCATCATAATCATCCTCACCATCATCATAATCATAATCATCCTCATCATCACCATCATCATAATCATCCTCATCATCACCATCATCATAATCATCCTTATCATCACCATCATCATAATTGTCGTAGATTTTTTATAGGGGCATTAAGACTTGGGTTGGTTCCTTCTGAATAGATTAGAATAAGTGATAGTCACAGTGAGAGATGATAATAGAAATAGATTTCCCCGAGTAAGATGGTAGAATGTGATAGAGGCTGTCTCTGAGATCGAGAAATCTTCTCTCTCTCACCTATCTTCTACGACAGATTTAGAGTAGTCAGACAGTCTAACACCTATACATTAAATATATGTATATTACCACTCACGTGCACACACACAATTGACGACAGTGAGACACATAGACGTGGGAAAACTATAACACTGATTATACAGATAATTTGGAACGAGCTGACCAACGCGCTGATTAAGTACAAGAGAAATTTTAATTATCATCTAAAATTTCATCACAACACATAAAAATACATCAAAGCATATACAATTAGTCATAAAGTCACTAAGAGTGCTACAAGAATGATAGACCCACAGTATGATCCTTTCCCTCGATGTATAGCCCACAGTCCTGTTAGCAGAAAAGATGATAGCCCCCAAAGAGTCACGGATACATCTGCTGGGCCTAATATTTCCCCTGTTAAAAAAATATGAACAGACTTTGATAGTAGTATGGTCTATCCTAAGGAAAATACAGTTAGCAACAAATCTTGCATAAGGAAAGTTACAAAGTGGGTGAATCAACAAAGAACATCCCTCAGTCTACTTTCACTCGGTTCTTTCATCAGGGCCCTGACTCACACAACCTTACCTACAAGCGTGCTGCTGTTCGCGTCTGGCGCAAACTTTAGGACACTTCTCTACAGTGAATCTGTATTCTTTGGATAAAGAGAATCCCAGCTCTGCAGATACAGGTTTCTTCCACTGCATCCGGGGAGCATTCACTTCACCAGTTTAATTTTAAGATTGCTGTTAAGGTCACTTGAATCAGTTTGGGTAAGAAAGTTAAACGGGCACACAGGGTCAGAAATACGAGGTTTCCCTTAATTAGGAAAATAACCGGTGGACGACTTCTCTCAACAAATAATCTTGGTTCACCACACACTTGGTCAAATAATGTCGGAAAAGTTAATGTTTTTGTTCTGTAATTATTCTCGCCACAAGGCAGCATGTATATTAGAGTTTGTGAAGAAATATGATCTGGCTCAAAGGCCCATTATAAGCATTTATTCTTTAAAAAAAACCTGTTAGTGAGATTGGTATTCTGTCTATCTCTGAAGGCACACGCCCTGTCAGACAGGTGTTACTTAAAACCCACGTGGTTAAAGATATAAAATGTTTATGTTTCTCACAGGTATGTCTCTGTACTAAACGCCGGCAAAGTTGGGTTACCCCAGTATTCACTGAATAAAGAAAAAACACATATGAAATATTTTACATATTATGTACTCAATATAACTTACATTTTGAACTGCAAGCGTAGAGCTTGACTTGACGTTTAAACTTTCCCGTGAAATAAGTTATATATAAAAATCAATCATCATGAATTAGGAATACATACGTATTCCGTCAACACTCATGAGGCATCTAGCATTTATAAGTTAGTTTAGAAAAATTATTCTCGTCTGATTATTTAGCAGTTAAATTAAATTCATTATAGCTACATGATTTTAAGCTAGAAATTATAATTTTATTCCGCTTTCCACTGTAACTCATCAGCTAGAGAATATAACAGACTTATAAATTATTCACTCTGCACAAAAGAACTCGGGAAATAAAATAAGCGATTTAACACTTAATCACTCACAAAATACTAGCTACTTAATGGAATATTTACCTCAACACAGAACTACGGTATCACAACGAAACTAAGAGGTTCACTTATAAGTTTAAGTATCTAGAACGAAGTGACCACGTCTACTGCAAATGGAGAATGAGTGAAATCCAGTTTCAAACTCAGGTTAAGATATCTTAAACCAGACAAAAGGGTCCCAACTTATTTCGCAAAACGAAATAATCTCCCCTTTCCGTCTTAATACCTACGTCTGCTTAGACGCTAGCTCATAACTACCAAAACGTGCATCTTCGCACCTTACGCCAAAAACTGGCCGTGGAGCGTGAGTGTCATATGAGAAATGCTCGAGACTCTGTCTGCTCTGAGCGAGCATGTCAGGCGCGATTCACACCTCACCGAGTAACTCAGCCAAGGAAACTCGCGTGACAGGTGCAAATGTAGACAATTTGTCTGCTCATCATGTCTGATAGACTGAAATCCCACCTAAAATTATCTCGAGCAAGGGACTGACACGTTAGGTAATCTACTGCGTTTCTAAATGAGAAACCGAAACAAGGCGAAAGTTTGAATGGGAAAATAGTAATGTTTATAGTCGCAAACGTACGAATGCGAAAAACACAGGAAAAGGATAAAGAGTGATAATAAAATAGAGGACACGGGTAGAAAAAAGACGAGAATATAGAAAATTTATAGATCATAAAACTCTCTGTGACAATAATCATCCTTATCATCATAATTATCCTTATCATCACCATCATCATAATCATCCTTATCATCACCATCATCATAATCATCCTCATCACCACCATCATCATAATCATCCTCATCATCACCATCATCATAATCATCCTTATCATCACCATAACCATAATCATCCTCATCATCACCATCATCATAATCATCCTCATCATCACCATCATCATAATAATCACCATCATCATAATCATCCTTATCATCACCATCATCATAATCATCCTTATCATCACCATCGTCATAATCATCCTCATCATCCTCATCATCACCATCATCATAATCATCCTCATCATCACCATCATCATAATCATCATCATCATAATCATCCTCATCGTTACCATCATCCTTCAGCTCACCAACGAGCATAGACCTTCAACAAACGTATTCCAGTTCCTCCTGTCCTGAGCCATTAAACTCGTTCTTTCCATACTTTCCTCATCTCTGTCATCCATCTCTTCAGCTCTGTCATCCATCTCTTCAGCTCTGTCATCCATCTCTTCAGCTCTCCACATGTTTTCCGGTATCTACCTCTCGTGCCCTAGGGATTCTAGAACAAGATCAGCATTGTAATGCTATCAACAAGTTTACTTATGGTATGCCCTATGCTTCGTTAGCGTCTTTCTTATGTCTTGTTCCACTCGCTCGTGTCTTGTTCTTGCCGTGAGTTCTACTGCGGTGATCTTGTCGTAACCCTTTCAATCCTTCTATTCTACACAAGCACCGATGTATAACAGTCTGTCACTTGGCGAGCGTTGTTTTATTTTCTCCACGTATCATGAAATCGTAAAGAGTAGGCCATAAGACCGCTGCCCTGGCAAAATTTAAAAAATTAGAAACCTATCCAACACACCAATTTAATATTTATAGAATGTGTGATTCCTGTACACACACACTGGGATTCTCGCCGGTGCTACAGAGTTCGTGCACTGTGCTGAGATCATCCTTGTGTGATCTAAGTGAGGAGATCGGTGCACTGATGGGATTGTCCGTGTTCTATGAAGATAAGGTAAAGGTAGTCCCAACACAGATACTGCCGTAGGGGAGTGAAGTGTTAGAGACTTCACCATACTAGGTCCAGCATCGAGAGGTGGGGTCATAAGTTCCCTTCCTCGCTGCCTTTTCCTTCCATAACTCAAAGTCAGGTACCCATTTACGGCTGGGTAGACTGGAGCGTGTCGGAACCGTGATTCGAACGACGACAGTTATTAAAAAACGTAAAACCAAAGCAAAAAAAAAACGTCAAAATAAAGACAGTTAACTACCATTTCATTACATAAATGCTATATCACATTGATATAAGAACTGAACGTGAGATCTGACCTGTTCAGCGCGTGATTTCATAGCGAGCAACAATTTTTGCTGTCTTTTGTAACGTCAGTTCATTGTCTACTTTAGATTGCATATTATTTTTATTTTGTTTCTGGGAATAACATATATATAATTTTTACAACATTTGTCAAGTAGCAGTTATGGTAATTTGTTTTGATGATAGTTTTATGTATATCCAATGGGATACAAGTTAGGATATATCACAATCGTAAATATCATCATCATCATCACGCTTCAGGAGCATAGGCCTTCAACAAAAAGTTGTACCATGTTTTCCTGTCACGTGCCGTCATCTCGAGGTCTTACCGTGTCTTCTTCATGTCTGTCTCCAGTTCTCTTCTCCATGTGTTCCTTGGTCTACCACTACCTCTTTTACCCGGGGGGGGGGGGGGGAAGGGGGGTCCCAGAACAAGGACTGCATGATAATACTATCAACAGCTTTCCTCAATGAGCATAAGTGAGGATATAATAATCTAAAACTAATGAGTGACTTTTCAATCATTCTGTACAAGCTAAAAACAAAAAGTGTGAAAGGTTTGCCGGCTGATGACCCAAACAACATAGTTCTGATCCATAATCTTACACTTCTTCTTCTTCTTTGGTCCTTGACCTCTAACTGACAAAGCAATCAGTGACCATCACGCAGGATGGCGTCTTGTAGGGCAGCAACAAACTGTCTCCACTTTGCTCGGTTGGCAACCATCCTTCGTGTAATGCCCCAGCTCTGGTTCATGCTTTGCATCTCTGCTTCCACAGTTCTCCGCCAGGTAGCGTTTGACCGGCCTCGCTTTCGCTTTCCTTCTGAAGTCAACATAACGTCAGTTCTCGTGATGGTGACAGTACCTCTTCTGAGGATGTGGTCAACCCTGTAGCAAAATATGCGAGAATAAACGCTAAATTCAGTACGATTTAGGCATAAAACGATAATAAATACATTAGCCCGCATGTGTTTGACGGTTGTCATCTTCGAAGCCAGCAGCGCTGCTTTTTGCACAGTGCTAAGCCTATAGAACGATTTCACGGAAAAAATCTGACACGCTTTAGTTTCGTTTTCGACAAACACTACTAATATTTAACTTTTGCCTAATCTGCTGTATACACTTTGTAGTCTAGCCTTACAATTAACTATTGGCGGAAGTATACCGCAATATAGCTATCTGAAGTAACACTTTCTGTCAACTTTGTAGCAAAATCCGTAGTAATCCTTACATTTTTTTGGTAATATTACACGATACAATGCTAACTAGTAACGCAAATTCTTAAACCCGCCCCGTCTACCCCGCTTCGATGACACAGTCTGCAACGCATATATTCACACTGCGAAAAAGCCAGCAAGGCCAAACCACGCAGACAGTTTTATTTCCTCCTAATGGTAGCATTTCTGATGTAACTAAAACAAGTTAGTTATTTGAAAAAATACATGCTCGCAAGATGAAGGAGGGGAAGATGGCGGACTTGTGTAAAATTTTATTTGACGATGGACGATGAAATAAATTGGAAATTTTAAACCATTAGGAAGTTCCCCATAAGAATTATATGGTAGTGTGACGTGGAGTTGGCTGAGTAAGAATGTACTTTAAATTATATGATATTCCCAGTATTAGAGAAGTTATTGAAGAAATACTAATCACTAAGAACACACGACCATACACTGGCGTTCCTGCTCATGTTTTTTTTTTTTTTTTGGATAACGTTAGGGGGACGCGAGCTGGAAAAAGAGGCAGGGAGGTTCATTCAAATTAGCTTGAGGTGAACAGTGTATGAATGGGAAAGGGAAACGGTAGGAGAAATGTAATCCTAAACGTGATATCTGTTGTATTTTGCATGACTAGAGCAGACTAGCCGATCGACCACCAGTTATTCAAAATTAGTTTGGTTTTTCATTCAAACTGCTTTTGAATTCAAGTAGTAGAACGTTACGATTGGCTAGTGCTGGTAGATATTAGTAAAGGCTTTGATTATTCATTGCCAGTTGAACTAAAATTTGTATACAGATACGCTGAAAAACAGCTGTGTTAATTTTAAACTTAAATCAAGAATAAATTCACAGTCTGTGCAGTTTGGAGGAAGCTGAGGCCATTTCTTCACAAAATCAACGTTATTTGTTTATATATTTCTTGATTGTGGTAAGGGTATTTTATGAAATTTAATATGTTTGGTCCAACTACAAAGTTAGATACTGCTATTGGGGAAAAAGTGAAGGACATGTCGGAAGCAGACATTGTTGAGTCCACACATTAAGCGGTATCTGACTGATGTATGTTGTTATAATTATGTTGACATATTATTGTATTAAAATAGTTTAGCAAGCCTCTGTGTTCAATGAACACTGTTTAACATGCCTGAAGCAAATATAAGTGTAAAGAAAAGAAGAGAAGATCATATCACAGGAAATGTGGTTACTCCACATTATTGTATGGAGGAAAAGTATGTGAACGTACAGTGGCGTATCTACTATAAGGACTTGAGGTGTGGTCACAACAAGGTGGGAGTCCTGTACGATTCGGGGCTAGTGCATTTGTAAGGCACGCGAGGCTGACCCCATACCTACATAGGAAATTAAGTGTTAGAATAAATGATCAGAGATAAAAGGCCAGGGTGTCCTTTTGTTGCAGAGGGTCTATGTTCCTGTTGCCGGCTGGTGACAGGAAACCTGCTGAGTGCTTATAAACGCCAACCAGTCTCCAACCAGACTTATATGCTGTTGAATATCCAGTAGGAGCTTTGGCGATTGTTGAACTTGAAATTTCTGCAACTACCCATCGTATTATCTTACAACAAGGACTCCCAGGTGAAGAGTAAAACCTCTGGGGCATCTCTGACATTTTCTTGTGTTTCAAAATATTACACAGGAATTTTATGGGGGTAGGATGAACTACAGCCCTCATATACAGTGACTCTCCCGGTAGATAACTAAAGTGAACTCTGTAATATTTCATCCAGGAAGGACATTTATAAATTAGATAACTAAAGTGAACTAATTTAATATTACATACAGGAAGGACATAATAACTTTTAGTTATTGGGCAGATTTGTCCCAACATTTTTTAATTGTTCTATTCTGTAAACTATCTTGTCCTTATTTTCAAAGACCTGTCCACAAGCTATGAATGGACAGGCAAAATAAATTGTAAATATTTATTCAAAGAAAAACTTAACTGCTAGTTATTAACTTCTTTAATAGAAACTTAAAGTGTTTGATTGTTGTGTACCATCATTCATTTCTCCCCTAGACACTAGGTACACCATACACCATACACTAGAGCCAGAAGATTGACCGTGTGAGACCTAGGGAGGTAGCGTTAGGTTCTCTGCACATAATTCATCATCATCATCTATAGAGTCAGAGACCTACATGTGCTTGACCTCACACGGTTATAGCAGACACCTTTTCATTCTTTTTTTAGGATACCATCATAACATCCCCAGCAAAATCAACTTTGCTACATAAATTGGTAGGCTTGTCCGGGCATCTGAATTTCTCTTAGTACTACATTCATTGGGGTCTGGGGTTTAGCTTTAACAATAGTCTAATTTTCCCAGGGAATCCCCATATAGTATTACCCAAGATTTGGGTAGTGAAGAAAGTGTCAGAGCCCAGATTTAATTAAATAAATCTATAATTAGTTAGAGATTTTGTTAGAACATTTTGTACTTATTAGAATGGCAGATCTGGCCAAGTTTCGCTCTGCGGCTGTACAGACTGCTAAAGAGATGAACATGGAGGGTCAAGCTTTGATTCAATATGTAACTTCAGAATGTGACAAGTATATTGAAAGGGAGGATAGGAAGATAGCAGAAGAAAGAAAATTACAGTTGCAGATTGAGGCTGACAAGGAGGCTAGGGCATTGGAGGCTGAGACTAAGAAGTTACAGATAGAGGCAGAAAAAGAAGAAAAACGACTGCAAAGGGAGGCAGAAGAAAAACGAATGTAAAGGGAGGCAGAAGAAAAGAGATTGACTGCCGAGAAGGAAGCAGAAGATAGAAGATTGCAGAGGGAGCACGAGTTACGACTAAGGGAGTTGGAAATTCAAGGCCATGCTCATGAAAATGGTGCTAGCCCCTTTGCCTCAGATGCCACTACTATTCAGGGAGCTTCAACCTCAGCTATGGGTTTTCATGTAGACCATTTTGTTGAGAAAGACGATGACATAGAAGGGTATTCAAGCAGGTTTGAACCTTTAGCTACTACTTATGGGTTAGAAAGAGAAAGATGGGGGGGTAAAGTTGTCTCAGGGACTTCGGGGAACAGCTTATGAAGTGTTTTCCAAAATGAGCAGGGATGACCAAGACAACTATGACATGTTGAAGCAAGCTCTTCTGTTAAGATATGAAAAGAACGGAGAGTTTTATAGAAAGAAATTTAGGAATGCCAGACTACTGTCGGGTGAGACCTATCACCAGTTCTCCGCCCGGTTGGAAACGTATATGGAGAAATGGGCTACTTTGGGGAAAACCCAAGATCTCAAAGAGATGATACTCATTGAACAGATGAGAGAGTCCATGGCTCCAGACATGAGAAAGTTTCTCATGGAACAGGGTGCAGAGAGGCTGGGTGAGATAATAAATGTCGCTGAAAGGTATCAGGCAGCCCAGGCAGAGTTAGCTGGC
This sequence comes from Oreohelix idahoensis, assembly GCA_024509875.1. Taxonomy (NCBI): domain Eukaryota; kingdom Metazoa; phylum Mollusca; class Gastropoda; order Stylommatophora; family Oreohelicidae; genus Oreohelix; species Oreohelix idahoensis. The sequence goes on from JAMPIV010016780.1 coordinate 93,131, forward strand.
ACGAAGAAGAAACAAATAGATCAGAGTAAGGCCCCTCAAAACCATAACAAATTCGATAATAGAAATAAGCAGAACTTCGATAGGCCTCGAAATGAATTTAAGAATAGACCTTCACAATTCAATTATAGAAGAAATGATGAAAGAAAACCTTTTAACCAAGGAAAGGGGTATTGTAAAAATTGTCGGATGGACAACCATAACACTGAAAATTGTAGAAAGAAAACTCCAAGTTTCGCTGCCATGAAAACTGGAAGGAAGGGAATAAAGGTCAACTCTATTGAACAGCAGGAACCTTACCACCCCCCAGTGTGTGAAGATGTAATATGTAATGGAGTCACCATAAGGTGTTTGTATGATACGGGATTGGATTATGATTCAGTTGTGAGTTCTCACCTGGTGCAGGCAGATCAATACACCACAGAAACAGTGGAGATCCAAGCGGCAACCAAGGACGTAGCGACCATGACACTTCCCATCGCCAGGATAAATGTGAAGACGCGATATGTGGAAGGAGTAATCAAGGCAGCAGTGTTAAATGATCCAATCTACCCTCTGATATTGGGGTGTAGATATGTCTTCTTGGGGAATCCCAAGAGACCGGTGATCATGGCATCAGTCCAGACACGATCTCAATCCCGAAAGGAAGAAGATGAACCCATAAATACTCATCCAGAGGAGATGAGAAAGGCACAAACTGAAGATAAGTCACTGAAGCCGTGTTACAAGAAACTCCCAAAGAGCCATACTCCTCCTACTAAGGGAGAATTCTATATGAAGAATAAATTGCTATACAGGAAGGCCGGCACTGGTTCAGCTGGTCACGCACAGCTGGTCCTTCCTCGTTCATATAGGGAGAAAGTAATGGAGTTAGGTCATACTATCCCCTTCAGTGGTCACATGGGGGTTAGCGCAACAGGACAGCGTATAGCTTGTCATTATTTCTGGCCAGGGATAACGGAAGACATTAAGAGATATGTGAAATCCTGTCCCAAATGCCAGAGAGTAGCTCCAAAGCATTGGACAGCTCCAGCAACTCTTGGGGAAATGCCCATAGTGGGAACCCCTTTTGAGAGAGTTGCAGTGGATATTGTGGGACCTCTCACTCGGACCAAGAGGAGGAACAGTTACATCCTTACTCTGGTAGACACTTGTTCTATGTGGGGAGAGGCGGTAGCCCTGTCATCAATCGATTTGAAACATGTGGCAGAGGCATTACTTACTATATTCACAAGGTTAGGATTCCCGCATCAAATCTTGACTGATAATGGCTCTTAGTTCAAGGGGAAGCTAACTGAAGAGGTTTTCAAGTTGTTTCAAGCTAAGCACTTTTATAGTAGTCCGTATCACCCCCAAGGGAACGGTCAGGTAAAGAGGTTCAATGGGACTCTCATTTCTATCCTGAGAAAGCTGGCACATGAGAAACCTGAGACGTGGGACCACTACTTGCCCGCCGCATTGTTTGCCTACCGGAAAGTACCACATAATTCAACTGGAATGGCACCCGCAACACTCCTATTTGGGAGGCCTATAAAAGGTCCGTTGGAAGCTCTTTTAAGGACCTGGACAGATGAGAAGGCAGAGGATACTGTTACCTCATCATACCAATATGTGAACGAACTGACCACTCGTTTAAAAACCAGTTGGAAACTGGCAAATGAAAATTTGAGACAAGCCAGGAAAAATCATGCTGCTTATTATAATAAAAAAGCGAAGGATCGAGAACTTGCTGTAGGGGAGAAGGTACTTCTTCTATTGCCAGGCAGCAACAATAAACTTCAGATCGGATGGCAGGAAAAGGTATCCAGAACCAATTATAAGATAGACAAAAAGGGAAAGGAGAAAGTCTATCATGTGAACCTTTTGAAGAAATATCTGGACAGACAAATCCAGGACGGATCACATTTAATGGCCTTGTCTATAGCAACCGAGATGTAAAATGAATACCCACTGAAAACCAGTGAAACGTTTGCACAGGTGAAAATCAGTAATCACCTGACAAAAGGACAGAAGGAGAAGGTTCAACAGGTCCTTGAGAAACATACAGATGTGCTAACTGATAAACCGGGGCACACAAATTTGCTGTCATATGATATGAAATTACTAGACCCAGCACCCATTTGTATGAGGCCTTATTCTATTCCGTTCGCTAAGGAAAAAGCTTTGAAAGAGGAGATTGATTATCTGTTAAAAGAAGGGATTATTTCTCACAGTGAGTCTCCTTACAGTTCCTGTGTGGTTCTGTTGCGGAAACCATCAGGAGAACATAGACTGTGCATAGATTACAGGAAACTGAATGCTGTCACAGAAGGTCAGGTGGATCCATTACCTGATACTACTCAACTTTTTGCCAGGCTGAACAAGGCAAAATATTTTTCCAAAGTGGATCTTAGCAAAGGCTATTACCAGATTCCAGTAAAGCCTGAGGTTCGACCTTATTTGGCATTTAGCACCTCGGAAGGTCATTATGAGTTCAACATGTTACCATGTGGTTTGAAAAATGCCCCGAGTGTGTGTTCTAGGATGATGCGAAAATTGCTGGATCCCCTTAAAAATCCATGTATTTCGAATTTTATGGATGATATCCTCATTGCTACAGAAACATTTGAGGAACACGTTACCTCTTTGAATATGCTGTTTGATAGACTCAGAGAGGCTAACTTAACCGCTAGACCAACAAAATGCTGTATTGGTTGTAAAGAGTTGGAATTCTTGGGACATACAGTACATCAGGGTAGCATGACCCCTGATCCCAAGAATCTGGAAAAATTAAAAAGAGGACCTACACCACAAACAAAAAAAAAGATGTGCGATCTTTCGTGTCTCTGTGTGGTTTTTACCAAAAGTATATCAAACATTTTAACTCTATATGTGCTCCTTTGACCGATTTAACTCGCAAAGGTCAACCTGATACTATAATCTGGTCCGCACAGTGTGAATTGGCTTACCAGGAGTTAAAAGAGAAGCTTACAAGCAGGCCAGTGTTGCAATTGCCTGACTTGACTAAAGAATTTATTGTGAGAAGTGACGCAAGCAATGTAGGCCTGGGCGCTACATTGTTGCAAAGGTCCTCCTCACAAGATGGGGAATTGAACCCAGTCGCTTATGCTAGCCGCAGATTGAACAAGGCGGAAAAAAATTACTCAACCAGTGAAAAAGAATGTCTCGCTTTAATATGGGCTATAAAGAAATTCCAGATTTATTTATATGGCCGGACATTTGTGGTCCAAACGGATCATTCTCCCTTCGTGTTCTTATCACAGGCGAAGCATAAATTCTAGATTATTGAGATGGTCTCTCTTGTTGCAACAATACTCATTTTTAATAGAATACATTCCCGGTCCTTTGAACGTTGGCGCAGACTTTTTGAGCAGACATCCTTATGATGGAGATCAGAAAAACGAGTAAGACTTCATGGAGCTAAGTTATCTCGCATATTATAACCTGCAAATGGGAGCCGCGCTAGCGTAGTGGTTACAACACCGCTCTGGCGACCGGGTGATACAGGATCAAACCCGGGCGACGGCATTTGAGGATTTTTCGTCGACCGGGATTTAGACTGGATTAACTCGAGACCTGGCGAGGACATTTGAAGGAGTGTCGTCGACCAGGGACTGGCGGCTCCTGAGCCGACCCAGCTGCAATGGGTACCACCGAAATCGGCGAGTATTTGCCTGAATGGCGAGGGACACCTGTCTCTGTACAAGAAATAAAGGGATACTCACGTAAAATCAATGTTAGGTTAGACATAAAATAATAACCTGAGATTTCGCCTCGAGTATTAGCGGGCGTACGCAAAAAAAAAAAAAAAAAAAAAAATAAAAAAAAAAAAAAAATAACCTGCAAATGAATGCATGTTTTAGGATGGGAGGTGTGTAGCAAAATATGCGAGAATAAACGCTAAATTCAGTACGATTTAGGCATAAAACGATAATAAATACATTAGCCCGAATGTGTCTGACGGTTGTCATCTTCGAAGCCAGCAGCGCTGCTTTTTGCACAGTGCTAAGCCTATAGAACGATTTCACGGAAAAAGTCTGACACGCTTTAGTTTCGTTTTCGACAAACACTACTAATATTTAACTTTTGCCCAATCTGCTGTATACACATTGTAGTCTAGCCTTACAATTAACTATTGGCGGAAGTATACCGCAATATAGCTATCTGAAGTAACACTTTCTGTCAACTTTGTAGCAAAATCCGCAGTAATCCCTACATTTTTTGGTAATATTACACGATACAATGCTAACTAGTAACGCAAATTCTTAAACCCGCCCCGTCTACCCCGCTTCGATGACACAGTCTGCAACGAATATATTCACACTGCGAAAAAGCCAGCAAGGCCAAACCACGCAGACAGTTTTATTTCCTCCTAATGGTAGCATTTCTGATGTAACTAAAACAAGTTAGTTATTTGAAAAAATACATGATCGCAAGATGAAGGAGGGGAAGATGACGGACTTGTGTAAAATTTTATTTGACGTTGGACGATAAAATAAATTGGAAATTTTAAACCATTAGGAAGTTCCCCATAAGAGTTATATGGTAGTGTGACGTGGAGTTGGCTGAGTAAGAATGTACTTTAAAATATATGATATTCCCAGTATTAGAGAAGTTATTGAAGAAATACTAATCTCTAAGAACACACGACCAGACACACTGGCGTTCCTGCTCATGCTTTTTTTTTTTTTTTTGGTAACGTTAGGGGGACGCGAGCTGGAAAAAGAGGCAGGGAGGTACATTCAAATTAGCTTGAGGTGAACAGAGTATGAATGGGAAAGGGAAACGGTAGGAAAAATGTAATCCTAAACGTGATATCATTTGTATTTTGCATGACTAGAGCAGACTAGCCAATCGACCACCAGTTATTCAAAATTATTTTGGTTTTTCATTCAAACTGCTTTTGAATTCAAGTAGTAGAACGTTACGATTGGCTAGTGCTGGTAGATATTAGTAAAGGCTTTGATTATTCATTGCCAGTTGAACTAAAATTTGTATACAGATACGCTGAAAAACAGCTGTGTTAATTTTAAACTTAAATCAAGAATAAATTCACAGTCTGTGCAGTTTGGAGGAAGCTGAGGCCATTTCTTCACAAAATCAGCGTTATTTGTTTATATATTTCTTGATTGTGGTAAGGATATTTTATGAAATTTAATATGTTTGGTCCAACTACAAAGTTAGATACTGCTATTGGGGAAAAAGTGAAGGACATGTCGAAAACAGACATTGTTGAGTCCACACATTAAGCGGTATCTGACTGATGTATGTTGTTATAATTATGTTGACATATTATTGTATTAAAATAGTTTAGCAAGCCTCTGTGTTCAATGAACACTGTTTAACATGCCTGAAGCAAATATAAGTGTAAAGAAAAGAAGAGAAGATCATATCACAGGAAATGTGGTTACTCCACATTATTGTATGGAGGAAAAGTATGTGAACGTACAGTGGCGTATGTACTATAAGGACTTGAGGTGTGGTCACAACAAGGTGGGAGTCCTGTACGATTCGGGGCTAGTGCATTTGTAAGGCACGCGAGGCTGACCCCATACCTACATAGGAAATTAAGTGTTAGAATAAATGATCAGAGATAAAAGGCCAGGGTGTCCTTTTGTTGCAGAGGGTCTATGTTCCTGTTGCCGGCTGGTGACAGGAAACCTGCTGATTGCTTATAAACGCCAACCAGTCTCCAACCAGACTTATATGCTGTTGAATATCCAGTAGGAGCTTTGGCGATTGTTGAACTTGAAATTTCTGCAACTACCCATCGTATTATCTTACAACAAGGACTCCCAGGTGAAGAGTAAAACCTCTGGGGCATCTCTGACATTTTCTTGTGTTTCAAAATATTACACAGGAATTTTATGGGGGTAGGATGAACTACAGCCCTCATATACAGTGACTCTCCGGGTAGATAACTAAAGTGAACTCTGTAATATTTCATCCAGGAAGGACATTTATAAATTAGATAACTAAAGTGAACTAATTTAATATTACATACAGGAAGGACATAATAACTTTTAGTTATTGGGCAGATTGTCCCAACATTTTTTAATTGTTCTATTCTGTAAACTATCTTGTCCTTATTTTCAAAGACCTGTCCACAAGCTATGAATGGACAGGCAAAATAAATTGTAAATATTTATTCAAAGAAAAACTTAACTGCTAGTTATTAACTTCTTTAATAGAAACTTAAAGTGTTTGATTGTTGTGTACCATCATTCATTTCTCCCCTAGACACTAGGTACACCGTACACCATACACTAGAGCCAGAAGATTGACCGTGTGAGACCTAGGGAGGTAGCGTTAGGTTCTCTGCACATAATTCATCATCATCATCTATAGAGTCAGAGACCTACATGTGCTTGACCTCACACGGTTATAGCAGACACCTTTTCATTCTTTTTTTAGGATACCATCATAACCTCCCCAGCAAAATCAACTTTGCTACAAACCCAATTCCAGCGTCTACCCGCTATGATGGTGCGCATGTAGTCTTGATAAGCTTACACGTTCAGCATTAAACAGTGCATTAGGTAGTCAGTCAATTAATGAACTCTTGTCTACTTAAAGTGTTTGTACATCATTGCATGCCTTTGCCTTAGACAACGTCTGTCCAATAATTCCCCCTTTTAACTAATTTTCTACAGCCTCCATTGTTTGAGGTGCGTCCGATGGCAAATCGGTTACAGCGCTTTCCTTTCGCAGCACAATTACCAGATTCCGGGATCGAAACCTGGTAACGTCATGCGCTTCAGTGTACGCCGCTGAAAATGGGTACAGGACTCCGCTCTTGAGTTAAGGACGGCAAAGGCAACGAGGAAAGGAACTGGCGATCCCCACCTCATAATAAGCTGGACCTATTATAGTGAATTTCACTCTCCGATAGCAGTTTCACACTGGGACTACCTTTACCAGTAAGTGATATCTCTCACCATAGCTTATTTCCATATGTATGTAAGTTTTTTCTGTCCTTTAACTCTATGCCTTGTTACAGGAACAACAAGGATAAACAAAAACTAGCAAAGATATACTGTTTTTTTTTTTTTTTTTGGGGGGGGGGGGGGGTGGGGGGGGGGTTGATTGTTCATGATGTTTTGATATTTTGTTTCTTACCCTATCTTGACTACTCCTGTGTATGTGTTCACTGCGACTACTTACTCGTATTTGACGAGTTCGTCTAAACTTTTACTTTTTTGTCATCTAGTCAGGTTTGCCTTTTTGAGTTGTTTGAACCCCTTCGTTCTATAGGCAAATAGCAGTTGCCTCTTTGCTAAACACAAACGCCCGCACACACAAACACGTACAAACATATGCTGCTCCTAGCTCACTTGAATTTATCTCTCGCCATCTTTATCTTTATCTATCGAACAACAAATCTATCTATCTATATCTAGACTTACCTTCCTACCTACCTTCCTACCTACCAACCTACGTACCTACCTACGTACCTACCTACCTACCTTCTATCTATCTATCTATCTATCTATCTATCTATCTATCTATCTATCTATCTATCTATCTATCTATCTATCTATCTATCTATCTATCTATCTATCTATCTATCTATCTGCCTGTCTGTATGTCACTCTGCCTGTCTCTCTATTTGTCTGTCAGTCTATTTGATGTATTATCATATGTCCCATTTTAATTTTGTCATTTCCCACATAGCCTGTAGGCTTCACGAACAGTCTTGTCGTTTTATTCACTCTCTGTCTATCGCTCCTTCCCCCCACTCTCCCTCTGGTGCCAGCGTGTACTATTACATCATATTCCATTCTTTCATCCAGCAATTCAAACATCGATTGCCCGTTTATCGCCATTACAATGGGAAAACAATCATACTTGAGATGACTCAAAAACATTCATCTTTCAACAAATAAATCGATATCAAACTCCAGCCTTCTATAGCATTTCTCTATAAACCTTCTCTGGTTATTTCCCTATTTTTCTTTAAATAATAAAAGAGAAAGAAAGAAAGAAAGAAAAGAAAAATACCCGTTCCATTGTAAAGTTCCCATCCTGCTTCCCAGTTGCCGGGTGGTACTAAGTTTGTGAGTTGACAAAATCAATACTGACAACACTGCAGTCAATCCACAGGGGAAGTTCCTATAGCTGGGTCTAGGATACTTTGACTGGTCGAGCAAATTGTATGCTTTGTATTATTTATATTATTCTTGTCGTTCGTTTTGTGGACAGAACAATAGCCAGATTTTTAATGTTTTTCATGTCAAAATCGAGAGTGGGACTTCTGGCGTGTTCTATGACCTCTACTACTGCTTAACATTTACGTGGATGGGTAACCAAGGAAAGACTTTAGGAAGTGCGGGGCTCAGTTCGGACAGTTTCTGCGGGCCCCGGCAGGAATGACGAAAATAAAAACATTTAACAAAACACAAAAACTTTCATTTCTATCATGCAGGGCCGTCTCTAGGGTTTTTGTCGCCCTAGGCAAACAACTTCTTTTCCGCTCCTGCCCTAGGCAAACAGCTCATTATATATATATATATATATATATATATATATATATATATATATATATATATATATATATATATATATATATATATATATATATATATATATATATATATATATATATATATATATATATATATATATATATATATAGCAATCCCCCGTTTAGTGCTGTTAATTTGTTCTTGAAAAATCCAGCGCTGACTGAAAAAGCGCTATGGGAAAATTGATTTCCCATTAGAATCAAGAGAAATTAAATTAATTCGTTCCGAAGGTCCAGAAGGTTATATCAAAATTAAGTAAACTATCAGGGCCGTAGATGGGGGGGGGGGGGGGGGGGGGGGGTTGTTTGTTCAACCGCCCCCCCCCCCCTATCCCGTCCTCCTTAGGGTTTGTTGAAAAACATTTGTGGGGAAATTATACTGTACCAAACATGATTTGTGCAGAAAATTTTTTATAAACCACCCCCCCCCCACCTTTATTAAGACCTATCTACGGCCCTGTAAGCTATATATAATTATCAGCCATACTGAACAGAAACGAAATATGTAACTTTATTTACAAATATGTAACAATTTATGAAAGAACTTTAATGGAAGATATTCAAGGAGACTTTAAATACAAAATTACACTGACTAACAAAAAAAAAATTTTTTTTTCTTTCTCTAACATTTCTATGTTTTTCTGATCAATTTTAATGCGCTGTTTTTAAATCTGCAAACCGTTTTTCTCTATCAGGTCGGGATCTCTAGAAATACGCAATTGAAGTTTTTTAACAACGCATACAGTATTACAACATCATTTGTACAAGAAGTATAACAGTTATGTAGGCTTGAATTTCTTTGCAGTCGACTTTCGTCGGTGAATGGCATGTGGTACATCGCGATGAAGCATCCAACAATAATCGGCAAGCATGGTCACACTCCACCGTCCTTGATAACGTGACTCCATTACGGCGATATCTTGATGGAATCGTTCTCCATGTTCATCGCTGACTTCGCCAAGGTTGTCAGGGAAAAAGTCAAGATGCGAATCGAGCAAATGGATTTTGAGGGACATGTTACAGCCCATAATTCTGTATGCATCTATGCACTGCTTAACAATATGCACATAGTCGACAGATTTGTGATTTCCCAGAAAGTTATCGACGATCGATTTGAATGCCATCCATGCGCGAAGTTCACTACCATGTAACAAGTTCTCGAATTGTTTGTCTGCAATAACTTTCCTAATCTGAGGTCCTACAAAGATACCTTCCTTTATCTTTGCATCGCTAATCTTTGCATCGCTAATTTGCGGAAACTTTTCTCGAAGATAAGTGAAAGCTTTGCTCGTTTTATCTAACGCTTTTACGAAATTCTTCATGAGCCCCAACTTTATATGTAACGGTGGTAAAATGATGCTGTCTTTGTTAACTAATGGCTCGTGTATTACATTTTTATGCCCGAGCTGCATACGATCCCTGATAGGCCACACCTTTCTTGCATAATGTTCCTGTCTGTTGCGGCTGTCCCATTCACATAGGAAGCAACAAAATTTAGTATACCCAGTCTGCATGCCCTTGAGAATTGCAATGACCTTTAGGTCTCCACAAATCCGCCATTGGTAGTCATTGTACTTTATTTTTGCCAAAAGTATAGCCATATTGTCATAAGTTTCTTTCATATGAACAGAGTAGGCGACTGGAATTGATGAAAATAAATTTCCATTATGCAATAACACGGCTTTTAGACTAGTCTTGGAAGAGTCGATGAAAAGTCGCCATTCGTTGACTATGTGCTCATGACCGAGGTGCACCATTAGACCTTTTACATCTTTGCAATAGCAAATGTCATCATCCATCTCAAAGTATTGAACAAGTTCTCTGTGTCTATGACGAAATTTAGATATCGGAGTATTGGGCGCTAAAAGATTCCATTCTTTGAGTCGCGAACCGAGTAATTCCGCTTGTCCTTTGGTGAGAGCGAGATCACGTATTAGATCTGAAAGTTCTGAATGGTTAATTAAGTGAACACCATCATTCACCGGTACATAATCCGAGTCAGAATTAGTTTCTAAAGCAGGTAAACTATCACTTTCTGATGGTTCATTCACGTCCAACGGATATTGTTCTGGTGGAACTGGGATCGGACACGTGATTGGATCATGAGGCACTGGTTTCGAAACCGATTCAATATTTGGATAAACCACAGACTTTCTAGTTTTAAAAGTGAAACCATAGATATTTGTCAAGCAGAAGTAACAATCAGTAGCGTGATTTGTCGGTTCACGCCATATTACTGGCACTCCAAAAGGCATCGACTTATGCTTCGGCGATTTTCGTAACCAACCTGCCAATGTATTTGCACAAGTCGAACAAACTGCATTTGGCTTCCAAGATTTATTTGCATCATCAACTTTCGAATCGAAATAAAGTTCATATGCTTTCTTTAGCAATGGTGTAAAGTTTTTCTGGTGAACACGATCGGTAAAATATCCGCACACGTAACAGAACAGATCAGCCGAATTTCTACAACTTCTAGAAGCCATATTTCACTCAAAATTATTTCAAAATACAGTAACTATTTGAAATATAACGTAACATATGTCATGCATCTTTTAGCAGTATAAAAAGTAGAATTATTTTGCATTTTATTAATTTTTAAAAAGTTATATAGTAAAAATGAAACGGAGCAAATAACGGTTTCCCAAAAATATATTTATTCACAAATATCTTAAGAACCCGACGTGATAGAGATAAACGGATTTCAAATTTGAAATCAGCGCAAGAAACTGACCTAAGAACACTTATTCTTATATAAGAAAGAAAAATGTTGTTTGTCAGTGTTATCGAGCTAGCTTTGCTTTGCCCCTTTACTTTTTGTCTTCAAGGGGCACCTTGTGGCAATTAAAGATCTTGTTCTATATTATAGATTACCATAGAACTTCGTTCCATTTTGGGGGGTCATGTTTGGTTATGCTAGCAGTGACAATGCTTCCTGACCCTGAATGAACGTGATGAGAATGTGAATTTCTGCCTCCCATGGAGTTAAGTGCTGAACGTAAGATCGAATTTTTTTTTTTTTTTTAAGCCTATAACGGAAATAGTCCGCAACAAGACGATACGTCAAGGCCTAAAAAACCCAACCCCTGCAGACCCACGTAGAATAGTCCCAACTAAGATGGTTTGGCTATGTCTGCAGAATAGAAGATCGGCTCCGACGGCAGGTATGGGAGACTAAGAGCCAGGGATCTAAACCTCCAAGGCGACCCAGAGGACAACATTAGACAATCTCTGAAGGACCAAGAAATAGAATTGAACCAGGCCAGGAGGAAGACAGCCGACAGAATAGTATGGCGCTCTCTCTTCCAAATTTCTACACCTCACACAAGAAGAGGAACGACTACGTCAGAAAGTAAGTATAATGGAAATATGGCTATAAAATAAAGTTATATCGAAAAATACGGCCCTGCGCTAACTGAAAGAAACTAGTAGTTGTTTTCAGCTCTTATTAATTATCATTGTGCGAACTCATCTTATTTTAACCGCTGTCACGTGAGAATGGAAGTGTCTTCAGTAATTTTCAAAACGCGACTTTTCGAAGACGCAAATAAATTTCAATTACTTTGAATCTGGCATGCGGTAAATCTTATATAAGCTTCTTTTAATGACACATTTTAAAGTTAAGCTTTTAAAATTCTGTAAGAATAATTAGTCTACTACCTTATTATTCTTAATATCAAACCTCCTCCCCGCGAATGATGATTTCATACATTTGGAGACTGTTAGGACTGGAGCAAAGCAGTACCATTGAGAGAGAATATTTATAATTGTATTACCAAGTAACCCGCCAGAACATGACGGGAAATAATTATATTGTACTCTTTTTATTGCATATCTGTGATGAAATCAGTTGTGTCCTTTTACATAACTTTCGTTCTCTCCTGCATTATCACTTCATTTCTTCATTTTTCTCGCCCATCGTCCTATTATTTGGCATATTTTAGGCACTTACATTTTTGCCTAGAAACTTCCAGACGTGTTTACGTTTCACCATGTGAATCGTAGTATGACATGGCTAATTAGACAGGTCAGCGGATAATACTTTTAGCACTTAAGTCGTCTAGCCACCTTTGATAGAGACGGTCATTGTTGACACAGGGTGGTCTCGCACGATCGACGGAAAGAAAGCCAGATTGTCTGTCTAAGAAATCCGTCTAGAAGGTGTACGAAAACACATGTGATAATGACGTAATACTTCCGCTAAACCATCTCTGTATCAATATCCGTCTGGGGAGATTATGTTGGGAAAGATATTAGCCATGAAATAAGTTCACCGATGTGTTTGTGAGTTTACACAAGTGTAATCGGAAGTATTACTGCCATATTTGAAAGAGGTCACGAGTTTAAATTTTTTTTAAATTGATATTTTAAAACACGCGGGGGGGGGGGGGGGGGCCCAAGATGCAGCAATAGTGAATTCAGTCAGCGACCCATAGCTTGACTGCTTGCATCAGGATCAGCGAACCAGAGCTGATCAAGACCGTACTCCACCTCCACGTGGTGGTCCTGGAAACAGTCTGCAGCACTGCAGTCTGGCTGAGCGAGTACGGATTGAAATGGGAAGGCAAACCCGGTCCCTAAAAAATGCCGTGCAGAAGTCGAATGTGTCGACCGAAAGGTGCAGATATCACAGCTTAGGCGCAAACAGACACAACGCAACCACCGTCCTTTTCAGGGCGAACGAGGAAGAAGAAGAAGAAGAAACACGCGGGGAATAGTAATGATTTAACACCCCGACCCACATGGTTCTTAAGAGACAGGATTCGTCTAAATCGAGAGCATGAAATAACCTTTAGCTGTCATTGAAAAGCTGGTCGGAAATACCATATGGGACAGGAGTGGAAATGAGAGATTTAATCTAACAAAGTCGGAGACACAAAGCAAACTGAATTTTCAACAACGTCAAGTAACAACTCCCAGTAGCCAGAGAGAAGGATCGGACTAGAATTCCAAATTATAAGTGACAGACGAAGTATTTGGGTATCTTTGTAACTTAAAAAAGAAAACCCGAATTTTTAAATACCAAGAATGGAGACTTAAGGAATCAAAGCACCCGTCATAAGAGGAATAGTAAAATTTCCACGACCAAGAGTTCGAAGCATCTAACCATAGTTGCTGTGTCAATTCATCTGTGCCAGGAGATTGTATTCCCAAAAAGTTAATTTGGGGTAAGTGTAAACATTTATTTTACAATGTGAATTTGACATGCCTGTACTTGCTAAGCGGTTATACAAGACATAGGAGGCTGGTAACCTCAACATATGAAAATGGTATGTTCATAAACCACTACAGCAAGCGCTGGTGTTGGCTTTTTGCCAGTTCGATGGGGAAAGCGAAAGCAGAAGCGACCCCAGACCCCGATTGGAGCAGCGAGATGATTACCTCACATGGGCCTAGGGTGTATAGTATCATTTTGTGAGATATGTGGACTTTTATAATGTTAGTTCAAGCAAAAGCCATTGCACTCGCGCTGCCCAGGCACATATTTTCCAATTAAAATACCCAGAAGAATATTGGTGATCTTTAATTATTTTTCCCGGATTTACGCTGTGTATACTCAAAGAATTACTCAGAGTCTTTGGTGGGTGGACAGCGAGACAATGCGCCTGTTAATCTTCAGCCCACAAATGTTCTTAACGGAGGCATTTGTTCTTTTATTTTTCATAAAGTTCGTGGTACGAAGCTACACTTACAAGAGACCAGTCTGAAGTAAGAGTCTTCGCCACTATCTTTTGATTCAAAAGCGGGATTCAACACCAACTACCTATAGTGGACACGTTGTGGGTGACATTAGGAGTGAAGTTCATCTAGACGCCTCTAGAGAAGAGTCGTCATCACAAAAGACCTGACAACCAATCATTGCAGTACTCAGCAAGTTAAGTTTTTTTGTAACAGGCGAAAGCAACGGACAGTAATCATCAGCCCCTAATTAAGTCTCGATGAAGACAATTTCTTAAACCCCCTAAAATCATCTTCATCCATATTTATTTTAACTTGTTGAAGACTAATTTATTATCAAATTTGTTATATGTTATTTTACAAATTTATAGTTGATTCAGTTATTATAGATATGAGAGCGCATGTATGATCGAGAATCTTTAATAGATATCTACATATAGTTACAGCCATAGAGCCAAAAATACTTATAACAGGAATTTCGCTGGATTAAACCAGCTGGGGGCTCGAACAAGCCACACCATTGCTTAAAACTTCACAAAAGGTGCCGGATCAGATATAAGTTAATAGTGCTCTGCCCTATGCAGCATTGTTCTTGACTTCTGAATTATCTTGTGAATACTCCCTTGAGATGGAAGCATTATTACCCTGCTATCAACAACTCTGCCAAGAGTAATCTTGTGCGAAGGTAGACACCTTTGAAGACCCATTTTAGATACTCTTGAGTTTTGGCCACTGGTGGACCACTACCGCAGAGCAAAGGGGAGGCAATACCGTCACAACAATATCCTAATGACAGCACCAGTTCTCCTGTGGTCATTTCAGTCCTTTTCATTCCATTTTAACTTCATTTGATCTTTGTAATCAAAGTTATCATGACTTATGGTCAAAGATCAATGGATCACGGGGGGGGGGGGGGGGGGGGGGGGGGAATCTGACAAGCCCCCGTGCTCTTTTGATGGTGTTTAGTTTAGCTTTCACGGTGCAATGCGCGCTTGGTCTGTACGACGGAGAATGTCGTACGTGATCTGACTTTGTGAAGAAAAGGATAAAGACAGGCATGCAGTTCCCCCCCCCCCCCCCCCCCCCCCCCCCGTTTATTCTTTTAACTCAATTTTTTAATCTCTCCCCTCCCCCCTCCACACACACACACACGCACATTCGCACACACCTGAAAGAACTTAAGCTCATTGAAATAACATGCTAGATTGAGCATTCTCTATTTAACCCTACGGCAAAACCAAGTTAATTCTAAGACCGTGTATGATGTACAGAGACATATTTAGACGAGCTTGCAGTTTTCCCTTTTTTAAAACTCAATTTGTGTACCGGCTCAGAACACAGCATATACCACTCAACAGTCACTTGAACAGAATCCAACCACAACACTCTCCAGAGTGCCAGTTGTGCAACTACCCCTACGAAACTGTTTACCACCACCTCTTTGAGTGCCCAGGTCTCGATGACGTTATGAAAATGCTCCTTCCTTCCAGGTCAGATAAGTAGAACACCTTGTACGGAGAAACAAAACAACTTGTGAAAACATGCAGATATCACTACATGACACTGGGCCGAACGGGTGAGAGACCAAACGCCGCTGGATCAATAACAACAAACAACAAATAACAACAACAACAAACAACAACATGCATGGAGGCATATCTGGAGTCATCCTTATATGACCAGCAGCTATGCACAATGCTATAGTATGTAGATGTGGACGTGAACCTCTTGTCTTTTGACTCATTGACTCTTGAAACCATCCGTAAACTTCTAGGGATTCCCCCTGTGGTGCAACATGTTGAGAACCCAGCATTGCACCCTAAGCTTGGAGAAGTCCCTTGAGCCCCAGACGTGACGTAACTCTGGCATTTACCTGGTTGGCTGCATGCTGGAGGATCTAATTATCGACCCCGTGGTAGGCAGGGGGGGGGGGGGCGAGAAGCGGCTCTGTTTAAGACGTGACGATTCTTTGGGAAAGCCCACAACCAGAGCACAGTATTTTAGCTCTGCATATTTGGAGAGCCCCCATGGATGGCGGAGAATGCACAGTATGCCACGTGCTTCTTCCTCCTAGCTTGGGACCAGATGTGATGATTCTTTAAATACAAGCCAAGCCTTTAGAAACATGAGAGACAGACAGACTGGAGCACAAGACTTCAACTCAGCACGTTTCGGAATGGCAGAAAAGCCACAGGAAATGCCTATATCTACAGTGTAGATGAGTTGAGTTGAGTTGAGTTTAGAACCCCAGGGTGCGAGTAACTAGACTCTTTTACCCTTTGTGCAGCCCTTCTACACATGGTCCGTGTTGCCACACGGCCGGGAAGCCACCCATCGGGACACCAGGCGATGGAGCCGCAACCCGCCGTGCATCCCACACGGTATCAGACGATTAGGGGTGTGTTTTGGGCTTTCTTTCAACCCCAGGGAGCATCCTAGACTCGAAACAGAGTACACCAGGCCCACTTTGGCGGGCGGGCGGGCGGGCGGCCGACCGACCGACCGACCGACCGACCGACAGACAGACAGACAGACAGACAGACAGACAGATAGATAGATAGATAGATAGATAGATAGATAGATAGATAGATAGATAGATAGATAGATAGATAGATAGATAGATAGATAGATATGTTATGCTACTGGACAATGGTCGTGCCTGCTAAAACTGGCTTCTCTACCTGTTTGAACAGGCGGCGTTTCTGAAAAGAATCGTGGCTTCCAATAGGCCTACCTTTGTCGTGAAATATTCTAATCCACATATATAAATTATCAAGTAAATATAAAGCCTAACAAATAAATTCTAATAAAGAAAAGAGCAATGGTAAAATGACAGTGCTGTCACAATAACTGTACTCGAAATCCCCCTTGTTTTATGCTTCGTCTGCAAATTGTAACGCTTTCACGTTGATAGTAAAAGCCTACTATATTATTACCCGCTTTCTTCAATGAAACGTGTGCTGTATTTCTTGGAAAAACATTTGAGATACGCAAGCTGAACAATGACCTAATTTTAATATTTCATTCATTCCATTTTATACACAGCGTAACTAAAAGACAGATAAAGCAGGATAGAGATAAGGGAGAGGCAGAAAGCCGAACGCATGCAAAATTAAACACGCGTTTCGCTATTAATGCCACCCCAACAAGCGTAACGCGATACACAATTACTACTATCACGCGTGTAAGGCCACATGCACTAACTTTTTCGGACGGACAGTGATAAAAACACTAACCTTCCCAGAGTTAGGTTTTAAAATCCTGAAAAACTCTTATTAGAAAAGATGACAATAGATGGGTTTACGTTTGAAAACATTACAGTACCCAGACAGCACATCTTCGAAACAGGAGGTAGAAGAAATTGCATATTTTGAACGCAGCCACTTAGCTCTTTTACATTTGTATATTTTGGTTCCTTAGGGCTTGCTGACAAAGAATATGTAAAACGTTACGCAAATAGTCTAGGAATTAACAAGTTATAACCAAAATAAAATATTGGGGATGCCTGACAGCATGAAATCATTTCTGCTCATAAAATTTTTTTATAACGTGTTTGAAAAAACCTTACGTACGGAAATAGCTTACCATGTAAACTCCAAATTGATTGGAGCGCAACAAATATAAGACTAAACACGATTGGTCGGACTATAAATACTATCTTTGGTTGTTAGGGGAGACGTAGGAAGGTAACATTTTTTCAAAGACTTGTCGAAACGTGGCTCCATTGGCCAGACTCGCTGATATAATCACTTAGGAGCGTTAGTTCGAGACCACTAGTTCAAATAAGCTTGATAAAGCAACAGTGCGTTGAAGCCAGCTCATATTTTTGCTAAATAAAAGCCTGGAACATAAGCAGATGGGAATTTGTGCCAGTAATTGTGCCAGAATTCATTGCTAGTCAACGTATCTGTGTTTTATTCTATGAATTGTGGGACCGTGGTCTTGATGGTATTGAGCAGCACCTGGTCAGAGCTTTGCTGAATCCAGAGTCGGACAGCATACTCCTTGGTCCATTTAGCTATCAGTGAGGTGTCTCCAGAGCACAGGGGAGAAATCGAGCAGAGGAGTCCTTTCCTGCCGCCATCACGCAAGATAAGCTGATGTGGCCAGCTGAGCTCAAAATTATGTACCCCCATCTTAAAATAACCTTGTAACATAAACTTAAGAGGGGAAGTAAATTGTTTTAATATCAGGAACTGAGAACATCTCCAATACTAGTTCCAATAAAGACAAACTATTGAAGTCATGATGACAAATACCAACAGAGCTTGAACAAAACAAAACCAGTATTACCTCATATTACTACTACACAACTGACACACATAGGATACTTTTAATAATATATGTCACTACAATATTCATATTGATAAATTCTGCACATATAACTTGTAATTAAAATTGATTGTGATTCCTGGTTCCCTTTGTATTTGAATCAGGACACATATTCATTCATGACAGAAATGAATACATATTGTTATTTGAAAAGTTATCAGTGACTCCTTTAAGATATCCTTGTAGAGTGTTTTATGTATGTGAGTGTCACAGTGTTGTCAAGTGTGGTGGAATAAATTAAATTGTTTATCTGTCTGTTGTTGTTATGACTTACACTTCATCATACACATACCCTAGACATACAACGTAGTCATCACACTATTCCAGAATAATTCTGACTGAGATATATATATATGTGGTGTAGTGGTGTTTGATGGTATTGTATGATGGTGATATTACTAAATGTAATTGTATGAGGCCAGCTGTGAAGGCTCCTGAGATAAGATGTAGTTGTGAATTGTCAGAAGGCCTTTCTTGCTACCACTACGACCTCACACTATTTTTTTCTTAATGAATGTATCTACGTAAAGTGTCTAGGGTTATGATATGTAGTGTGGTGTAATAGGTTATAGATATACTCACAGATATTTAACAAGACTAATAATATTAACAAATGTTAAAATACACTGAACTAACTCACGTGTGTAAAATTTTTGATAGAATTATATTACATTTATTTTGTTCTGGATCAATTTTTTAGATTGACCAGAACTTAAAAGGATTTAGAGATTATGAAAGAAATGCATGGAATATTATATCATAAATGCAATAGTGTACATATATATGTACTATACTAGTTAGTTTTATTAAAATGTTCTAGTAGTCATCTACTTGGGAGGATAGTTAATGTTTGTGCTGTTGGGGTGGCCTCATCACACCTGTCTATATTGACTACACAGTGTCCAGAAAATGGTGGGAATTTTTATGGGGGTATTAGTAACTACAAAGCGTTGGTGAATGTCCAGCAGACCAGAGGCTCACTCATCTTGTAGTTGTAGCTCTGGTGCTGAAATCTGGTGGTCCCACCTCTCCGTGCTGGCGGGCAATAATGGTGGTCTCTGTCACAAGTACTGCACAGATACACTCGAGTAAAGTCACCAACTGAGTAGACACTGCTTTGTTGACAACAGAAACTCACAGCTCTGCAATCAAAGTATGGGCCATGTGTCAAAATCTATTCTCTACCCACGTCTGGACACAACACTGACACAACAACCACATCATACAGACAGGTCAGATCTCTCTGACCAAACAGCACATTTACCATGGTGGTTTTACATCAGATAGATCCTCCCAGACTATAGATTCTGAAAAATATTTATTAGTTTTCTGCCCTAAAAGAGGATAGGTAATATGTTTCATTATTCTCAACACTTGATCTGTCTTGCCTAACCCTTGCTGGAGTGTATGTACATTGTTGGTCCCTAGACCCTGACTAGGGCGGGGGGTCTAGAGCAAATCCCTACTTGTTTGTAAGGCTAGATTTCGATATGGCAGTATCAAATCACTCGAACATTAAACAATATTCAAAACATATAAAGAAATAATTTCAATCTTACCAGATTATGAATAAATAACACAGAATTGCTAGCAAAACTCAGCTGAGCTGCTGGCTATAGTATGGCGTCCCTAAACTTCTTTCACTTTCTTTCATATGGAAATCACCACACTTTAAAATCTGTGTCTATCACTGAACAACTATTGAAGAATGGCCCCACTTTCGCGTCTGAGCGCTAATAATATGATTGTCTGTGGCCAATCACTGCCTAGGTTTATTTTAAATTCAAATTTCCTACCCTAAAGTCATTTCAGTCATGCTTCAGTCAAGTATGGATGGTTATCTGTTAGTCTGTCCGTCTCTACTTGTGTTTCTACAAAAATGTACTTGATTTTTGAACCAACCTTTCTCTCCCCTCCAAAATTTTGTCGTTAAAAGTTATTTTTAGACACAGCCACCACAACATCCCTTCTCTTCCATACTAAGTAGATTTGAACACCTGCGTCTCGAGGTCGTGTTTTTTTGTGCAAATAGCGACACTTTTAGATTCAATACAGTCTGTCGATGATGTGAACAACACTGTCTTTTGTCATTATCTTCAATATTATCTATCCGTTTGTAAAATTAAGAACATATTAGTTCACTGCTCAGAATGGGCCATCCGGCCAGCTAATTTTTATATTCCTAACATTAATATTAAGAAAAGTTACTTTTTAATTTTGGTAATATTTCAAGCAACTGCGTTTTAGCCGCTCAATTCAAATCAAAAGCCTGGTATCGCAAAAGCGTCCAATAAATGACTGTGGCGTATCATATCTATGGTCCCTTCTGTCGAGTTGCTTACTTTTTATGTCAACTTGGGAAACGTGACTTTTCTCCGTTTCCCCCCCAATTGCGTCTCCTTAGCCTTTCCAGTCTCACGCAATCTTTCCAGTCATATTTTTTTCCTTTTTGATCCGCCGTTCCCCTCCTGTCTAGCAAGTCAATTATTATGGAGGATGATGACCCGCGGTCTAGGCGATCATGTACTATCAGCAGCCTACGCATTATGTTTTTATCCTTACATGTTATCTTTGGAGGTATTTTACCGTTGTATCTCTGTCAATTTCACTACATGTGGCAGCAAGTAAGGTTATCTATAATACACTACTCTTATTAGATATAGATACCTTCACAGCTGATCTCAGTCAGTACACTAAGTCCCCTATAAATATTTATAACATCTCACTTCACCACAACCTTAAATCAGGGTTTGTATTTTTTCATGGAAACCCTTTGATTGTGTGATAAAGGCTGTGGGCCCCATCTTGACCATACACAAAAAAATTTACACAAAAGCATAATAAAAAACTTTACATTTCTATTTTTTAGGTTACTTCTTCTTCTTCTTCCTCGTTCGTCCTGAAAAGAACGTTGGTTGCGTTGTGTCTGTTTACGCCGGAGCTGTGATATCTGCGCCTTTCGGCCGACACATCCGACTTCAGTATGGCATTTTTTTGGGACCGGGTTTGCCTTCCCTCTGCGATCCCTACTCTCTCAGCCAGACTGCAGTGATGCAGCCTGTTTCCAGGACCACCACGTGGAGGTGGAGTAGGGTCTTGGTCAGCTCTGGTTCGCTGACCCTGATGCAAGCAGTCAAGCTATGGGTCGCTGACTGCATTCTCTATTGCTGCATCTTTTGGTCCCTTTTTAGGTTACGAACTCCCTAGAATCCAATAAGGACCTCCAAGCGATCCGTGGACCAGTGATTAAGAAACGCTGCCTTAAATGTACCCTATAACGTGTCTTACTCGCCTCTTATATAATACGTGCTACTGGTCACTTCAAAGATTATAATCTTCGTCGATGCCGTTGCCAGATAAATTAATTGTTCAGGTGTGTCGTTGTTTGTTATTTTACCTGACAGACATCAACGTCTTCCAGTCTTCGGCCTTGATTTTCACCCTCATTTGTTAATTCCGCCATCGTTTTCAACCACACTACCGCAAACAGTCCGCGGCTTTGTTATTGTCACGTGAGTTTAGAAGATATTTTTAGTGTGTGAGTATCAATGGTTCTCAAACTGCCAATCAAAGCAGTACCCCTCCCCCACTTTTTTTTTTTTTTTTTTTTGTGCTGAAAGGCCAGCGCTGTAACCAACGTGTCAATCAGATGCTCAGCTTACTTCTCGAAAACTGAACACGTGGGCTGGACATACTTGGTGTACAGAATTTCTTTTCTTTAAATGCGCTTAACCTCGTGAAATGCTTTTTTTTTTTTTTTTTTAGTTTTGAATATCCAGTACGTCACCGCTAGAAATTCTTTTCTGAATGCTCAAAGTTGCCTTCAAGGTATTTAAACCAACAAAATGGTATTGAATCAGTTCTACAAATAACGGTTCACATGAAACAAGGGACGTTTTGGGTTTTAACCTTCGTCAGCCACAGTTACAAACAGGTGACAAGGACAAGAATTACATATGGGTACTACAAAAATAAACGATGATGAGAAACATACACCAAATAAGCGATACAAGCAGATGGAAAAAGTAAACACGCACAGTGATGAGCGAAAAAAGAACAATAATAATACAAGAAAATCGTAAAACCTGAAAGAAATACCGAAACAAGAAAGTAAATAATCAACGAAACGAAAAAAAGAATGAACAAAACTTCGTAACAAGTAAAAGGTCACTTAGCTAGATCCGTAGATGCTTGGAATAGAACACAGAGGTACTTTGTCCAAGAAATCGTCTAAGGAAGTGACGTATAAGATAGTGACAATTTAAAAAGATACTAAAGGATACGAAACGAACCAAAACAAAAACATAAGAATATAGATCGAAAAAACAACCAATAAAGAAGAATCATTACCTAAACTTCTTGCTTATGCATATGTGATCAATCTGATTCTCAATTCTGTGGTCTGGCGATATCCATGTTGCTTTATGTATTCTTTTATGCGGAAATATGCTTCCTCCTATAGTTAGTTGATTTGAAGCACAGAAGTTTGCTAATAGGGGAAGCGCCATTACCCTTCTATTTACAAAGCTGCCGAGAGTAATCTTGTGTGAAGGTAGACACCTGTGAAGCCCCTATTAGATACTCTTGAGGTTTGGCCATTGTTGGACCACTACTGCAAAGCAGTTGAGGCAATACCGTCACACATTCTTCCTCATACTAGGCATGATTGGGAAACAGTACACACACTTATAACGAAAATGAACATTGGAGACTAATGTATGAAGTCTAAAGCCATAAATGCCCCTTAGAACATGAAAAATATAATGGCTTAAGTTGAAAACTTAAAATAGAAAATTTGTTTGTGCACATTTTCTCACTTTTTAATTCAATTTTTTTCTTTAATGGCTGTCGTAACTCCGAGTCGTCGTAAGATACGCAAGTCGTTAAGTCGAAGATTATCTTTATTTGTTCTCTGGTATTAAAACACACCCAAAAAAAAAAAATAATAATTCACATTCACAAACAGATGTAGGGCGTTATTGTGGCTTCTTTGCCGGTATGTTATTATGGGATTAGATGTGCCTCATAGAAAAACGACCTGTTTCGCCTATCACCATGGTTATCCTCATTTTTTTTCTTCTTTGCGCCTTACAGAGCATGAAACCACCACCGCAGCTGGTCCCCCTTGCAGGAAGTCTGCACCATGCAGTCACGTGCACTTGCAGCGGTGATTCCTGCAGCAGTTTTGTTTTACCTGACGAGGTCGCCAGTCCAATGCAAAACCTCATTTTGGTCACCTTGAACGATGTGCTTGAGGGTTCTATTCCTTCTCTGTATCTTCAGAGACCCCTGGAGGAACTATACGGGACAACTCCGTGTAATATGGGGAAAAGGGAAATTTCGAAAAGATAAACAATTTCGTAAATATCTCAGTCACAAGAGCATAGGAAAAGAGGACACTGTAGTTCGTACTGGGTGTCAATGGTTAGTGTCTTGTCTAAGCTGGTGTTATCCCCAATAAGCAAGTTTCTTTACATTACTTTTGTTTTTCGTGCTATATACCTCAACCAGACGATACGTCAAGGCCTAAAAACCTAAACCCTGCAGACTCAAGTAGAACAGTCCCAACTAAGATGGTCTGGCCATGTCTGCAGAATAGGAGAAGATCGGCTACCACAACAAACATGGGAAACTAAGAGCCAGGGATCCAGACCTCCAGGACGACCCAGAGTCCGCTGGGAGGACAACATTAGGCAATCTTTGAAACACCGAGGACTAGAATAGAACTAGGCCTGGAGGAAAACCCAGGCCGATAGGATAGTATGGCGCTCTCTTTTTCAAACCTCTACACCTCACGGTAGAAGAGAAACGACTAAGTAAGTAAAGTAAACAAGCTTTATACCTAACAGTTTTCAACGAGTTTGCGCTGATTCCAGTTTCCATTTTTATATAGAAAGAAAAAAAAAACATAAGCAACACGCACATATGTTACGTGCAGTCTTTGATATCTTACAATATTATACATTGGTATACTTGTTATGTTCGCAAATATTTTGTAAACAAAATAGATATTTTTTAGTGCTTAAGGGAAAGTCATTATTGAGTTACTTCCCTTGAAAGTTGTGCCGTCTCTTTCGATCGAACTCCGCGGATGAATCCAGTTTTACTGCGATTTATTCTTTGTTTGGGTAGTAATAGATTGTTCTTGCTTCAGAATATCTATGGCCTGAATTTATGTGTATTGTTTGTCTGTGTAGGACGAATCTGTCTTATATCTGTATATTTTTACATATCTAAGTCGAACTATATGTTCTGTTGTCTCTAGAGAGGTCAAAGGCTGTTCGGCGGATGTGTCGCGAGAAA
This sequence comes from Oreohelix idahoensis, assembly GCA_024509875.1. Lineage (NCBI taxonomy): Eukaryota > Metazoa > Mollusca > Gastropoda > Stylommatophora > Oreohelicidae > Oreohelix > Oreohelix idahoensis. Next base: position 117,966 of record JAMPIV010016780.1, read on the forward strand.
GGTGTGTTTTGGCTTCGCCCTGATGATGGGCTGTGTTTTTCTATGTCGGCTTGATGCCGGGAAAAAAGTGATCTCAGTGGTTTTTGGGGAAAGTGATAGTCGTCTAGACCTATCGTGTATGCTTTACCCCAGTGTTCATTCTTATTGCCAAGGAATGGCAAAATCATATTTCTGAAAAACCAAGGTAATAAAGATACTCTTTTGAACTCTCGTACGAAGCCACCGTTTTTCGGTAGGGATGATTTGTACGTCTGAGAGGATACATCTAACTAGATGAAAAAAAAACGATTCTGATTCCTAGCAGCACTATATCCTGTAGAATGCAGTCAATTGTTCATGATCAAATCTACAGAGCAATGAAATGTTTAATGAATGACTAACTTTAGGACAGATTCATTATCTGTATCCAAACGTGAGTGACAGCTCACGAGTGAAGCCATCTTGGAACCAAACATGTAGTGACTTTCAAGAAGAGAAAAGGGATGCCCGTATTATCGCTTGATTAGTCCAGAGATCACTGCTACACATGAGAACCCATTGCTAGCGGTTCAATATAATTATATGGAAAAATCTGTGCTGGACATTATGTTAAGGAATCTTCGCTAGACGAGATTAGGTCTAGAAGCCATCTTGGATATTGTTTATAATCTGACGTGCTTTGTCAGTAAACTCAGTTGATATATATATATATATGGGCAATACTGAGTGCTTGGCTACTGACAGTCCATTATACTATTATTCTACATGAGTGCCCATGTAACATAACATTGCAAGACCATTTATCCACTGTACCATGATGTATTATGCCAACCTGTGATTTGTCACTATCTGTGCTGTCGAGTGTGTACGTCCAATTAAACTTTAGTAAAGGTACACAGTCGTTGGTGTCGATGACTTCCAGCCATACATGAGTGTGAGAAAAGAACATTTGTCAACACCACGAACTCTTCCTATCATTCGCACATTATACACTCCATCTATGTCTACACACCACTGCGTAGGTCAAGTTGACATTCCATACTCGAACCACGAGCAACACAACAACACAGTATTTAACTCTGGTGATGTTCGAGCGAGCTTCAGATTTCTCAGCATGTCTCTTGCTCAGGGCAAGGGTCTTGTATTAAGAGTTTATCAACTGATGATGATGATGTCTGCTTCCATCCACTTATATTTATCATTTGGTGGACATCATTAATAAGAAAAAGATTCTTATCAACATACTAAAAACGAAAATAAAACCTTTCCATGCAACAAACTTTAAAAAAAACTATTATGGACCAGTCTTATCTGCACAGAATAGTTTGTTGTGCTTTTTTTTACAGTTGTATTTTATAATAATGAGAAAAAAACTAAAGTTTTTCTTTTGGTGTTTGGTCAACAATAAACGCCACATTGGATTTTTAATGCCAGTATTGTGTTGATTTTTCAGTAAACCAAATTGTTCCACGACCCGTTACGTTTTAAAACCACTACCTGACCATCGTATCCTGATCCTAGCTACAGCAACAAAAACTTCATAAAACGGCGCGCATTTTGTTCCGCATTCAAAAGTTTGAGAACCCTAGCTCGCCATCGAATCGTTTTCGTGTAGCGGCGCGACAGCAAGTGTTGTGAGAATGACAGACGAACTGGCAGACGAGAGTGTGAGGGCGGGAGCGAGATTCGTGTCGGCTGTTGTCGCTTGCACAAGTCCATCCGACGGCGCTTGCTGTTAGGGTATGACTGTAATCCATTTCCACGTTTTGTTGTTACCTGCCATTTCTAACCATTTAGGTAAATAAGTCTGCAGTATTTTACAGAAATTACGTTGTGATTGAAAGTTTTCAATTTGTGCCCACGAATAAAAAGCCACTTGCTTGATTTCGCAGCAGCTGAGAATTTTGTATTGCACTACGGAAAAACTTGGCGCCTGAACACAAATCAGTTTTACCTGAGCGATGTTTATTCACATTCGTCTGTAGCATCCTTGAGAAAATATCAGATTCCCCGAGGGAAAGAAATTGTGAGCGGTCTATTGCAATCGAATATATTTTCTGTGAATTGGATAAGTTTGTATTTGAACAATTTAATCTCGTGTTTTGGATTAGCCTAGATGATCTTCACTGACTTTCCTGTTGGATTTTTACTAAGAAAACGTCTGGAATAAAGCTGTTTCATCCGTGTATAATAGTTTCATTCAAAGTGAAGGCTCACGTTTAAATCCATTTGTAAAACTGTGCTGGCATATTCATTTGGTAAAATACTAATCTGAATGGATTAAAGTCAGATTTAAAACTTTACGCAGACTCGAGCGGCAAGCAGCGAATACTACCCTGGTTATTTTTGAAGATATAGGCTACACGTCTGTGCAAACAGCAATATCTATACGTGTATGCTGTGACTGATTGCGTAAATTACAGGCACTGTGAAATAACAAACGTAAGATTTGGTATACAATTTTCTACGTAAACCAGTTCACCGTTTTTATATAACAGCCAAGTTTGTGACGACAACACGGTGGATAATGTAAATGAAAACATGTAGGCTAGATCTCACGTGATAATTTTTACCATGCTCCGGCACGAGGCAGCGGTTTTCGGATAACATAATATACTGATAGGAAAAAAAAATTGTAATACATATCTTTTAACAACACTTGCCCCCTCTACAGGGGTAAGTAATGCTGCAGATCATCTGTGTTTTTTCTACATTCTCTGGAAAAATGAGTTGGGTTGTGCATTGTTTGTTACTTTTACTGCCTACAGCTCTGTCGTACGTTGACAGTGGCCGACAACTCGCCCCAATCCATTGGAACTCTAGTAATACCATGTAAGTATAAACCAGTCTTCTCTTGTTTTTTAAGTTACACGTTTAAAAAAAAGTAGGCTTACGAGTGTCTGGAACCAATGTTAAGTCCTGGGTCCCGTGTTTAGCTATTTTAATTGAATTTAATTGTTCCGGCTTCCACGGCTTATGTCTCAGTCACAGTATGCTTTTTTAGTTGAAAGGAAGAACAATTAAACGTGTTCTTGATGTCACCCCTTTAAGTCGCCCATGTCGTTAGGGTAAGGATTAGGATTTAGGGTTAGGTTCAAGATTCCTAAACCTAACCCAAACGCTTATCACTTATTACGGAGTCTCTGAATTATTTTTTTTAAAGGCCGCATCAAACACACGTCCTTTATTCTTGATTTCAACCCAATAGGGGCTTATTTGTTTAGTCAATTCACATTTTTAACATGCGTCAACTTTCATCGTCCTCATCTCCCTATTCGTTATCTTCACCTTCTTTCTCCTCCTGTTATTATTAATTTTAATATTCTTCTTCTACTTTCATTTTCGTCGTCGTTCTTCCACATTCCGAAATCCGAAATTTTAAATTTTTTTTTTAACCCATTAAATAGCCATAGCCATACTCGTAACTACACATTTTTTAATGTTCCTAAACTGTTTTGGTCCTTATCTCCCTCTTCTTTATCATATTCTTCTTGCTCCTCCTGTTATTCATATTTTTTTAAATAGCCATCTTCTTCCTTTTTCTTCGTGCTCATTCCACATTCCGAGTTCCTAATTTAGTTGTTTTTCTTTAAATAGCCATTCTCGTAACCTTTGTGCCCTTTCACGACCGCTTTTCAATTTTCCATTCCTAGTTCTTTCAGATCCATCTCCGCGCTGTCCATCCATCTTAATCGAAGAATTTAACTTTAGAATATTTTCCTCATTCCCCTACCCAGTTTTGTAATTGTAAAATTTTACGAACTATGTGAAAATTCGCTAAAGATAAAAACACGTTATATGTAGACATTTTCATTTATAACTGATGAGTTAAGTTTCCTTAAAAATATAACTTTACTTTCTGCGTCTGGTACAACATCGATTTCAACATCTTAGTACATGAGTGTTTGTAAATGTAAAAGGTGGCTTCTGCTACAAACACAAGTTTCATATTTTCCTGTCGCGAAGTCCGGAATTTATGTAAAGTGTAATTCAATTGTAACACGTCACATGTAGATTGCACTTCTATTGTCGGCATACCAGGAAAAATAAAATTTGTAATATTAGTTTTGCTGTTGTCAAAATCATAGTGGGAAAAACAAAACAATTTGTTTCCCTTAAATCCAAAGTTTAAAAATAAACAAATAAAAATTGATTCCTTGTTTTCAGTTATCAGTGTAACTGCAAGAATTTAAAACAAAACGTAAATTCGGTCTTGTATTTATTGCTGACCTCACCAAACAGCAAAATAAAGCAGAGGTAGACAACAACAAAAAAACACACGGAGAAGATAATGGAGACAGAAATGAAAATGATAAGAAAGACATGGAAAGAACTTTTGTGGGAAATAAGCAACATCACCTTATATTTACTGCCGTATAATGCGCACATGCCATTTTAGTTGCTGTTGCATTAATATGTAAACGATTCCTTTTAACTGATGATGTGTTTATGTTGATGCGCAAACAATACCTTTTTAGATGTCTCATTTATTAAAAAAGGTAACGGTAAAGGATCCCGTTACACGCCCATTGAGGCATATTGGGAATATGGTGTTAGGCCCATATTTTCTTGACCATCGGCACACTAGGGGTGATGGGGTCAAGCATCACGCCGGCCGCCTTAACCTTTCCAGAAGTTGCTCTGATACCCAATTGGGGCTGGGTCGACCCAGGAGCCATTTCCGGGCTAAAAGAAATCCCACATCATCTGGGGATCGAACCATAGATCACTGAGCTAGGAAGCCAGTGCACTAACCACTATGCTACCGCGGCTCCCCTCATTTATTTAGCAAACAAAAAAGTTTAAATATACTTGATAGGCCTATTATACAAACAAGACCTTTAGTGTCTACTCGTGTGTTAAATAGCAATACAAACAATTTGTGTTACTGCCCATATAGCTAGATATACAAACAAGAATTTGTGTTACTGCCCATATAGCTAGATATATAAACATGACCTTTAATTGTCATCCTTAAAATACAAACAAAAACTGCTGCAGTTTACAAATTCCTTTACATGTAGGCCTACTGGTACAGTGGCACTTGTCACATGTCGACCACTCAGGTTCATTCCAATATTTAGCTAAGGTACCGTATTTTCACAGATACCATGGCTAACCACGGATCTCTATTTTTAACACCTGTCGCTAACTTTGCCAGGTATCTGATACCGTCTGGACATCAAAGGAACGACACGTCGCAATATTTTTAGAGCATCGATTGTCATCCAGGCTCCCTTCCCATCAATCATTAGCTCTGAATGTCATATTTTCTGTTCTGGACGTGGCCAGCTGTTTGTTCAGGCTGTCTGCTCCACAGTTTCCTCTGTACTGAGTCTGCACGATGACCCTTCGTGGCTTATCCGTCAGGATTGTTGTAGTGAGAATATGGATGGGAAACTGAGAGAAAGAAAGTTATGTACAGAATTTTAATGGCTATTTCCTTGTATTCTAATTATTTTCCTGTATGATTTCTGAAACCTGAACTTCGACCCAGAGTTGAAAATTATGGCAGGGATGGGTTCGCCAATCGACAAACGCAGAATTGCTCTCATATTCTACAGACCTAAAGATCTTTTGTATTTGGACTTGCGCCCTAATATATCCGACTAGGTTGAACGGAACGCGCTTCGCCAAAACGAGGCAAAATTTTATTATTTTTTTTAATGTGGCGAATTAGCAAATGAAGTAAGATGTATTAGATTATTATATCTGACTTAATACTGAACTAGATTTTTTTTTAAATTTTTTTTTTTTTAAGTTCGTGGAAAAAAAATGTATGCGCAGAAAATACATATACTAATATTTCCGGCATGTTCTGAAAACTTAGAGGCAGATGATTCTAGTGGCCTCTGGGCAATACAGTGTCATTGGCCTATTATTACTGATTCCACGTTGATTACTCGTTCTCAGTGTCTAAATCTCAGCTGTGGGCCCTCACCCCATTCAGCGCTTGAAATACCCAACATTCAGTCGGCATGTACTCGGAGGTGATTTCTTCCATATCCATGTGATTCTCCAACAGGTCTACGAAATTCAGATATTCAGACAAATTTAGATCAATTGGTCTTAGGCCTATACAAAAACCTAAATGTCTTTTATGTTTGGACATGCGCCCTAATATAACCGAACAGGTTGAACGGCAACATTTTATTATTTTTTTAAATCATTTGGTCAGGCAGAAAGATTGCAAGGTTTAACATTTATTTATTTTATAATTGAGCTTCCTTGATTTGTTGTGGGCTTAGTCCTGCTTCTGTTCTGTCTCCACTTTCGGTCAAAGTTGACCTGAGGTCATAAATCGACATCATATATATAGTTTAATCTATTAGGATCCCGTTACACGCCCATTGAGGCATATTGGGAAAATGGTGTTAGGCCCATATTTTCTTGACCATCGGCACACTAGGGATGATGTGGTCAGCATCACGCCGGCCGCCTTAACTTTCCCAGAAGTTGCTCTGGTACCCAATTGGGGCTGGGTCGACCCAGGAGCCATTTGCGGCCTAAAAAAATCCCACCTCATCTGGGGATCGAACCATAGACTACTGAGCTAGGAAGCCAGTGCACTAACCACTATGCTACCGCGGCTCCCAATTTAATCTATTATCCTGCACAATATCTTACAGTTAACAGTTTGGATCGTCATGTGAAGTTTCATTTTAATATGATATATCCTTCTTTTTAGCTTAGTAACCATGATTTATCCTTCTTTTCAACTTAGTAACCATGATATATCCTTCTTTTCAACTTAGTAACCATGATATATCCTTCTTTTCAACTTAGTAATAAATGATATATCCTTCTTTTCAACTTAATAACCATGATATATCCTTCTTTTCAACTTAGTAACCCAGAAACTTTGAACGCGTTTTTCTCAAATCTAGCTGAAGTGTAGATAGAATAAAGCAGTACTAGAGCGAAGTTGTGTTAAACTATATGCAAGAATAATACTTGATTAAAGGAATTTAAAGGAATTTCAGGGTTTCCCCCTTTAATCAAAGTAATCAAGAACCTTTTTTATTTCATGTGGCGAATGAATCATGAACTTTACCGTATCTGTACCTTGACTCAAAATCCTATAGCCCACTCGAGGATTAGGACCGCTGACTATTCTGTTTGTAATAAGACGTCTAAGCAGTAGAAGAAGAAAACAAAGTTGAAGACACGTCATCGATATAAACCTAGATGGTTACAGAAATAGCACACATGACATATTGTGGGTGGGTTGATGCTTATAATCTCCCGCTCTACACACCCATAGGTTGTGACTGTGTCACTGATTTAATGATTGATTGTTTACATCTCCTGTCCATCACACATGAATAATTTTGTTTTGTCTGGGTGTAGCATATATATATATATATATATATATATATATATATATATATATATATATATATATATATATATATATATATATATATATATATATATATATATATATGCTCCTAGGTATATTTTAATTTTATTCTGCCTTTTCCCCTCTCGCCATCTTCTTCCTCACTCCCTGTCTCACACACCGATATATTCTCCATTTCCAGCAGCTGTAGGCAAAAGATGCTGCAATTTCAATAAATAAGCGAATATCGGCAAATAGCAGACACTCGTAAGACAGAAAGGAGAACCACTAGACCACAGAAATGCAAGGCGCACCGGGGAATCAAACCAGAGACCATCAGAACGATTCCCATGTGTCTATAACGTCTTTTACGTATCTTTTGTCGAGTGTCCTTTTTTCTGTCTTATGAGTGTCTGATATTTACCTAAATGTGTTTGTTTATTTACTAACCGGGTTTCTTTCGCTATTTATTTATGTAATTTGAATAATACTTTACTTGACTATCCATTTAAACCGTGTGCGCGTGTCTCGTCCTTGGTCAAAGAGCCTTCTGGTAGTAACGTAAGCTATGTGTTGTACTTGTGGTCATGTCTCCATTTATCATTGTTTTAAATCCACCAGGTCTATATTCTCTCAAACGGTCTGAACTGAAGCTGTTTTTACGTCTCCATGCTTTCCAGTTAAGCCTCCTTTTACAACTCACCTCATGGTCACTATCCGTTTCACGGTGCCCGGGGTGGTCATAAATGTCCGCCGTAAACACTGCTCGCCGCTGTAAACTTCGGATCTGCTATCTGCGATTGTCGCTTCTATTATCTGACAAAGCGTAACTCGAACCTATTAATAAAGTTCCCCCGAGGACGGTTGATAATGAAGCTCATTGTTATCCGGTCCCGGAATTACACTCGGGAGTCTTCCCTTTACGAGTCTCAAAGAAAAAGAACTCGGCAGTGATGCAACACGCAATCTGAAAGTTCTATTTTGTAACGTTGCTTTAGAGAGAAAATTGGTCATAGATGCGTGGCGCTAAGTTTCATCGTGTAGATCCCGTGGATCTGTGATGAGACAGGATAAGAGTACTGGCTCCCTCAGGCATGTCGTACAAGGCTACCAGGCCAATATGAGGTTGTGCATGAGTCTGGCAACCTCTTATGTAAAACAAATTGCTATAGAAACCACCTCTGGAAGAACACATGAATGCTCGGTAAGAGGACTAGCTGATGTAGTAGACGGGCCTGCGCGCCCAATTCTTTACCCTTCGAAAATAAAGTTCGTTCGTTCGTTCGTTCGTCATGCTCCATAAAGAGCGGAAATGAAATAATAAAAGCCCTAAGTTTGGCGACAGACAACCAGACTCGTCAAGTACGAGGGGCGTTCAGAAAGTAATGCACCACATCGTTTTTCTCAGGAGCTGTTTATTCAAAAAGCATGAAATTTATACACAATATACATGGATATGTCACATAAACATCGGTATTATTCAACATAATCCCCATCAACTTGTACGGCTTTATGCCAGCGCGAAACAAGTGCATGTATTCCTAGCCCGTACCAGATTTTGTCTTGATTATGTAGCCATTTCTTCGCTGCGTGAATCACTCCTTCATCATCTTCAAGCGTTGTCCCACGGAGAGCATCTTTAAGTGAACCAAATAGATGAAAATCAGAGGGTGCCAAATCGGGACTATAGGGTGGAAGGGGTAGTACAGTCCAACCCAATTTGGTGATTGCTTCCCGTGTTGCCAGACTTGTGTGAGGTCGCGCATTGTCGTGAAGGAGAAGCAGGTCTGCTGGATTCTTGTGCGGCCGAACTCTGCGAAAACGTTGATTGAGTTTTTTCAATGTCTTAATGTAAGCTTGCGAATTGATTGTCTCTCCTCTTGGCATAACGTCCACAAGAATCACACTTTCAATGTCCTAAAAGACAGTGATCATGACCTTTCCAGCTGAAGGAATTGTCTTGAATTTCTTTCTTCGTGGTGATTGCGGATGATGCCACTCCATTGACTGTCTTTTTGTCTCAGGTTCAAAATGATGTGCCCAGGTTTCGTCACCTGTAACGATCTTAGCCAAAATGTTCTCTCCATCAGCATTGAAATGCTCTAACAATTCAGAAGAAATTGATTTCCTTTGCAATCGGTGGGCATTTGTGAGACTTCGAGGAACCCATCTTGCGCAAACCTTAGAAAATCCGAGAGTTTTTATAACTGCATTTGCACTACCAATGCTGACTGACAGCTGTAAGGCCAATTGTTGAGTAGTGATTCGCCTATCAGTAAGAATAATGCCCTCAGCGCATTTCAACATTTCTGCGTTGGTGGCTGTGGCAGGACGTCCACAGCGCGGCCGATCAAGCAGCTTCGTATCTCCACTTCCTGATTCTTTGATTCTCTTAACCCAGCGACTGACTGTACCCCAGTCGACTGCAAAACTTCCATACACATCACATAGGCGCTTGTGAATGTTCACAACAGTTTCTTTCTCTGCAACGAGAAATTCTATCACAATTCGCTGTTTATAACGCAAGTTGCTAACACGTTCCATTTCAACGGTTTAGTGCAGCAGTATTATTTGGCCGGTTGCGGTGCAATTTGGTGCACACAATTGGCACATGCCATATTTGAAGTGTGCAAAATTTTATGCTTCTATCTTCATTATTAGCTGAGAAAAACGATGTGGTGCATTACTTTCTGAACGCCCCTCGTATCTACACGCCAAATCAACCTACTACAGAAGCCACTGCTACTTGAACACATAAATGTGTTGGGGTAGACTTCTCGTAATTGGGCCGGCTACAGTAGTGACCCTATGCTCAACAGGGAGCACAAAGGAAAATGATCGTAATAATGATGATGATGATGATGAAGAAAACTTGATAGGTTTATTCATTTACCGCATACGTAAAATAGTCGACCAATGTAAAAAAAAAAATGGATAAAATATTCAGGCTTTGAAACTGGGTTGGATAGATGATATCTCAGGACCTGTCCGAGTCTGAAAATAACTACTTATTCACTTCTGTTAAGCTGGTAGTACGCATTATTCTTCTGGTGGCGTGGATTCTCTGCTTCCCACGTGTTTCTGTATCTACTTCTGTTAAAACTCTTGGGCCTCTTTATAAGTTATGCTTGCATCAGGCTGAGGTATCTTTCCACTTTCATTTTCCAAACTGTTAGTCTTTTCATTGCCAGGGATGTTGCAGTGCGATGTGATCCCCTGTATCACAGCTCTGTTGATCAGTTCAACAAGCTAACGAGAGGAACTACCGATGAGAATGGCCGCGGCACCAATAAAATGACAGCTGAACATCCGCTGGAAAAGTGCCCTACATATATCAAGAACACAGACGTATCACATATGGCCGTCATCAGTATCACTTCTGGACAAACTCTATGGAGATACCAGCAACCTCACGCTGACCTTCGCTTTCTTTAAATTTATTCAAGTTGACGTCTGCAAGTGTTCGGCGAAGAAACTGGGTTAAAATGTGTATGGTGTTAGAACCTTTTCGAACCAAATGGTTTTATTGGTATAGACCCCACAACAAAGACACATGTAGAATTATTAATCATTAATATGTTGTCAGGCATGCATTCTTCGGTAGAAAAAAGAGTGTTTGCCTGTGACCGTGAGTAAGAATACTATCTTTGTGTTATCTACTTACCATTGCAAACAAGTTCCTTGCTATTGAATATATTGTGTCGAATTTCTTTCTTTTTTTTTCTGACACAACAGCATTGAATCAGCAATGATTCTTTCATGTCCACTTCTTCGGTTATGCATTTTCACTTGCCAGTCTATCAATCGAGTTCATTTGTTTTTCCTCGTTCACTTCATGTCCTGATATATTTATTTTATCTACACACTCATCTCTGCCATCTCTCTCATATTGTGTTTGCATAAATAACTTTTTCGTGCTTCTTTAAAAAAAAAAAATAAGATACTAAGCCATTTTCTCCAAATATATCCGACTATTTTTAAAGGTCTCGCCTATATCTGGTTGTGACCACCCAGAATTGTTTCTCCGTACACTCCTAGCTTTCTTAGTCATGTCTTATATATATATATATATATATATATATATATATATATTTATATATATATATAATTATATATATATATTTAGAAAGATATCCCTATTTTTTTTTATCGCTTTTTATCCATGTCTCTCCCCCCCCCCCTCCCACCCCCCGTATATAACAGGGTTTCCTTAGTTTTCTTCAGGGCTGTGGAGTCGGATCGTGGAGTGGGTCGTTTCTTAGTGGAGTCAGAGTCTGTTTAAAAAAAAAATTTACCAGACTCCGTCTCCGAATTTTATGCCAAATGACAACTAAGAAAACTCTATTCGAATTCGGAGTCGGAACATTTTTTGCCCAACTCCACAACCCTGGTTTTCTTTGTCTCCTCCCACCCCCCCCCCCCCCCCTTTCAATATACGATTCAGCATTACACCCAGGAGGAGGGTATCTGTTTAATGTTTTCTTCCTACATCTACGACTTCTGTGTTGACGGCGTACGCAATGCTGATGCCAGTGAGTTTAAATATCTCTCCACTAGCTTAGTGTTTTCCATTCATTGTAATAATAATAATAACCCTTGACCTCCCCCATGAAGCACATTCTTCAGCAAACGTATGCCAAGTCTTGCTGTCCCATGATGCACCAGCACATTCTTCAGCAAACGTATGCCAAGTCTTGCTGTCCCATGATGCACCAGCACATTCTTCAGCAAACGTATGCCAAGTCTTGCTGTCCCATGATGCACCAGCACATTCTTCAGCAAACGTATGCCAAGTCTTGCTGTCCCATGATGCACCAGCACATTCTTCAGCAAACGTATGCCAAGTCTTGCTGTCCCGTGATGCACCAGCATCTTCAGGTCTTTCTATGTCTTCCTCATCATTGTTCATTTCAGTTTAAAATGATCTTCTCCGTATGTTTTTTTCGGTCTACCCCTTTCTTATTTTACCCTGGAGATTCCAGAACAAGGACTGTCTTGTAACGCTATCAGCAGGTTTCCTCATTGTGTTTCCTATCCATCGCCAGCGTCGTGTAAAATAATGGGAAACGTCAGTCTAAGTGCAAGTACTTGCTGCAGGAACACAACCCGCCTATCTCCCTCGCATTCACACTTATGTATACAGTCATAAGCACTCATTTGCAATTCTGTGTATTATGAAGAAGATCAAACACGCTAACTGTTTAGACAAAGTGTAATCGTCCTGATGAGACCACCATACGAACCACGTGGAGTCAAATCTGCCCTCTTTGTTATGCAAATTTGAAGCTTTTAAACCCATTCTTTGATCATTGGGCGATACCACGAACTGTAATCGATACAAGTTTAACACTGTCTGCAACAAATATGAGCTCGCTTCTGTATCACCTTATTCCAAAAGGCTTAATTTATTCTATCATTCATTCAACACATTGATCATTATTTCAATCAGACACTCAATAAGCAGTCCGTCCAAATTTCGACCCTCAGATCTTTCAACCATTTAGACAAATTAAATATAGACTTTAGTCAATCAAATAAATCTGTATTTCAGCCAGTCATAATAATTTTTTTCCCACTAATTAATTCCAGTTCGGGGCTGCCAACGCCATCAAGTAAAACAAATTGCTACAAAAACAACTGCTGCTAGAGCATGAATACTTTGGTGCACACTTCCTACAAGGGGACTAGTTGCAGTGGTGGCTCTGTGCACATTGGAGAGCGCAATGAAAAATTTAAACAATGAATCAAAATTTCATACATGTATTAAAACTGTCAATATTTCGGTCTGCAACGGGCAGAATCTTCTGTCCTATAACCGTAATCAGATGCAAGACAAAATGAAAATACTTGAGTATATGTAACTAATATGGGTTACAAATACACCAGGAGAAGACGAAGATAATGAGAATAAATACAGGAAATGATAACAAAATTGCAGTTTAAGAAACACACCTACAGGATGTAGAATTATATATATATACCTTGACAGCAACATTGACACAGTTGGAGGTATAGATAATGATATCATAATACAAACACAAAATGCTAAAGGATCTTATAATTGCATTGCGAAGTATAGGGAGATCACAATAAATCAAGTCCAACACACAAAAATCTGAATCTTCAATTCAAATTCGAGTCAGTCGTAATGTTTGGCTCCGAAGCATTGGAGAATAAAAGCAACAACCAAAAAACTACAGACTTTCATAAATGGCTGCTTGCGTAGAATAGAAGGGATTGAAATTGTATGCCAAGATCACTAATGTGGAACTGATGACAAGAACGGGACAAGTGCTCTGGAACAAGAGATGAGAAGAAGACGCTGGCGATGGATATGACACACATTGGGGGAAACATGTTGATAGCATTACAAGGCAGTCCTTTTTGTAAAATCCCAAGGGTAAAGAGGTAAAGGAAGACAAAACAAATTTGGAAAAGAGAACTGGAGTTAGACATTAAGGGGATGAAGAAAAAATGGAAAGATCTTGGGCTGATGGCACGGGACATGGAAGACTTGGCACATGTTTGTTGAAGGCTTGTGCTCCTCTTGGTAAGTTGAAGGGTGATGATGATGAATTCAGTCAAGACTTTGCAGTCATAACAAAACAAAAATTAAGTAATCAGTCCGTAATTCGGTCATCACAACATTTAGTAACTTAACACATCAATAGTTATGTCTGCAGGTCATACCATTCAAATATTTAAACGTTCAAACAATCAATCAGTCATTGATTTGTTCTGTAGACCTTTCAGCTATTCAAAATAAATATTTAAACAGTCAATCAATCAGTAATTCGGGTCCACGAAGGTCGACTCTTTGAGAAGAGCACATCGACAGCATCGCCTTCACAAGCCCCATTGCCGGAAACAAATTGTATGGCAATGAGAAAAGCCTAAAATGGACCGCCAGTTTCCTCTTCCCGTTGCTTTCCTGTTTAAATCTCTCTTTATTTTACCGTCTTAAATCAGTCACAGCTTTCACCTTTCTCGTTCAGGATCTGTCGCTATTCCTCTAACATCGCAGATTTACTTCTGTCCCTTCTTCCTTCTTGTTCTACCTTCCTCCCCTCTAAGGTCTCCTTCATTCCCTCTCCCTTCTACGCTCTGTCCTTCTGTGTGTTATTTCGTATCGACAGTTGTTTCTGAATTAAGACAAATTATGATGTTATTTTTAAGCCAGGCCTGTCAGTTTTCTGATCGATTTCTATACGTGCAGGTTTGCCGTGGGGTGCGTGCTCTTAAATTTCTCACATATAGTTCGCAGTCCTGCTCGCCTGCTGCTTCAGGCTGGCAAATAATTAGGACAGCGTGAGATCGACTTGGGAAAAATTTTAAGTGGGTATTCCCTCAACGTTATTTTGTGTTATAATTTGCAAATAGGTCACGTTTATAATATACGTGTTGAATGTGCAGTTTGGTAGAACCAGTCCTGAGTTACTGTCTTTATTAGGTTTGGACATATTTATCTAATTCAGGGGTTCTCAACCTTTTTTGTGCTCAAGGCCCTTCTTCTGAGCCTCATTTACCACTGTGGTCCCTCAGTGTCGCTGTAAACTAGAAAAAAGGTACTTTACCATCTTACTGTTACCCCCCTAGAAATATGGCCTGTCCCACGTAGAGAACCTCTGATCTAATTGATACAATCTTATTAAATTAATATGAGATAAACATAAAGGTATGTTATCAGGCACTCGTAGGAAATAAAGAAGTAGAACACTAGACAACAGAAAAAGAACAGACATGAGTGGCTTACCCAGGATTCGAACCCTGGACCTTCCGTGCTACGAGTGCCTGATAACACTGACAAACAACATTTTTCTTTCTTATATAAGAATAAGTGTTCTTATGTCAGTTTTTTGCGCTGATTTCAAATTTGAAATCCGTTTATCTCTATCACGTCAGGTTTTTAAGATATTTGTGAATACATATATTTTTGGGAAACCGTTATGTGCACCGTTTCATTTTTACTACATAACTTATTAAAAATTAATAAAATGCAAAATAATTCCACTTTTTATACTGCTAAAAGATGCATGACATATGTTACGCTATTTTTCCAATAGTTACTGTGGTGAAGTGGGAAGTTATAAATACTTATAGGGAACTTAGTGTACTGACTGAGATCAGCTGTGAAGGTATCTATATCTATTAAGAGTAGTGTATTATAGATAACCTTACTTGCTACCACATATCTATATATCTCAGTCAGAATTATTCTGGAATAGTGTGATGCTACGTTATGTGTCTAGGGTATGAGTATGGTGAAGTGTAAGTCACAACAACAGACAGATAAACAATTTAATTTAATCCACTACTCTTGACAACACTGTGACACTCACATACATATAACACTCTACAAAGATATCTTAAAAGAGTCACTGATGAACTTTCAAATAACAATATGTATTCATTACTGGCATGAATGAATATGTGTCCTGATTCAACTACAAGGGAACCAGGAATCACAATCAATTTAAATTACAAGTTATGTACAGAATGTATTTAATATGAATATTGTAGTGACATATATTATTACAAATGTTCTATGTGTGTCAGTTGTGTAGTAGTAAAATGAGGTAATACTGGTTTTGTTTTGTTCAAGCTCTGTTGGTATTTGTCATCATGACTTCAATAGTTTGTCTTTAGGGACTAGTATTGGAGATGTTCACAGTTCCTGATTTTAAGACAAGTAAATTCCCCTCTGAATGGTATTTTTATAAAGTTATTTCAAGATGAGGGGACATAATGTTGAGCTCAGCTGGCCAACTCTGCTTATCTTGAGTGATGGCGGCAGGAAAGGACTCCTCTGCTCGAATTCTCCTCTGGGCTCAGGAGACACCTCACTGATAGCTAAAAGGACCAAGGAGTATGCTGTCCGACTCTGGATTCAGCAAATCTCTGACCAGTGCTGCTCAGTACCATCAAGACCACTGTCCCTGAAATCAAGAAGGATGTACCTTCTACTTCATAACTAATTTATATTCTCTTTTACACTGATCACAATACAGCACAAACATTGCGTTCAGAGCGTTAGGCCAACAGTCAGCTTCATTTGAAATACTTTATTCCAGTATTACCCTTCTTAATGGTTACTACGCCTCTGCACTTCCAGCATTATTTCTTTCTAGTCAATCATCCAGGTGTCAGTGTACTATTTGGCCATTCCATGCCGTTTTACTTCTCTCCGACACCCTCTGTTCAGGCTGGAGCATTATAGGCTTTACCTCACGTTTGCCACTGAACTACACATATATATACAGGCATAAATCAACAATTCACATTCAATTTTCATTAAAAGATACTGAATGGTTCAAGCTTACCACAATTTCATGGAAATAAACACAGATACGTTGATTAGCAATGAATTCTGGCACAAATTCCGTTCTGCCTATGTTCCAGGCTTTTATTTTAGCAAAAATATGAGCTGGCTTCAACGCACTGTGCTTTATCAAGCTTATTTGAACAAGTGGTCTCGAACTAACGCTCCCAAGTGTGTATATCAGCGAGACTGGCCAATGAGCCACGTTTCGACAAGTGTTTGAAAAAATGTTATCTTTTCCCGTCTCCCCTAACAACCAAGATAGTATTTATAGCCCGACCAATCGTGGTTAGGCTTTCATTTGTTGCGCTCCAATCAATTTGGAGTTTACATGGTAGGCTATTTCTGTAACGTAAATTTTTTCAAACACGTTAAAAAAAAATCTTATGAGCAGAAATGATTTTATGCTGTCAGGCACCCCCAATATTTTATTTTGGGTATAATTTATTAATTCCTGGACTATTTGCGTAACGTTTTACATATTATTTGTCAGCAAGCCCTAAGGAACCCAAAAATACTAATTTAAAGGAGCTACGTGGCTGCGTTCAAAATATGCAATTTCTTCTACCTCCTGTTTCGAAGATGTGCTGTCTGGGTACTGTTATGTGTTCAAACGTAAACCCATCTAATGTTATCTTTTCTAATAAGAGTTTGTTATGATTTATAAACCTAACTCTGGGAAAGGGTAGTGTATTTTATCACTGTCCGTCTGAAAA
Organism: Oreohelix idahoensis; assembly: GCA_024509875.1. NCBI lineage: Eukaryota > Metazoa > Mollusca > Gastropoda > Stylommatophora > Oreohelicidae > Oreohelix > Oreohelix idahoensis. The sequence continues at coordinate 135,322 of JAMPIV010016780.1, forward strand.
AAAATTAGTGCATGTAGACTTACACGCGTGATGGCAGCATTTGCGTATCGCGCGAAGCGTGTTTAGTGTTCGGCTTTTTGCCTCTCCCTTCTCTTTTTATCCTTTAGTCCATCTGTTCGTTCGTTTTGGTAACGCAGTATAATTAATGTTAGGGTTAATTTAGGTCATTACGCAGTACGTCTCAATGTTTTTCCAAGAATTACAGCACACGTTTCATTGAAGAAGGCGGGTAATAATACAGTAAGCTTTACTATCAACGTGAAAGCGTTACAATTTGCAGACGAAGCAGAAAACAAGGGGGGATTTCGAGTACATTCTTTGTGACAGCACTGTCATTTTCCCATTGCTCTTCTCTTTATTAATTTTATTTGTTAGGCTTTATATTTACCTAATAATTTATATATGTGGATTAGAATATTCCATGACACCTCCCCTCTTAAAACAGACATTATATGTCAGTCCTTTATTCTATATACACATAGAGAAATTTATTATTATTTCTGGGGTTTACGGTGATTCTCATCACACGGATGGCGGCTTAAAAAATCCGCTCCCAGATTGGTTTTTCCAGATATATATTCAATGCTAAAATTATATGGAGCCAGAAGCAAAGACCATCGGAGTAACCTAGAGTTCTCATGCTTAGCCTGTGCTAAAAACGATAAAGGTTTGTGGTCAGTTTGCAACTTAAATGCCTTCCCATATAGATAAATATTGAATTTCTTTATTGCCCATATTACTGCAAGACATTCTTTTTCGCTAGTTGAGTAGTTGATTTCAGCTTTATTCAACTTTCTGCTAGCATATGCCACTGGGCTTAATTCCCCATCCAATGCATCTGATTTCTGTAGTAAAGTTGCACCTAACCCAATATTACTTGCATCCGTCCTTACTATGAATTCTTGACTTAAGTCAGGTAATTTCAAAATGGGTTTACTTGTGAGCTTTTCCTTCAATTCTTGGTAAGTCATTTCACATTGTGGTGTCCATGTAATGCGATCTGGAAGTCCTTTACGTGTCAATTCAGTTAACGGTGCACATATGGAATTAAAGTTTTTGATATACTTCTGGTAGAAACCACATAATGAGACAAAGGATCTCACGTCCTTCTTGGTTTGTGGTCTCGGGGCTTTCTGTAGTTTCTCTAAATTCTTTGGGTCAGGGGTCATGTTTCCCTGATAAACTGTGTGTCCCAAAAATTCCAATTCTTTACATCCAACGCAACATTTGGTTGGTCGGGCTGTTAAATTTGCCTCCCTAAGTCGATCAAACAGCATGTTCAGAGAGTCAATGTGTTCCTCAAATGTTTCTGTTGCTATAAGGATATCATCCATAAAATTTGTTATACAGGGATTATTCAGAGGATCCAATAATTTTCTCATCATTCTAGAGAAGACACTAGGCGCATTCTTCAATCCAAATGGCAATCTATTAAACTCATAGTGTCCTTCTGAGGTACTAAAAGCTAGGTATGGTCTAACCTCAGGCTTTACTGGAATCTGATAGTATCCTTTACTCAGATCCACTTTTGAGAAATATTTAGCTTTATTTAGTCTGGCAAACAGCTGATTTGTATCCGGCAATGGATCCACCTGTCCTTCTGTAATAGCATTCAGTCTCCTGTAATCTATACAGAGTCTATGTTCTCCAGAGGGCTTCCTTAAGAGTACAACACCGGAACTATACGAAGACTCACTGTGCGAAATAATTCCTTCCTTCAATAGATAGTCTATCTCTTCCTTCAAAGCTTTTTCCTTAGCAAACGGAATCGAATATGGTTTCATACAGACAGGTGTGGAGTCTATTAGTTTCATATCATATTCCAATAGGTTTGTATGCCCTGGTCGGTCTGTTAACACCTCTGCATGATTATTTAGAACCTGTTGCACTCTCTCTTTCTGAGTTTTCGTTAAATGTGTACTGATTTTCACCTGTGCTGCTGTCTCACAGGGGTGTAATGGATATTCAAATGATGAAAGTGGTTCCTTTTTCATCTCCATGGCGATGGACAAGGTCAACAAGTGTGTCTCTTCCTGATGTTCTCTTTCCAAATATTTCTTCAGGAGATTCACATGATAGATTTTTTCTTTCCCCTTCTTATCTATCTTATAATTTGTTCTAGACACCTTCTCTAGAACTGTATATGGACCCTGCCATCCAATTTGTAACTTATTCTGACTCCCGGGCAAAAGAAGCAGTACTTTCTCTCCCACAGCCAAATTTCTGTCTTTCGCCTTCCTGTTATAATAGGCAGCATGTTTCTTCCTGGCTTGTTTCAAATTTTCATTGGCAAGTTTCCAGCCAGTTTTTAACCGAGTGGTCAGCTCATTCACATATTGGTATGAAGATGTAATGTTTTCCTCTGCCTTTTCATCAGTCCACGTTCTTAACAAAGCTACATATGGACCTTTAATTGTGTGGACCTATTTGTCCATGCACCGGTATGGTCTCTTCCACTCGAAGCTTTATAGTGATGATTTTTCCTCCCAGAATTATCATTCACAAAACGACCGCTACCAATTTTTCTTTTGGGGCTTTCTCCCCTCTTAAAATTCTTGATGAGAGATTTCCTCTCTACATCTTCTTCCTCCAGTTTGTTTAAGTCCGATTGAGGGATTGTCGGCTTATCCTGGGGTAAGACATCTTTTTGCACTCTCCGCATAGTGGCCATTGTAAAACAGTTAAGTGAAGCTTGTCCGTGAAAAGGGGCTTCCCATTCCATTTGGTCCACTTTATCAAATTTATTTTTCCTTTTATTGTCAGGCCTAATTTTGCCCCGTGGCGTGTCCAGGTCCTGATCCATGTTCCCACTTGTGGGTGTTCCCTCATGTGCTATGCTACACCTTTCTACAAAATTCTCAATGTCCCATCTTGCTTTGGGCCAATACTACTTGTGAGCCACCTTTTGAATGATGGTACCTATCTTCTCATGGTCCCCATCTGGTTTCACATGTAGGCTCCTTATTAAGTCTGCCCTATATCTTTTTGGAAGAACCAGCTGTCCGTGACCATGGGATCTAGTTCCGGCCTTCCTATACATCAACTTGTTTTTCATGTAAAACTCTCCCTTGCCTGGAGGTGTATGAGATTTGGGCAACTTCTTGAAACATGGCTTGAGTGTTTTGTCCTCAGCCTGTGCCTTCCTCATCTCATCTGGGTGAGTATTTATGGGATTATCCTCCTCCTTCTTTGTCTGTGATCTGGTCTGCACTGTTGCCAATATCACAGGTCTCTTGGGATTCCCCAAGAAGACATATCTACACCCCAATATTAGAGGGTAGATTGGCTCATTTATCACTGCTGCTTTTATGATTCCTTCCACATATCGCGTTTTCACTTTTATTCGGGCGACGGGAAGTGTCATGGTAGCTACATCCTTGGTTGCAGTTTGAATCTCCACTGTTTCTGTGGTGTATTGATCGGCCTGCACCAGGTGAGAACTCACAACGGAATCGTAATCTAAACCGGTATCATATAAACATCTTATAGTGACACCATTACAGATGACATCTTCACACACTGGGTGGTGGTATGGTTCCTGTAATTCTTCAGGTTTGCCCTTCTTTTCCTTTTTCCCCGATGTCATAGCAGCAAAATGAGGAGGTTTCCTTCTACAATGGTCAGTGTCATGATTGTTCATCTTACAATTTTTACACCACCTTTTTCCTTGGTTGAAAGATTTTCTTTCATCATATTTCCTTTCATCGAATTGTGGGAATTTATTTTTATTGTCATACCGTGGCCTATCAAATTGGTGCTTACCTTTATTTTGATCCTTAGGATCAAATTTATTAAAGTTCTGTGGTGCCCTAAAGTTGTCCACCTGTTTCTTTTTATTACCTGTTACCTCTGCTTGAGCTGCTTGATACCTTTCAGCAACATTTAGCAACTCACCCAGCCTCTCTGCACCTTGTTCCATGAGAAACTTTCTCAGGTCTGGAGCCATGGACTCTCTTAGTTGCTCTATAAGGACCATTTCCTTAAGATCTTGGGTTTTCCCCAGAGAAGTCCATTTCTCCAAGTATGTCTCTATTCGTGCAGAGAACTGGTGATAGGTTTCACCTGACAGTAGTTTAGCATTCCTAAATTTTTTCCTGTAAAACTCTGCATTCTTTTCATACCTTAACAAAAGAGCCTGCTTTAGCATGTCATAATTTTCCTGATCACCTCTGCTCATTTTTGCAAAAACTTCATAAGCTGCCCCACGAAGTCCCTGAGATAACTTTAAGCTCCACCTTTCTCTCTCTAACCCATACGTGGTAGCTAATAGTTCGTACCTATTTATATAGCTCTCAATATCATCGTCTTTCTCAACAAAATGATCTAAATGAAAATTCATAGCTGAGGTTGAGGCTCCTTGAGTAACCGTAGCATCAGAGGCAAAGGGACTGGCACCATTTTCAGGAGCATGGCCTTGAAACTCAAACTCCCTTAGTCGTAACTCATGTTCCCTTTGTAATCTTTTCTCCTCCTTTTCTGCTTCCCTCTCTGCAGCTAATCTCTTCTCTTCTCTTTCTGCAGCTAATTTCTTCTCTTCTCTTTCTGCAGCTTGTCTTCTTTCCTCGGCTTCCAATGCTTTAGCCTCTTTGTCAGCCTCAATCTGCAACCTCTTAGTCTCAGCCTCAGCTTGCAACCTCTTAGTCTCAGCCTCAGCTTCAAATTGTAACTTCTTAATTTCCCTTTCAGCCTCTAACCTTCTTTCGGCTTCTTTTTCTAATCTTCTTTCTTCGCGTTCAATAAATTTGTCACATTCCGTTGTGACATAGGCAACCATAACTTGCCCATCTAATCCTAACTCTTTTGCAGTCTGAACCGCAGCAGATCGAAATTTGGCCAGGTCCGCCATTGTCTATCAGGTAATTTATACAATGTCTAACCAACAATTCAATCTCTAATGGACAACACAGGCACCGTGAGCTCAACCTTATTTAATTCCACCCAAGGATACCTTTTAATTCTTATATTCCCTGAAGTGAATTACCCCCAATATTTTTAATAGTTAAAGATTCAAAATCCCAAGAGCGAGACCCCAATATATGTGGTGAAGTGGGATGTTATAAATATTTATAGGGAACTTAGTGTACTGACTGAGATCAGCTGTGAAGGTATCTATATCTATTAAGAGTAGTGTATTATAGATAACCTTACTTGCTACCACATATCTATATATCTCAGTCAGAATTATTCTGGAATAGTGTGATGCTACGTTATGTGTCTAGGGTATGAGTATGGTGAAGTGTAAGTCACAACAACAGACAGATAAACAATTTAATTTAATCCACTACTCTTGACAACACTGTGACACTCACATACATATAACACTCTACAAAGATATCTTAAAAGAGTCACTGATAACTTTCAAATAACAATATGTATTCATTACTGGCATGAATGAATATGTGTCCTGATTCAACTACAAGGGAACCAGGAATCACAATCAATTTAAATTACAAGTTATGTACAGAATGTATTTAATATGAATATTGTAGTGACATATATTATTACAAATGTTCTATGTGTGTCAGTTGTGTAGTAGTAAAATGAGGTAATACTGGTTTTGTTTTGTTCAAGCTCTGTTGGTATTTGTCATCATGACTTCAATAGTTTGTCTTTAGGGACTAGTATTGGAGATGTTCACAGTTCCTGATTTTAAGACAAGTAAATTCCCCTCTGAATGTTATTTTTATAAAGTTATTTCAAGATGAGGGGACATAATGTTGAGCTCAGCTGGCCAACTCTGCTTATCTTGAGTGATGGCGGCAGGAAAGGACTCCTCTGCTCGAATTCTCCTCTGGGCTCAGGAGACACCTCACTGATAGCTAAAAGGACCAAGGAGTATGCTGTCCGACACTGGATTCAGCAAATCTCTGACCAGGTGCTGCTCAGTACCATCAAGACCACTGTCCCTGAAATCAAGAAGGATGTACCTTCTACTTCATAACTAATTTATATTCTCTTTTACACTGATCACAATACAGCACAAACATTGCGTTCAGAGCGTTAGGCCAACAGTCAGCTTCATTTGAAATACTTTATTCCAGTATTACCCTTCTTAATGGTTACTACGCCTCTGCACTTCCAGCATTATTTCTTTCTAGTCAATCATCCAGGTGTCAGTGTACTATTTGGCCATTCCATGCCGTTTTACTTCTCTCCGACACCCTCTGTTCAGGCTGGAGCATTATAGGCTTTACCTCACGTTTGCCACTGAACTACACATATATATACAGGCATAAATCAACAATTCACATTCAATTTTCATTAAAAGATACTGAATGGTTCAAGCTTACCACAATTTCATGGAAATAAACACAGATACGTTGATTAGCAATGAATTCTGGCACAAACTGGCACAAATTCCGTTCTGCCTATGTTCCAGGCTTTTATTTTAGCAAAAATGTGAGCTGGCTTCAACGCACTGTCGCTTTATCAAGCTTATTTGAATTAGTGGTCTCGAACTAACGCTCCCAAGTGTGTATATCAGCGAGACTGGCCAATGAGCCACGTTTCGACAAGTGTTTGAAAAAATGTTATCTTTTCCCGTCTCCCCTAACAACCAAGATAGTATTTATAGCCCGACCAATCGTGGTTAGGCTTTCATTTGTTGCGCTCCAATCAATTTGGAGTTTACATGGTAGGCTATTTCTGTAACGTAAATTTTTTCAAACACGTTAAAAAAAAATCTTATGAGCAGAAATGATTTTATGCTGTCAGGCACCCCCAATATTTTATTTTGGGTATAATTTATTAATTCCTGGACTATTTGCGTAACGTTTTACATATTATTTGTCAGCAAACCCTAAGGAACCCAAAAATACTAATTTAAAGGAGCTACGTGGCTGCGTTCAAAATATGCAATTTCTTCTATCTCCTGTTTAGAAGATGTGCTGTCTGGGTACTGTTATGTGTTCAAACGTAAACCCATATAATGTTGTCTTTTCTAATAAGAGTCTGTTATGATTTATAAACCTAACTCTGGGAAAGGGTAGTGTATTTTATCACTGTCCGTCTGAAAAAAAATTAGTGCATGTAGACTTACACGCGTGATGGTAGTAATTGTGTATCGCGCGAAGCGGGTTTAGTGTTCGGCTTTCTGCCTCTCCCTTCTCTTTTTATCCCTTTAGTCCATCTGTTCGTTCGTTTTGGTAACGCAGTATAATTAATGTTAGGGTTAATTTAGGTCATTACGCAGTACGTCTCAATGCTTTTCCAAGAAATACAGCACACGTTTCATTGAAGAAGGCGGGTAATAATACAGTAAGCTTTACTATCAACGTGAAAGCGTTACAATTTGCAGACGAAGCAGAAAACAAGGGGGATTTCGAGTACATTCTTTGTGATAGCACTGTCATTTTACCATTGCTCTTTTCTTTATTATATGTATTTATTAGGCTTTATATTTAATTGATAATTTATATATGTGGATTAGAATATTCCATGACAGTTACTGTATTTTGAAATAATTCTGAGCGAAATATGGCTTCTAGAAGTTGTAGAAATTCAGCTGATCTGTTCTGTTACGTGTGCGGATATTTTACCGATCGTGTTCACCAGAAAAACTTTACACCATTACTAAAGAAAGCATATGAACTTTATTTCGATTCGAAAGTTGATGATGCAAATAAATCTTGGAAGCCAAATGCAGTTTGTTCGACTTTGTGCAAATACATTGGCAGGTTGGTTACGAAAATCGCCGAAGCATAAGTCGATGCCTTTTGGAGTGCCAGTAATATGGCATGAACAAGACAAATCACGCTACTGATTGTTACTTCTGCTTGACAAATATCCATGGTTTCACTTTTAAAACTAGAAAGTCTGTGGTTTATCCAAATATTGAATCGGTTTCGAAACCAGTGTCTCGTGATCCAATCACGTGTCCGATCCCAGTTCCACCAGAACAATATCCGTTGGACGTCAATGAACCATCAGAAAGTGATAGTTTACCTGCTTCAGAAACTAATTCTGACTCGGATTATATACCGGTGAATGATGGTGTTCACTTAATTAACCTTTCAGATCTAATACGTGATCTCGCTCTTACCAAAGGACAAGTGGAATTACTCGGTTCGCGACTCAAAGAATGGAATCTTTTAGCGCCCAATACTTTGATATCTAAATTTCGTCATAGACACAGAGAACTTGTTCAATACTTTGAGATGGATGATGACATTTGCTATTGCAAAATTCCAGTCGCCTACTCTGTTCATATGAAAGAAACTTATGACAATATGGCTATACTTTTGGCAAAAATAAAGTACAATGACTACCAATGGCGGATTTGTGGAGACCTAAAGGTCATTGCAATTCTCACGGGCATGCAGACTGGGTATACTAAATTTTGTTGCTTCCTATGTGAATGGGACAGCCGCAACAGACAGGAACATTATGCAAGAAAGGTGTGGCCTATCAGGGATCGTATGCAGCTCGGGCATAAAAATGTAATACAAAGCCATTAGTTAACAAATACAGCATCATTTTAACACCGTTACATATAAAGTTGGGGCTCATGAAGAATTTCGTAAAAGCATTAGATAAAATGAGCAAAGCTTTCACTTATCTTCGAGAAAAGTTTCCGCAAGTTAGCGATGCAAAGATAAAGGAAGGTATCTTTGTAGGACCTCATATTAGGAAAGTTATTGCAGTCAAACAATTCGAGAACTTGTTACATGGTAGTGAACTTCACGCATGGATGGCATTCAAATCGATCGTCGATAACTTTCTGGGAAATCACAAATCTGTCGACTATGTGCATATTGTTAAGCAGTGCATAGATGCATACAGAATTATGGGCTGTAACATGTCCCTCAAAATCCATTTGCTCGATTCGCATCTTGACTTTTCCCCTGACAACCTTGGCGAAGTCAGCGATGAACATGGAGAACGATTCCATCAAGATATCGCCGTAATGGAGTCACGTTATCAAGGACGGTGGAGTGTGACCATGCTTGCCGATTATTGTTGGAGGTTTCATCGCGATGTACCACATGCCATTCACCGACGAAAGTCGACTGCAAAGAAATTCAAGCCTACATAACTGTTATACTTCTTGTACGAATGATGTTATAATACTGTATGCGTTGTTAAAAAACTTCAATTGCGTATTTCTCGAGATCCCGACCTGATAGAGAAAAACGGTTTGCAGATTTAAAAACAGCGCATTAAAATTGACCAGAAAAACATAGAAATGTTAGAGAAAGAAAAAAAAAATTTTTTTTTGTTAGCCAGTGTAACATACCTTTACTGTTTACAGGCCTCGGTTTTCCCTTCCTTATGTGTTATAAATGTTTATACAATACCAAACCTACCCTGTTCTTACTGTTCTAAGTCTACTAACATTTACTGGACACAGTATTAAGGTCTTCGTCTTGTGTGGACTGGCCTATACTGTATAATAGGGGAACAACAGAAGTGATTGCGTCATTAATAGGCTGAACTGCCCATGGTAAACTTCCGGTGATATGTCTTGCGGTTCGCACTAATGACCTGTCATCGAAGCACCATTGTTGGTGATGCGTAGATGGCAGGGAGGATAGTGTGATTCGCTTGCATAGCTAGGCGGGGTTGTCGCACGGAAGGTCCAGGGTTCGAATCCTGGGTAAGCCACTCATGTCTGTTCTTTTTCTGTTGTCTAGTGTTCTACTTCTTTATTTCCTACGAGTGCCTGATAACATACCTTTATGTTTGTCTCACATTAATTTACTGTTTACAGGCCTCGGGTTTCCCTTCCTTATGTGTTATAAGTTTTATTAACTGTTTCCTCTGCATTCAGACTTTTTATTATCTGTACGAGGGGCAGGTGCGCAAGCCTCTCTTGTCAAAGTTACCGGGTTCCGGGAGCGAAGCCTGGTAGATTCACGCTCCGGTCTACCCAACTGTAAATGGGTACCTGATCATGAATTAGAGTAGGCAAAGGCAGCGAGGAAGTAACTATTTACCTCATCTCATAAAGCTGGACATAGTATAGTGAAGTCTCCAACACTTCACTTCTCTACGTTAGTATCTGCTATAGAATTACCTTTACCTTTTACGAATGGCAGAGGGGTTAGAGTGCTTGCTTCTCGGGGCAAACGGCTGGCAGTTTTATCATGTAAAACACATTGCTACAGAAACCATAATTGCAAGAGCTCATGCGTGCTTTGGTATAGGCTTACTGCCGGGGGGACCAGCCGCAGTGGTAACTCATGCTCCTTAGGGAGTTAAGAGGGAAGTGGGGATGACGATGCTAGTCTTCATCGGTGACTAAAATATAATTTTTTTATGTTCTCTATCTCCTCATTTGTTTCTGTTTACATGCTTCCACCTTTAAAGTTAGTTGCTTATCCTTTACAGGACGTGGCAATCAACCCCAGCTTTTATTGGCTGTTTGTGATTTTTCTAGGCATTTTTTTTCATTCAGTAGTTTGCCATTGCTTTCTGAACGGTACGGCGCTTATACCATTGTTAAAAATCTACACAAAGCGATCTGCTACCAAAACGCCTGCAGCAGGTTTCGAACCTGGTATATCTGGATTATAAAACTGCGTTCATATCCATTAGGCCACAGACACCTTTACGATTTACTTATTGGCTGTCCTAATGTCCATCATATTATATGCAAGGGTGGATTGTTAAGTGGATAAAGCTCTTGCTTTTCGAGACACAGTTACGGGATCCAGTCTACCCAGCTGTAAATGGGTACCGGACTTCTATTGAGTTAAAAAAGGTAAAGGTAGTTCCATATCAGATACTGCCGTAGGTGTGTGAAGTGTTAGAGACTTGACCATACTAAGTCCAGCATCGAGATGTGGGTGACCAGTTCCCTTCCTCGCTGCCTTGTCCTTCCCTAACTCAACAAGTCAGGTACCCATTTACAGCAGGGTAGACTGGAGAGTGTTGGTACCGTGATTCGAACCTGGCACCTTTGCCGCGAGAGACCAGCGTTCTAACCACTCTGTCAATTGAGTTAACGAAGACAAAGGCAGCGAGGAAGGGAAATGATCACTCCACCTCGTAAAGCTGGACCTGGTATAGTGAAATCTTTAACACTTCACTCCCTCACACCAAAAGGTGCTATGGGTTTACCTTTACCTTTCACGGAAACCCTCTTTGTTGTTCTGGATTTTCTTTTTGTCGATCTGTTTTTCTGTACCCCCAGTACCACCCCTCTCAACTCAATCTGTTTCGGTGACCCAGCACCACCACTCTGACCTCTTCTGTGTTTACACATACCCGTCCTCCTCAAAACCGGTGACCTCAAGTGGTTAATAGCATATTGATACCGGACTATTACTGCAAATGCCACCCTTCGACTTTTCTAGTCTGGGAGAAAGTGGATCCTGATGTTCATTTAACCTCGAGCACACCTGAACAAGCTCTGTCCTTTGTCCTGGCAGCATTTAAAGGCTTTTGGCAACTAAGGCGAGATGTTCACTGGCAGCTGTGTAAAAGCAATGGACACAATACTTGGTGAAGAATATCCTTCGATATTTGGAACCTGCTAAGCGGAAGATAAATTCATTAAACTATTTATAATTTATTTGCCCCCCACCCCCCTTTACATTACAAGCACACATTTCTCTCTTTCGTTGGAAGGCAACCTTTTCCTCCATGTGCTATCATTGACAAGCTTTTCATCTAAGTTAGGGGTTCTAAAACCTGTTGGATTGTACCCCCGAATCCCCGAGCTAGCCAGTAAAGCCGTAGTTGCCTCTGTTTCATTTGGACATATACATATACATATAAAATAAAGGTAGTCCCATAGCATATACTGCCTTAGGGGAATGAAGTGTTAGAGACTTCACTATACTGGGTTCAGCTTCGAGAAGTGGAGTGATCAGTTCCCTTCTTCGTTGCCTTTGTCTTTCCTAACTGAAGAGCAGTGTCAGGTACCCATTTACAGCTGAGTAGATTAGAGCGTGGCGCCAACGTGTTAGAACCCGGTACCTGTGCAATGAGAGGCCAGCGTTCTAACAACTGAGCCAATCCGACTATATATATATATATATATATATATATATATATACATACATACATACATCCACCCAGCCACACACACACACATACATAGACACCCCCTCTATGAAGCAACATTCGTGCACGTATATTTTTAACATTTAATACTATCATAATAATAATAGTTGCCCATCGCAAGCGAAGATGGCGACAGCTTCAGACTTGAGTTGTGACACATCTGTGCCGTGATCTCATGTGACTAATTAATCCTATTTTGGCCCTACTGGCCCTGCCACATACGGGGCACACATGGTTAGAGTCGATAGTAGTGTTACTGTGCATTCTGGCCTTTCTTGCAGCACGCTTGCCTTCTGCCTTATCAGCTAAATTCTGTTCTGCAATGCGAGCACCTTGAGTAATGTTTGTCCGCCAGGCACAGCGATCCTGTGCGATAGTCTCCCAGGAGGAGACATCAATTTTGAAGCTGCTCAACGATGCTTTCAGTGTGTCTTTGAAGCGTTTCTTTTGTCCCCCTGCTGTTCGCTTACCCGTGGAGAGTTCGCTGTACATCAACTGCTTTGGGATGCGTTTTTCGGGCATGCGAACAACATGTCCGGCCCATCTAGTTTGGGCCCTCTGCAGCAATGTGTAGATGCTTGAGATATGTGCTCTGTTGAGGACCTCAGAATTAGATACTCTATCATGCCACTTGATCCTGAGGATCCTGCGAAGACAGCTCATGTGGAAATGATTAAGCTTCTTGGCATGTCTGCTACACACTGTCCATGTTTCACAGGCATACAGGAGGGTAGTGAGTACTATTGCATGATATACTTTTATCTTGGTGGCTGCACTAATTCCTTGTCGATCCCAGACATTTACTCTTAGTCTTCCGAAAGCTGCACTTGCCTTTGCAATTCTGTTGTTGACCTCGGAGTCGATATTCGCATCTTTGGTAAGGGTACTGCCTAGATAAGTGAAGCTGTCCACCACTTGGAGACATTGGTTCTTTACTGTGATACTTGGTTCACAGTAAGGTTTCCCAGGAGCAGGTTGCAACATTACTTCAGATTTCTTCGTGTTGATGGTAAGGTCAAAGTCATCACACGCTACAGAAAGCCTCCTCATATTGTTCTGCATGTACTATCATAATAATGTTCGATGGTACACCCCCACCCCCTGCTCCTGGCTGTCTCTCGGGGCGAACTACCCCTCGCACTCCCTCCCCGCCCCTTTTGGCACGCCACTGCACCAGACAGCATTTTTAAAAGCGTGCCTTCAAGGACAAAGAGTTGACTGTGTATACATCTGCTGTGATTTGTTGGTGAATGGAGGTGACTTACTTCACGAACACTTTTAGCGGTGTTTGTAACGATGGATAAAATATTAAAAGGCATATAACAAACAACATACTTCGACAAAAAGAGCCGGACTACTAATAGCGAAAGCGTTTCAGATATTTTAACAGTATCACTCCAAATATATCTTTATTAAATGAATGTAGAGACAGTTTCAACATATACCCCTTTAAGGGCAGACATGGTAAAGAAAGAGTTAACGTTATTCCCAAAAAAAATTTTCAGCAGAGCCGCTAGCATTATTTCAAGAAAGTGATTAAACGAAGTAGCGAAAGCTTCAAAATTGATAAGCTTACAAAGTAGTTAGCAGCCTTCTGGAGATTAACAACTGGGGGTCAGTAGCGACCGGGCTTATTGCTCGGGTGCTCGGCTTTCCCTCCGCGCGGTCTGTACTATTTCCTGTTATCTCTTTTCACTGATCAATGTCAACAGTGACCAGCCGACGACCTGGTCTTGAGCAAACTACTAACCGCACTTCTTTTCAGATTTTATCCGGCAAGCCGATCTCCTAGTACAAAATACCAACAGTAAGGCCGCTTTACACACGAGCGTTTCTTGACGCGCGTTTCTCACGCGTGACGAATGAAGGAGTAAGGGATTTACAGGCTGCTCAGCCGAGCGAGACTGTCTGTAAATCCGTACTCTTTCATTCGTCACGCGAGAGAAACGCGCGTCAAGAAACGCTCGTGTGTAAGCGGCCTAATACTATTTAAGAAAAAGGCATGAAAGAAAAAAGTCAAAGCGCTCTAATAATTAATAAACAAAAACTAACACACCGTTAAAAAAAGGAACCACACGTTAAAAAAAAAAGGAACCACACGTTTAAAAAAAAAGGAACCACACGTTAAAAAAAAATTATTATAATATTATTTTAAAAAGCTGCTAACAACTCATAATGTAAGAAAAAGTAATGAAATTCTACAAAAAACACGACACAAATTCTAATATAAAATGGCACCCGACAGCAATCAATTACATATGACAATAGGTATTTTAATATAACATATAGCTGAAAATAAAATGACATTTAACTACCCTAATTATAACCGACAAATAGGTTGAACAGGGTAGACCAAAATGGAGGTTGAGCGGAGACAAATGATCATCCGATGCTAGTCCGCTCTCTCTTATTTCCTTTAAAAAAGACAAAAAACTACTAACTGGCAAACAACGCAACATCATTGGCAGAAGTAGAAGTAAATAAATTATTAGAAATGTTATTCTACAAAAGTCAGCTTCGCTACATGAGGGACAGATGAGAAGAACGCCCCGTGTATCTTATTACAGATGTGTCAATATTACCACCATAAGAAAAGTTAAACTTATTACAGATGTGTCAATATTACCACCATAAGAAAAGTTCAACTTATTACAGATGTGTCAATATTACCACAATAAGACAAGTTAAACTTATTACAGATGTGTAAATTTTTTTTTTTTTTTTTTTTTTTTTTTCTTCTTTCTTCTATAACCAGCGGCACTCGAGCTTTCCAGCTCTTTCGGCCCAATGACATGTCATTGCGAGGCTGGGGGGTCAGTGGACTTTCCTTCGCTCCTTCCCATCCACACGGGATTTATGTGCAGGAGCCGTTCAGGTTATTCTGTCAAATTTCCGGTCGTAAACATTTCTTCAAACGCCGACGGCCGGGTTTGAACCATGAACACCTGGTCGCCAGTACAACGTCGTAGCCATTACACCAGCGCGGCTCCAAATATGTGTCAATATTACCACCATAAGACAAGTTAAACTTATTACAGATGTGTCAATATTACCACCATAAGACAAGTTAAACTTATTACAGATGTGTCAATATTACCACCATAAGACAAGTTAAACTTATTACAGATGTGTCAATATTACCACCATAAGACAAGTTAAACTTATTAACTATTCGAAAGTAGATAGTTCTAGTGACAGAAAATGTGACAGAAAAAAAAAGCGCACGGAGAAGAGCTCTGGAGACATAAATGAAAGAAATTAGGAAGACGTGGAAAGATACTGAGCTGATGGCACAGGACATGATGGTGGCACGGGACATGAGAGAGCTGGTGGCACGGGATATAAGAGAGCTGATGGCATGGGACATGAGAGAGCTGGTGGCACGGGATATAAGAGAGCTGATGGCACGGGACATGAGAGAGCTGGTGGCACGGGACATGACAGAGCTGGTGGAACGGGACATGATAGTGGCACGGGACATGAGAGAGCTGGTGGCACGAAGAGAGGCAAAATGTGACAGAAAAAAAAACGCCTGGAGAAGAGCTCTGGCGACATAAATGAAAGGAATGAGGAAGACGTTGAAATATACTGAGCTGATGGCACGGGACATGAGAAAGCTGGTGGCACGGGACATGAGAGACATGAGAGAGCTGGTGGCACGGGACATGAGAGAGCTGGTGGCACGGGACATGAGAGACATGAGAGAGCTGGTGGCACGGGACATGAGAGACATGAGAGAGCTGGTGGCACGGGACATGAGAGACATGAGAGAGCTGGTGGCACGGGACATGAGAGAGCTGGTGGCACGGGACATGAGAGACATGAGAGAGCTGGTGGCACGGGACATGAGAGAGCTGGTGGCACGGGGCATGAGAGACATGAGAGAGCTGGTGGCACGGAACATGAGAGAGCTGGTGGCACGGGACATGAGAGACATGAGAGAGCTGTGGCACGGGACAGGAGAGAGCTGGTGGCACGGGACATGAGAGAGCTGGTGGCACGGGACATGAGAGAGCTGGTGGCACGGGACATGAGAGACTTGAGAGAGCTGGTGGCACGGGACATGAGAGAGCTGGTGGCACGGAGACATGAGAGAGCTGGTGGCACGGGACATGAGAGAGCTGGTGGCACGGGACATGAGAGAGCTGGTGGCACGGGACATGAGAGAGCTGTGGCACGGGACAGGAGAGAGCTGGTGGCACGGGACATGAGAGAGCTGGTGGCACGGGACATGAGAGAGCTGGTGGCACGGGACATGAGAGACATGAGAGAGCTGGTGGCACGGAACATGAGAGAGCTGGTGGCACGGGACATGAGAGACATGAGAGAGCTGTGGCACGGGACATGAGAGAGCTGGTGGCACGGGACATGAGAGAGCTGGTGGCACGGGACATGAGAGAGCTGGTGGCACGGAGACATGAGAGAGCTGGTGGCACGGGACATGAGAGAGCTGGTGGCACGGGACATGAGAGAGCTGGTGGCACGGGACATGAGAGAGCTGGTGGCACGGGACATGAGAGCTGGGGGCACGGGACATAAGAGCTTTTGGCACGGGACATGAGAGACATGAGAGAGCTGGTGGCACGGGACATGAGAGACATGAGAGAGCTGGTGGCACGGGACATGAGAGAGCTGGTGGCACGGGACATGAGAGACACGAGAGAGCTGTTGGCACGGGACATGAGAGAGCTGGTGGCACGGGACATGAGAGCTGGTGGCACGGGACATGAGAGACATGAGAGAGCTGGTGGCACCGGACATGAGAGCCATGAGAGAGCTGGTGGCACGGGACATGAGAGCCATGAGAGAGCTGGTGGCACGGGACATGAAAGACAAGAGAGAGCTGGTGGCACGGGACATGAGAGAGCTGGTGACACGGGACATGAGAGAGCTGGTGGCACGGGACGTGAGAGAGCTGGTGGCACGGGACATGAGAGAGCTGGTGGCACGGGACATGAGAGACATGAGAGAGCTGGTGGCACCGGACATGAGAGCCATGAGAGAGCTGGTGGCACGGGACATGAGAGAGCTGGTGGCACGGGACATGAGAGACACGAGAGAGCTGTTGGCACGGGACATGAGAGAGCTGGTGGCACGGGACATGAGAGAGCTGGTGGCACGGGACATGAGAGACATGAGAGAGCTGGTGGCACCGGACATGAGAGCCATGAGAGAGCTGGTGGCACGGGACATGAGAGCCATGAGAGAGCTGGTGGCACGGGACATGAAAGACAAGAGAGAGCTGGTGGCACGGGACATGAGAGAGCTGGTGACACGGGACATGAGAGAGCTGGTGGCACGGGACGTGAGAGAGCTGGTGGCACGGGACATGAGAGAGCTGGTGGCACGGGACATGAGAGAGCTGGTGGCACGGGACATGAGAGACATGAGAGAGCTGGTGGCACGGGACATGAGAGCCAAGAGAGAGCTGGTGGCACGGGATATGAGAGCCATGAGAGGGCTGGTGGCACGGGACATGAAAGACAAGAGAGAGCTGCTGGCACGGGACATGAGAGAGCTGGTGACACGGGACATGAGAGAGCTGGTGGCATGGGACATGAGAGAGCTGGTGGCACGGGACATGAGAGACATGAGAGAGCTGGTGGCACGGGACATGAGAGACATGAGAGAGCTGGTGACACGGGACATGAGAGAGCTGTGGCACGGGACATGAGAGACATGAGAGAGCTGGTGACACAGGACATGAGAGAGCTGGTGGCACGGGACATGAGAGACATGAGAGAGCTGGTGGCACGGGACATGAGAGACAAGAGAGAGCTGGTGGCACGGGACAGGAGAGAGCTGGTGGCACAGGACAGAAGAGAGCTGGTGACATGGAGCAGGAGGACTTGGTATGAGTTTGTTGAAGGCGTATGCTTCGTGGTGAGTTGATGGGTTCTGTGAGTTGATGGGTTGATGGTGACTGGACGAGTGTTCGAATCTGCTAGAAAAAACAGCAGAAACCAGGCCACTGAAAATACAATAGAGAAGAGCTCGGAACAAGGAATCTATGGAATTGTTGTGAGTGCTTCTCCTTCTTCTTCTTCTTCTTTCCATCTCGGCCTGTATATTTCTCCAAGTTGTTTTCGGTCGCCACTCTTTTGCTTTCCTTCAAGGGTCCATAGCATAGCTGTTGTTGTGATAGCATCGGGGTCTCTTCTGAGGACGTGGCTAACTCAACTCAGGCGTCTGCCAGCAATGATGTAGTGCATGTCTTCTTGGTTGCCCCGAGTAAGTAGTTCTTGGTTGGTCTTGTATGCGGCCAACGGATTCGGAGAATTTTCCTAAGGCAGATTGTGTGGAAACAGGACAATTTCGACATTTCCTTCTCTGTTACTCTCCAACATTCCGCACCATGGAGAAGCACAGACAGTACACAGCTCTCATAAAATCTTAATTTGGTGTTTGTGCGGTACTGGGAAGACTTGTGGGGGTTTGCAGAGAAATAATAAAGTTGTCTCTCAAGCCGCTCTAATAAAACGCAGGTAAACATTTGACTTTTCCTTTACAAATGTGCGCGGCAAGAAGGTAAATCGTTCATGCAAACACGTGCTTTTTGACGGGTTAAATTATAGGCTCCTCTCTAGCTAAAGACCAAGCTATTTATTTAAAAATTCAAGCTTTGCTTCTTTTTGGCGAAGCACGCACCGTTCAACCTAGGCACATGGTCCATCGGTTATATTAACGCGTCTGTCCAACTATTGGGCATCCATTCCCACTTCTTGTAGGACCATGTAGTAGTGGTTTTAGTGACAGCAGTGTTAGTGGTGTGGTGGTAGTACCGGCAGTAGCAACAGCAACATTGGCAGTAGTTTGTTTTATTTGTTTCGAACCCGAGGGATTCGAGTTTTCACTCTTTTTCCTTTTTTTAAATTTTATTTCAGGTGTGTTTCCAGTGCTTTCTGGTAAATCCAGAGGGCTACACCAACTCAGCAAGCTCAGCATTGGTATAAAATACAAGGCCTGCTATTAATGGCGGGATAGTGTTACGCCACGAGTTGAGGGTCCTCTACCCTAGAGGGATATTAGCAGTAGTAAAACCAGCAGTATCACAACGAGCAGTTGCAAACTTTTTTTTTTTAATAGTAGTTTTGGCGAAGCGCGCTCCATTCAACCTAGACACAATGCGCGTTGGTTATATTAGGTCGCAAATCCAAATATAAAAGACTGTGTGGTCTGATTGTATTGCAGTTGTAACATTAGTAATAATATTCATGTTAGTGCTGAAAGAAGAATAATAAAAATGTTAACTTCTGTCAAATGAATGTAAGAAAATACCCGTAAGCTAAACCTTTCTTTCTTACAAACAATATTTGCTAAGTCAAACAACGAACAACTCTTTCCGCTAACCATGTTCTCTAAAACCAAAAGGACCCAGGCGACCAAATTTGAACGCAATGCTTGACCAAGCATAGAAATGATCGGTGTGTGTAGAGAGAAAACACGCGACCAGTTGTTGTCATGTGTACAGATTCCTGAGCTCGAGAATTGAATTGTTTATTTGTGTAAAGAAAGATTAATGTGAATATTTATCATACGTGCAGTGTTCTTTCTCTCTCTGAAGACAACACTTTTTCTCCGGAACTAAAGGCTCTTGCATCATAACGAAGCACGGATGGGGAATGAGTGGTTTAACAACTTCGTCATGTTCCGTGGAATAAATACAGGGTGCCCATAAAAGAATGTACCCTTTTCAAAAAATTTATTCTCGGCCCCATGATGTGGTACGAGGATGCTTTCTATCACAAAAGTAAGATAATCTCTGCAAGTTTTTAAGCATACCTTACAAAGACTCAAAAAGAATGTACCTATTTGTTTCTTTTTTTTTTTTCACCTACTTGACCAGTGTGTTGAGAGACATGTAACAATTATCGGTTGCACCTCAACTGCGAAAGTTTTACTTGAAATACCCGCTGCGCGCATGCGCACTTTTTTTAGTCTTTGTAAGGTATGCTTAAAAACTTGCAGAGATTATCTTACCGTTGTGATAGACAGCATCCTCGTACCACGTTATGGGGCCGAGAATAAATTTTTTGAAAAGGGTACAATCTTTTATGGGCACCCTGTATTTCATTACCTACCATTTTGTTCAGGCTGGACGCCAAAAACGATAACATTGCTAGATGGTTCTTCCTGCTCGTCGGCTTCTCTCATCTGGCGCGGCCCCTGAAGGCCTGTAAACTGTGTTAGTAAACATTCCTGACCCCAGCCGCGCTCTCTGCTTAAGGAAGATAAGGAATAGTGAAATGTCGGAGCATCTTCTGTGTGACCTTCACATTTACACCCGCCTCGAGTACTGTTCTACATCCCTTAACTATAAGTTTATTTTTGGTAGTGTGTCCCCGGGGGCACTCACAGACCATTAGTAAATAATAATTTTTGTATTTCTAAGAGACTTATTCTATGCGGAACGAATTGCGACGTTCTTTTGGAGATTACCCTATTTGCATACATATAGTAAAAGGTAGTCCCATAGCAGATAATGCCGTAGGGGAGTGAAGTGTTAGAGACTTCACTATACTAGGTCCAGCATGGAGAGGTGAAGTGACCAGTTCCCTTCTTCGCTGCCTTTTCCTTCCCTAACTCTAGTGCAAATTCGGGTGCCCATTTACAGGTGGGAGGACTGAAGCGTGTCGATACCGTGAATCGAACCCGGCACCTTTGCTGACAGCGACTAATGCTCAGGCTCAGAGGAAGCTAATAATGCACGCGTGCAAAAGAGAAAAGTACACGGGGCTGACACCCTCATCATGTCAAACAAATTACTACAGAAACCACTTCTGCAAGAGTGTGGGCTTTGGCATAGGCTTCCTCCAGGAGGCCAGCTGCATTGGTGGTTCCATGTTCCATATGGAGCAGAAAAGAAGGTGGCGATGCAGAAGAGAAAGAGGCGGTCGACGCTTCTCAGTCATATTGCGTGAAGAGGAAAACTGAAACCATTGTGACAGTGGGTAAAATTTGCGGGAATAGAAATAAAGAACGACTCCAAAAGAGAAGATACCCGATAAATTAACATTATGGTATGAAAAGAAAAAGAAACAAACAACAGCAGAATATGACAATCGCCCCCAGTGGAGCTCTGGAGAAGCAAACGATAGAAGCCGACTACTTATACCCTCAGGCTTGTCGTCCTATGTGACTAATCAGACTCTCAGGCCGTGTTTCGGAAAGTTCAGAACGGATGTCTGCGGCAGGAATGGAAAGCATCAAAGAATCATCAAGTCTTCAAGAACTTGTGCGGATCTACTGTCCTGGTCATGCAGGGGTACGTGGCAACGAGAGAGCTGACAAACTGGCCGCGAGAGCACCTATAGTGTGGACACTGGATATGGATAAGGGAGAGATACTAAGGGCAATTAATGATCGCCTGCTAGATATTGACACTGCAATGGATTAATCAACAAGGCTGAGACTGTTGGAGTTCGGCATCAAACGTGGGACTAGCAGAAATGGACGTGAGAGAGGATGCATCCGTCGTAGTCGTATGTACAACCAGCGTGCTACAGGTACAATTATCATTCATACTCTTTGACATTTGCTGAGGGAGACTGAGCACATATGGGTTTGCCCTGAGTGCAGTGAGGTCGATTCTGGTTAACAGTAACAATAACAAAGTGACTAATTTGAGAACATGCATGAGGATGGCAACCTCACCATGTAAAACAAATGCACCACGGCAATGCATGCAGGCTTTCTATAAAGCTTCCAGCTGCAGTTATGTCTCTTTGATCCATAGAGTGCGCAAATTATGATGACTATGGATACGAAGTTGTGGAGAGGCATGTTTGCCCAAGCCAGTCGGCGTGGCACTTAAAGAAGATGCACAAAAAGAAACTTCATAATATTTGACAAGCAAAGATGGAGAACGGTTCGGGGAGGAAGGGGGAGGGGAAAGGGTAAAAGTAAACACGAATTATCCTGCGCTTAGTTGAATGTGCCAAATTGTACACGACAACCATTCAATATGGCCGTAGGCGACCTGTTTCCAGCGTCCATTGATTACGATCGCTAAATTCAGTTATAGTGATTTATGGCTCTTTATTACTGGTTCAGTGCGCAGACCACTTTCGATCAGCCGCAATCAAGTGTAACCATCAGAACATTACTTAAGTACAACATTTGTTGTACACCGACTGGATGCTTGTTGGGTTTATTGTTGAAGGCGCGCGAAGCCTGATGGGTTAGGTGGGGCTTTCCGAAATTTATTTTTATGGCGTACTACTAAACAAGCAAAACTTACTAATACAGACAAGACTACCACTAATACATTCGAGACTTCTGCTAATACAGACAAGACTGAGACTAATATAGACAATACCACCACTAATGCAGACAAGATTACCACTAAAATAGATAAGGATCCCGTTACACGCCCATAGAGGCATGTTGGGAATATGGTGTTAGGCCCATATTTTCTTGACCATCGGCACACTAGGGGTGATGTGGTCAGCATCACGCCGGCCGCATTAACCTTCCCAGAGTTGCTCTGGTACCCAATTGGGGCTGGGTCTAACCAGGAGCCGTTTGCGGCCTAAAAAAAATCCCACCTCATCTGGGGATCGAACCATAGACCACTGAGCTAGGAAGCCAGTGCACTAACCACTATGCTACCGCGGCTAAGACTAAATAGATAAGACTACCACTAAAACAGACAAGACTACTACTACAACAAACAAGTCTACCAGTAATACAGATAAGTCTATCACCAATACAGACAAGACTACCACTAATACAGAGAAGATACCGCTAATTTAAACAAGACTACCATTAATACAGACAAGATACCGCTAATATAGACAAAAATACCACTAATACAGACAAGATACAGCTAATATAGACAAGACTACCACTAATACAGACTAGATTACCACCAAAAAGTCAAGACTACCACTAATTCAGACAAGATTACCAGTAACACAGACAAGACTACCACTAATACAGACAAGATTACCACTAATACAGACAAGACTAACATTATTACACACAAGACTACCATCATTACACACAAGACTACCATTAAAACAGACAAGACCACCACGAATACAGACTAGACTGTTCAGTTGCGATGATGGCCGAATATTTTGTAAGAGCGGAAACAAGACGAAGGGAAACAAATCAGGCTATGCATGATGAGTGTGTTTGTCTGTCTGTGGATCTGTTTTTAGGACGTGTACAGTTTATTATGGTAAGACCTTCCCATCTGAAACCGGAAGCAATATTGTTAAGTGACTGTTGGAACAAAAATACATGAATATTTGTCTCAGTTACGCCCTCGCACACAAGTACAAACACACACAAATATGCATATGTTTTTCCATGTATTTTTATCTGGCTGACACAACGTTCTCTATCGTTTCTCGTTCTCAAAACATGTCCGTATTAACGGTACACAGATCTAATTTGAACAGTGGTTATTCTTAGTTGACCACGAAATTCGTAATGAATCAGTAGGCCAATACCCTTTAGCTCCCCAAGGAACATAGGCCTTCAACAATCTTATTCCAAGTCCTCTTGTCGCTTGTCATGAGTTCAAGGTCGATCCATGTCTTCCTCCTCATTAGGGGTAGGAGTGGCTTAGAGGTTTGGCGAATTCCAGAGGTACCGGGTTCGATTCCCAGTAGAGGGAATATAGTTTATGGACATTTATTTTCAGAACCAGTGGTCATAATGATGACATACTCCCCCCTGGTCTCATGGGTAGTGAGATCGGATGCCTAGCCTTCTCGGATAAGGGCGAAAAAAATAGGAGGTCCCGTGTGCAAGTTTCGCACGTAAAAAATCCCACGGCAGTTGGAAATCGTAAAGAGTAGGTCATTAAGCCGCTGCCGTGGCAAAATTTAACAATTAGAAACCTACCCACCAAATATATTTATAGAATGTGTGATTCCTAAATCCCCACATTGCGATTCTCGCCGGTGCTACGGAGTTCGTACACTGTGCTGAGATCCTCCTTGTGTGATCTAAGGGAGGAGATCGGAGCACTGATGGAGTTGTCCGTGTGCAATGAAGATAGTCCATAAAAACCAAACCAAACCTCGTCATTGTTATTGCTGCCTCTAGTTTTCTTCTCCACGTGTTCAATGGCCGGCCTCAACTTCTCTTGCCCTTGGGATTCCAGACCAAGTAGTATCTGATAATGTTATCAACAGGTTTCTTCAATGTATAGTCCAATCCACCGCTACCGGTCTTATCATTTCTTGTGTCACTGGCTCTTGTCTGGTTCCTGTAATCAGTTCCACGTTGGTGACTTTGTACCATTCCTTACTTACTGACTTAGTCGTTTTTGTTTTTTTTTTGTGTGGAAGAGAGAGCGCCATATTATCTTATCGGCTGTTTTCCTCCTGGCCTGGTTCCATTTTAGTCCTCGTTCCTCCGGAGGTTGTCTAATGTTGTCCTCCCAGCGGACTCTGGGTCGTCCTGGAGGTCTGGATCCCTGGCTCTTAGTTTCGCATACTTGTCGTGGTAGGCGATCTTCTCCCATTCTGCAGACATGGTCAAACCATTGTGTAGCAAAATTATTATTTATGCCTCCCTTCCAGTCTGTGATAGCCCCGAAGTATTTAAAGTGGTTGACCTGCTCCAGGACCTGCTGTTCTGCCAGCTTAATCTAATGCTTTCTTTCCTGTCGTGATATCACCATGGTATTTGTTTTGGAGCTGCTGATAACCACCCCTCTCTTCTCCAGCTCTTCCTTCCAGACTTGTAGGTTGGATTGAAGATGTGCCTCTGATTTATACAATTCCAATTTCTTCTATTCTACGCAAGCACCCAGTTATGAACGCCTGTAGTATATTGGGTACTGTTTTTATTGTTCTCGGTGTGTCAGAGCCATACAGTAGAACTGAATTGGCATTTGAGTTGAAGATTATGATTGTATGAAATTCTTAACTTTATTCTATCACAATAGTGCAGCAACTGCATGATGGAATGCAGGCTAGAGTTCAGGAAAACGGTGAGCTATCAGAGCCTTTCCCCGTCTCAAATGGAGTTAAACAAGGGTGCGTACTTGCACCGACTCTGTTCAGTATCATGTTTTCTGCTATGCTGACTGATGCTTTTAGAGACGGGGACACAGGAATCGACATTAGTTATCGTATTGATGGAAAATTGTTTAACCTTAGGAGGCTTCAAGCAAAAACCAAGGTCAAATCACACACCATCAGAGATCTTCTGTTTGCTGATGATTGTGCCCTCAATGCTGGCTCAGAGGCTGATCTGCAGCATAGTGTAGATAGATTCTCCGAAGCCTGCGCCAACTTTGGGCTTACCATCAACACGAAGAAAACAGAAATCATGTACCAACCAGCTCCTGGCACAGTTTATACTGAGCCAGTCATCAAGGTTAATGGTGAGAAACTGAATGTTGTGAACAGATTCACATACCTTGGTAGCACACTATCCCAGAACATTGTCATTGATGATGAGGTGAACGCCAGGATCTCCAAAGCCAGCAGCACATTTGGCAGACTATACACCAACATTTGGCATCAAAGTGGCATTAGTCTACAGACAAAGCTGAAGGTGTTCAGAGCTGCGGTGCTTCCAGTGCTGCTATATGCATGTGAAACATGGACTGTATACAGGCGCCACGTAAAGAAGCTAAACCACTTCCATACAGTCTGTCTCAGGAAGATAATGAACATCAAATGGCAAGACAAGATCCCGGATACCGCCGTTCTTGACAGAGCTGGTATCCCTAGTATTGATACTATTCTGATGCAGTCACAAATTCGCTGGGCAGGTCATGTAGTCCGCATGCCAGACCATCGACTGCCAAAGATACTCTTTTATGGTGAGATGCAGAAGGGTAAACGCTCCCATGGTGGCCAAAAGAAGCGCTTCAAAGACACGTTAAAGACGTCATTGAAAACCTTTGACATAAACCCAGACACATGGGAAGCTGCTGCGCAAGACCGAACTGCTTGGCGCATATCTCTTCGTAAAGGTGCAGCAGCATGCGAATCATCCAGAAGAGCAGCAGCGGAACAGCGGAGACAAGCTAGAAAGGACCGTGAAATAAAACCTTCACATGAAGCAAACATTCCCTGCCCACACTGTCCAAGATCTTTCCAGGCCCGCATCGGGCTCTTCAGTCACCTTCGTACCCATAGACTAACCTAACATATTCTTAAATAATTGGATGAACAGAGTGGTCTTCATCACCCGTGATGGACGAACAACCATGATTGTATGAAATTCTTAACTTTATTCTAGAACCACATTTCTGTGGTATCCACACTCCGTTTATTTGGTCATTCCAAGTCTATGATTTCCTTCCATATGATATCAGTTTGTATAACGACATGTTTCTCACTTCCTTTGATAAGGATGTTTGCAGCTTTTCTGATGTTTATACTTTTTTTTTTCACTTCTCCACAGTGCTAACAGAAGAATGTAATTCTTTTTTTAAATCAGTAAATGAAAAACTGCCAGTACCTAAAAGAAATCAACCCAACATAGTAATAACATATCAAATGCTTCCCTTCCATATGATAGTGTCACTTAATGTAACACTCTTCAGCTCTCTGTCTAAATTGCACAGGGGTGGATTTTTCTCTGCTTTAATGTGTATTGTTTTACCTTTTTTTTTCCCCGCTGCTAAACATGATGGGGGTGGGGGTAGAAGAGGAGGAGGAAAAAAAGACTGCCGGTACCTGAACAGAAATCAACCCAGCACAGTAATAACACATCCGAATCTTGTGTAGCCATGTCGGGCTAATTACGCGTCTGATGATAAGTTACGCAGGCCGCACGTGACATCGATTGCGTGTCTCTTACTTGCTTTGATGTTCGATACTAAGGCAGTCGATGTCTAGATGTGTTTTCTTTAGAGACGCGGTTAAAAAAAAAAAACTGATGTATTTTCTTATTTGAGCGTCCGATTGGCAGAGTGGTTAGAGAGCGTGGTTTTGGAGCCGTCTTCTTCCTTTTGTCTTCCTCGTTCGTCCTGAAAAGGACGTTGGTTACGTTGTGTCTGTTGACACCGGAGCTGCGATATCTGCGCCTTTCGGCCGACACATCCGACTTCAGCACGGCATTTTTTGGGACTGGGTTTGCCTTCTCTCTTCGATCCCTACTCTCTCAGCCAGACTGCAGTGATGCAGCCTGTTTCCAGGACCACCACGTGAAGGTGGAGCAGGGTCTTGGTCAGCTCTGGTTCCCTGACCCTGACGCAAGCAGTCAAGCTATGGGTCGCTGACTGCATTCTCTATTGCTGCATCTTTGGGTCCCAGCTTTTGGAGCCAGTGTAACCGGGTTCGAAACTGATAGCGTCACACTCCAGCGTACGGAGCTGTAAATAGGTACCTGATTCTTTTTCTTGAGTTAGGGAAGGCAAAGGTAGTGATGAAGATAACCGGTCACCCTCACCTAGAAAAAGAAAGAATAGTACTTCTCCACCCTCAAGCATGTCGTACAAGGCGACTAACATGAGGCTGTCGTGGGGCTGGCAACATGATCATATAAAACAAATTGCTTCAGAAACCACAACATTAAGAGCATGTGAATGTTTGGTCCAGGCTTCCTGCGACGGCATCAGCTACAATGGTGGCTCCATGCTTCGTAAGGAACGATAAGGAAGATGATGATGATGAATCCACTTCCTTTTGACACATCACGATAAGAGGAAAGCTGGAGAATATTTTGACAATAGGAAAAGATGGAAGGAAAAAGAAGTCACCAACAGAATGGATAAACATCACCAAGAACAAGGAGTTGTGGAGAAGCATGATCACCGTAGTCAGTTGGCATGTACTTGAAGAAGAAGAACAAATCAAGAAGAGGAGGAAGAGGAAGAAGAAAAAGAGGGAGAAGAAGAAGATGATGAATAAGACGAGAAAGAAGAAAAAGAGGAGGAGAAAAAAAAGGGGAGGAAGAAGATTAAGAAGAAGAGGAGGAGGAAGAAGAAGAACTAGAAGAAGAAGAACTAGAACTAGAAGAAGAAGAACTAGAACTAGAAGAAGAAGAACTAGAACGAGAAGAACTAGAACAAGAAGAAGAACTAGAACAAGAACTAGAACTAGAAGAAGAAGAACTAGAACGAGAAAAGAAGAAAAAGAATCTTCACTAGCATCTACAACAACCAGAACCACATCAGACAGTTTACTTCTACTCAAACACCTGATGTGACCATGCTTATTTTCGTTATGATCCACTCTCCCCTCCTCTGCTATCCCCGTCCTCTCTTAATCAGATCAAGTTGAGGAGGAATAAAAAGGGAAGAGTAGAGGATCTATTTTTACCCCGAATCTCCCTAATGTTTGTCTCTATAACTAATGCTAGATAGACAACCTTTCTTGGCCCTGCCAGAAATCTCCTTATGCTTTGCTTATTGGATTTGGGCGCTCACTCGCGCTTGTTCGATTCTTTCTTTTTTCCCGTGACAGATACGAGGGAAGGTCGAGTTCCTAATTAAGTGTTGAATTGGGGTCCGTTTTTGCGTATCGAATGCGAAAACAGCAGCCTGCTTATCCCGTTGCCGGGGCAGTCATGTCGGCAGAAACATAATGTGCGACAATAGCTAAGAAGATATTGAAAACACAATCTTTGGGGGTCTGAACTCGCCAACGACTTCACGTCTTCATTACACTTCATTGCTTCAGTGGCAGATTCTTTTCGCGTGGTAAGAATTTTTATGTCCGACTTCTGTTCTTATTTTCCCCGTATTCCATATTTTTGTCTTTCCTCTCTGATCCTGTATAATTCGTCTGATCTTTTCATCATATCGCCACACTGTTCTTCTTTGGTCCACCCCCTGGCGATGGGAGCGAATCGTCACTATCCTCTCTGCCAACTGGGCACCACTTTCGAAAGGTCCTGGGTTCGATTTCCGGTAAGCCAAACACTTCTGTTGTTTTTCTGTTGTCTAGTCATCTACTGTTTTATTTCTCACGATAGCCTGAAACGTACATTTGTATATTATTTATTGTTTATTTACTGTTTGCAGGCCTCGGGTTTCCCCTCATTTGTTTATTTACCTTATTGTCAGCATAACGTATTTTTTAATGTTCCTTACGGAGTATGGTGTTATCAATGCAGTTGGTCCGTCTGCAGGAAGCCTGCTCCATAGCATTCATGTTCTCCTGTCACGGTGGTTTCTGAAGCATTTTTTTTTTTACACGTTGAAGATGCTGTAGCGAAATCTGTGAAACAATCGCTAAATTCAGTAAGATTTTACTCTTATGATAATAAATAAACCCGCCCGTGTGTGTTTGCCTATCGTCGCCTTAAACGCCAGTAGAGCGCTGAATTGTAGGCAGTAGTAATGCTTAGACAATGATCCCGCCGTCAAATATTATACGCTTTCCTAGTTTCGTCCTTGAGACTAACAATTAACTTGTGCCAGAACTGCGACGCCAAACTGCCGTTCTGAATTAACGTACGATTTTAACTTTAACGCCACCAATAGTAGCAATTCGGACATTTTCCAGAAGTGTAGAACGAAACTGCAGTAAGAATTAACGCAAATATTACCAACGCCTTGCAAAACCCCTCTTCGCTCGACCCGCCGTTCTATGTATATATCCACGCTGTTAGACGCGACACAGCCCAAAAAACACACACAGTCGTATTCGGGCTAAAAATTAACTATAAGGTTACATGCGGCCAACGCGTTGTCGAATTTTTGTGACGTACTACAAAAGCGCTGTTTCGTTCTGAATGAGAACGACAGTTAAGAAAAAAGAAAAAAATTACGATTTAACGTGGAGATTTTTGAAAATACAGTACGGATAGGGGCAGAAAAGGAGTATAGGAGTAGTGTCACGAGTTCGTGTTTACAGATTTGAATTGGCAAGATAGAAAAATATGTTATTTGAGGAAATGAAGAATAAAAACGATACTAGTTCTTCTTCTTCTTCTTGCGATCGCATCTTTGATGATTACACCGTCAGACGAGTTCTCATGATGAATTCGACTGTTGTTTGAAGTTCCTCTTTAACTCCATATAGCTTTGAGTTTAGTGTTGAGTCATTGGGCCAGTATATCTTTCTTAACTGGTCATACAGAGGACAGTCCTGTAGAACATGCTCAGCAGTTTGTTCGTTTAATCCACATGTGCACAGTGGTGAAGCAGACAATCGTAGCTTGTGCATGTGTTTATTCAGTTTGTTATGCCCTGTCCTGAGTCGAAAAATAGTTATCTGTCCCTGCCGGTCGAGAGTGTGATAGTCGTCTTTGGGTTGGTTCTGTTCTCTTCTGATAGTCTGGATAGCTCTCTTTTTCTCAAAGTATGTGACTTCATTATCTTCTTGTTCACATTCTCCTCCCTTTTTTGCAAGTTTATCTGCCTTTTCATTTCCGGGTACACCACAATGAGATGGTACCCACTGAAGTATGGTTCTCTTTTTGGCAGCTACCTTGTTTAGTTCATTTCTCAGATGCGGGAGTTTACCACCCTTGAGAGCTTGCAGGACAGACAGTGCATCTGTGAGGATGACTACCTGGTGGCAGTCAGAGTTGGTGTTATAAATCATATTTGCAGCTTGCTCTAGAGCTTGAACCTCAGCTGTATAGTTGGAACAGAATTTACCAGTGGGAATGTGCCTAGTCTCATAGTGGTTGTCAGGATATGAGATAAAGATACCGGCACCTCCATTCCTAACAGCATTAGTTGCTGATCCATCTGTATAGGCATGTATCCATGATTGATCGGGATAGCTTTCTTGGATCATACTCAATGTAGCAGTTCGTTTTTGCAGATCATTATACTCACATCCACTTGTGAGACCACTGACTGATGTATTAATTTGGAGGGCACTGCTGGCCTGCTCCCATGGTACAGGGTATAGGGTGGGCTTCAGTGGTGTTGTCTTCATGGATAGGTCTTCTTGATGCTGTCTTATAAGTCTTTTCCCCCGATGCACAAAGCTGCTACGCTTTAGACGTCCCAATGCCAGATCATCTAGTCTTGCCTTCATTGGGTGCATTGGCATACTGTTGTACTTTTCCATCTGGATCATGGTTTTTGTGTCTCTTCTATGGGACAATGTCTGTAATCCAGCAACCTTCTGCATCTCTGTTATTGGTGTAGTTTTCATGGCTCCTGTAATGAGCCTGAGAGCTTGATTTTGCACCTTGTCCAAAGACTGCAGATGTGAGTTAGCAGCTGATGACCATGCTGCTGAGCTAAACTCTAAGTGTGGTCTTATTACTCCATTATAAATCTTCTTTAGATTTCGTTCATTTGCTCCCCAGTTGGTACCGGCTAATTTTCTGAGTATGCCTAGTCGTCTTCGGGCCTTTCCTTCTGCATTTTCAATATGCTTATTCCATGTAAGTGTGACAGGGGCGCTAGGGGTAGCTCACACCCAAGACCCGTGCACTAAGAAAATTTATAAAGGATCGTTTGACAGGGGTTGCAATTATTGGTTGCTTGCAACCCTCTCAGCAGCAGACTTAACAATTCAAGCAACCCAAAGCCTTATGCAGATCAACATTTAATTCTACCGAACAGAACCGAACACCAAACAAACAATCCAACAAACACCCAGTCAGTGTTCATAGACTGTCTGAAAAATAATAAATAAAACAACGTCTAAGTGAACATCAATAGCATGGATAATAACACTTACCATACAGAAAACATGCGCCCACCTGACATCATCAACTATCTCACACACTCATGCGTGTCGCCCAATGCGACTAGTATGGTGTTGTGCATGAGGCTGGCAATCGCACCGGGTAACATAGGTTGCTACCGAAACCACAACTGCAAAAGCATCTGAATGCTCCATGCTGAGGTAAACCACACCGGTGGCCCCATGCTCCCTCAGGAGCGGAGAAGAGAAATATACATCTGGTACGCCCACGTGCTCTCACAAACCATTGTTCACACAACAATAATAATCAACTGGACATAAAATAATATTCTTCAATACATGTACAACAAATAATCTCAATAATGAGAATTAACTACTACCTCTCAACCGACCCACATCAATACTCGTGAAATACACTTAATTACTTTTACATTAAAGGATAAAATAAAATTACTCTTACATTAAAGAATAATATTCTTGGCTTTAACCAAAAACTGGAACTAAATACACCGCGTGTCGCTCGGCATAACATATTATAGGTTTACCACGCGGAGCGTGTTTAATTAGACTCGCTATCGCCGCCTTTTATCACCACGAGGCTACTATCTTGCGATCGTTAATCTTATCTAAATTTCCAGTGGAATAGCCTTTCTGAAGAATAAAATAATCGCTCTTAAACTCTCACATCTATCTATCTATCTATCTATCTATCTATCTATCTATCTATCTATCTATCTATCTATCTATCTATCTATCTATCTATCTATCTATCTATCTATCTATCTATCTATCTATCTATCTATCTATCTATCTATCTATCTATCTATCTATCTATCTATCTATCTATCTATCTATCTATCTATCTATCTATCTATCTATCTATCTATCTATCTATCTATCTATCTATCTATCTATCTATCTATCTATCTATCTATCTATCTATCTATCTATCTATCTATCTATCCCATTAAACATTAAAATAGCCACATCGATATAATTTCAGAATCCTAGAAAACTAATGCTAATTTAAATTAACTCACGTGCTCAAGGCATTTACAGCCTGGCTCTTGTGTGTCTTCTTAGTCTGTTCTCACTGGTCGGCTTTCTCAAACATAGACCGGTTTCGCCGCTTGCTACCCGTTTTTATAAGCCCTGGCCTAACCACTCAATTTACTGCGCGCTCGCGTATTAATCTGCGCCATACAGATAACACAGGCGATTATTGCTCCAGAATGCATGCAAACACAGATTTACACAACTAGAGCAAAATCACATATTCCCCGCCTGATTTTGTTGTCGTCTCGACAACTGCACTAAATCAGGCGCTTCAGTCGTATTCTCCAAATCTGGAGGATCACCTTTTCCTTCACTTCGTCTCAGGTCATTGCTGGTTACTCTAATGCTCGGACTCGCTCTGTCCATTCGTTGGATGATATATGGACCCCCTGTCATTGTGGGAGCACGAACTACAACGTACTCGTCTTCTGACCACATATCACGAATCTCGGATCTCTCAGCGTCGTGCATTCTCTTCTTCACCAATTCTCCGACCTGTAGTGGAGTAGAACACGACAGCTTGTCACATCTCTCTTTCCGGACTGCTGCAAAACTCTGCAACGGTGGCTCTGCTCTTACGTGCGCCCCTCGTAGCCTGGAAACGTGTCCTTCAACGAGTTTTAGATGAGTCTCCTCCTCTAAATGTCGACCACTTTTCCTGGCGCCCTTGTGGTGACAGTTGCCACGGCCATCTCTTGGCTTGCACTGTGACGGCAATGTAGATGTGTTGGTACGCTTAGAGAGGGCGCTCTTTGATGGGCAAACCGATATCAAATGGTCCGGGGACCTACAATGGAAACATCGCTTAGGAAGCGGGCCGTGGGGACACTTGGCTGCCATGTGGTTCGAAAGGTCTCCACAGTTGAAGCATCTTATTTTCCTAGGCTTCCTTGGTGCCCTGGGTCGCCTCCTGCTACCCTTACATCCCTGGCCGCCTTTGACTTTCTTCCCTGCAATAAGCACCTCACACTCCGGTCGACCACCAACCATCTTTATCTTTGAGCCATTCTGCTCCCCTTCTGTAACCTGACTCCCAGCCGCAGAGGGGTCTAGTTTAATGCCTGTGGACATCGATTCTGTACGTGGCCTAGTTCTCTGCATCTAAAACAACGAACTGTCCTGGTACGTCTCCCCTGCTCCTGAGACATCGCATCAATTTTAGCCTCTAATTGAGCCACCTGTGCTCTCAGCCGCTCTACTTCTGCGTTTAATGCATGCGTATCTGACACAGTCTCTGTTCTTGCCACTTCAACACTGGCAACACCAGCCCCCGAAGCTGCTTCGACACTGGCAACACCAGCCCCAGAAGTGGGCTCAGTCTCCAAAAACCGTAGGGCATAGTCCCTCACCGACGTGAACGATGCTGTAGGCTCCTTGAAGATCATTTCCTTTGCAAGCTTTCTTAGTAGGTCATCTCTCAGACAAGCAGCAAACTGGTCACGAAGAAAGGATGGCGCCAAAGGAGTGACGTTGTTCTGCTTTTGTGCCCTTACAGCACTTTCAAACACCTCGTGAATGCGATGGGAGAATTCCCAAAGAGACTCCCTTGCACCTTGCCGGGTAGAGTAGAACGCGGCCATTACTTCTGGGATACTCCGACGCTCCCCATACACCCTAAGAATGGAATGTAGCATTGCTTCTGGGTCACCGTCATCAGCCTGAATCCTCAGCTCCCTACGGACACTTGGGGTCACACTGTCAAGAATAACATCTGCCTGGTCCTCTTTACTCATCATCCCTACTCTCCAGGCAGCTCTCACCTCTCTGACATATTCCTCGGCCGTAGGACCCGTGCGCTCCCCAAAGCACCGCACCCTCTTGTGAGTAGGTACCACGATGTACTGCACTCGTTCTGGTTGACGATTTAGCCCTACTACAGGGTCATCCACCTCAGCCACATCTTCGTTATCAGTTCTACTAGCCTGGCAAAGGGGCGACCGACCCCAACCAGGCGCGTCCACGGGTGGCGGATAGTGGAACGACCTCCAGATATGGTGTGTCAGCTGCGAATTAAGTCAGCATTGCTGGACGAATAAGCAGTCGCGGACCAAACGGCGATGTCCTCCCAGCAGGACAGGGAGGGGTAACAGGTGGCACTGATACCCCCACTGAAATCCCCCATATGTCCTATGACGGGTGCACCAAGCGAGTAAGAGCCGCTATAAGCTCTAGCCACGGGGAAGGTAAACCTCGGTAAACAAACCAACCTGCTGCCTTGCAGCTACCACCGGGAGATGGAAAGGCTATGGGAGACAACCCTGAACAACAAACACAACCCGGCCTGCCGAAGACGGAGTGTGTTAGCTACGGCGCAGACACCGGGAAAAATTAGGACACACACGCTTTTGCGGTATGGAGTCATGCGACAATCTCGACTTACGTCATGGCGTCGCTCCTATCAGCTACAACCGGGGAGGAGCGGAGCCGGGCCCCTAGCCTCGAAAGGGCCCACCCAAGCAACCGGTGCCTTTGCCAACCAAATGGTCGGGGGAAGGCAAAGTAGAGCAACTGACCAACCAACCCACTATCTTACAGTGGCTCAATGGAATGCAGAAGGAGTGAGGAACAAGAAACCGGAGTTACAAGAATTCCTCAGGGAAAATAACATTGATATAATCTGCATCCAAGAAACTCACCTAAAAGATACCCAACGATTCTTTGTACGTGGATACCAATCCTTCCGCCAAGACAGGGCAAAAAGAACTAAGGGAGGAATCCTCACACTGATTAAAACCTCAATCCCAGCAGTAGAGACACACAGATCTGGTGAGGACGAACTTGAATACATAACAGTCCAACTACTGCTGCCCAGTGGAGACTTAATGATCACAAACTGCTACAGTCCTCCAACCACAACTCTGGAGCTACACAAAGTGAAGCTTGCAGCATCGAGACACCTCATTATGGGTGACTTCAATAGCCACTCACCCAGCTGGGGCTATAACGCAACAGATCCAAGAGGAGAAGAGGTGGAAGATTGGATGGTAGAGAAGAAGGACTCAAGCAAGCTATGGAATCTGACAAGAGTGCTAAATGAAGAAACAACAACCAGCTACTGTAAGACTGTCATCAAGGAAAATGAAAAATACCACACAGGAAAGATGGCAGCAAACATCCTGGCAGATTTCTACAAGGAAGAAAGCACCACATCACTTTCACATGCACGGATCCAAGAAGTACGTAAGGAAGTAAAAGAAAAACTGAAGCACCAAAACCCAGATATCTGCATGAAGTCACCCCTTACTATGAGAGAACTCAGTGCTGCCATAACAAAACTAAAGAACAGAAAAGCTCCAGGAAAAGATGGCATCACAAATGATATGATCAAGAACCTTGGACCTGTAGCAAGGCACAAGCTCCTCCTAATCTTCAATCAGTCATGGAGTACTGGAAAATTTCCAGATCAATGGCGAGAAGCAATCATTGTTCCCATCAGAAAGAAACAAAAGGAGAAAACAAGCAAGTCCAGCTACCGACCAGTTAGCCTACTGAGCTGTCTGGGTAAGGTAATGGAAAGAATGGTGAACTCAAGATTACTGAAACATCTGGAAAAAAACCATCTGCTTGATAACACACAGTCAGCATTTAGGAAAAATCGCAGCACCGAAGACCAACTAGTATATCTAGCCCAGGAAGTAGAAAATGCCTTTCAGGAGAAAAAGAAAGTACTGGCGGTTTTTGTAGACTTGACAAAAGCCTTTGATAAGGTATGGAAAGAAGGACTCCTCCTTAAGATGCTCAACAGCAAAATTGAAGGGAGAATGTTCAACTGGATACGGGACTTTCTTCGATACCGCACAGCAAGAGTAAAACTTGACGGGAAACTGAGCCATCGCGTCACTCTACAACAGGGTGTGCCACAAGGAGGAGTTATCTCCCCCACACTTTTTATCATATATATAAATGATATTGCAGAGAAATTGTCCGGGCATATCTCCAGGGCTCTTCATGCTGACGATTTTGCTGTCTGGTGTGCTGCTGAACATTTGCCTTCTGCGAAGTTCAGGATGCAAGAAGCGCTAAATACCATCGGTAAATGGGCATCAGATTGGGGAGTACAGATAAACCTCTCCAAGACAGTAGCAACCTGCTTCTCTCTGTCAAATCGCCGAGAAACGATCAAACTGCAGCTAAATGGAAGTGAACTTCCAATCGAGGAAAACCCAACATACCTAGGAGTCAAGTTGGATAAGAGACTCACCTGGAAGCCGCACATAAAAGCAGTAGAACAGAGAGCAATACGAAAGCTCTCTATTATGAAGAAACTGGCTGGCACAAGTTGGGGGGCAAATACCAACATACTTAAAAAAGTCTATACAGGCACAGTCAGACCTGTACTTGAATATGGCATGTCAGCCTGGGCCACAGCATCTAAAACAAACACAGAATGTCTAGGGAAAGTGCAAAATTCAGGCCTTAGACTAATCACTGGAGGGATGAAGACTTCTCCAATCCAGGCAATGGAGCGATACACCAACATCCGCTCTCTTGATGACAGACGTGAGGAAAGAGGTATTCACTCACAGTGAGAAGCTTCTACGAATGCCAAGTCATCCAATGCATGCCAAACTCCATAGTGTGACAAAGAACAGGCTGAAAAGAACCAGCTTCCTAAACATCTCCAAACATCTGCATCGATGCCATGAAGACCTCCTCCCAAATCGATCTACTGAGATGGAAATGTTAATTGATTACGAGGAGCCAGACGACTGCCATGGAAATATATCTATCATCACAGAAGTCCCTGAAATAAAAAAGAAAGGCTACCTGACCCCTCAACAACTAAAAACTTTTGGCTCAAGAAATGATTGAAGAAAAGTACAACCCGAAGGAGTGGACACATGTATACACAGATGGATCTGCTGAGGGGGCAGTAAAGAACGGTGGAGGAGGCATTTTTATAAGACTCCTAAATGGAAAGATCATCCGAAAGGCCTTCCCAACTGGAAAGATCTCCTCCAATTTTAGGGCAGAAGCTATGGCACTACTGCAAGCCCTGAAAATCCTCACCAGACCTGAACAGCAGCCACAAGCTAAGATAGTAATCTTCACAGACTGTAGATCATTACTTGAATCAATACAAAACACCAGAAATGATAACATGATGAATGAGATCAGATCTGAGCTTAACATCATCCAAAGGTCATCAACCATTGCCCTTCAGTGGTTACCTGCCCATTGTGGAATCGCTGGTAATGAGAAAGCAGATGCTCTATCAAGAAGTGGCAGTAAAATGGAACAATACAGCCACCCATTGCCCTATCGGGAAGCAAAAACCATCATCCACAACAAGTACAAAAATCAGTGGAAGGAGGAAGGGAATATATACAGCAGAGATGACCCAATCCACTACCTAAACAGACACCAACAGAGGACAATTTTCCGCCTGAGAACTGGTCACTGCAGATTACTTGGACATCTCTATCGCCTCAAGATATCCCATACGAATGAATGCCCATGTGGAACTGATATCCAGACTCCAGAACACATTCTCCAGAACTGTCCAACCCATGATAAATTGCGACGTGCGACCTGGCCAAAAGGTGATGAGCTCCAGCAGAAGCTATGGGGCTGCCGCGCCGACCTGGAAAAGACTGTGGACTTCGTCCTGGCGACAGGTCTGCAGATTTAGCATGACTACAAACCGAACGCAGAAGAAGAAGAAGAAGTTCTACTAGCAGCGCGTGTGTTGCGTGCCGCCATCTTGTTGCTAGTAGAGTTGACTAGAAATCTTGACAAACTGGATGATCCCGTCCCTCGCCTTGCACTGAACTGGGTGTTCTACTGTTTCGGCTGTTGCTGCTCTGATTGCTGAAGAGTTGCTTCACTGCGTGCTGTCTGTCAATCCTGTCGACGACGCCACTTGTGACAGGGGCGCTAGGGGTACCTCACACCCAAGACCCGTGCACTAAGAAAATTTATAAAGGATCGTTTGACAGGGGTTGCAATTATTGGTTGCTTGCAACCCTCTCAGCAGCAGACTTAACAATTCAAGCAACCCAAAGCCTTATGCAGATCAACATTTAATTCTACCGAACAGAACCGAACACCAAACAAACAATCCAACAAACACCCAGTCAGTGTTCATAGACTGTCTGAAAAATAATAAATAAAACAGCGTCTAAGTGAACATCAATAGCATGGATAATAACACTTACCATACAGAAAACATGCGCCCACCTGATATCATCAACTATCTCACACACTCATGCGTGTCGTCCAATGCGACTAGTATGGTGTTGTGCATGAGGCTGGCAATCGCACCGGGTAACATAGGTTGCTACCGAAACCACTACTGCAAAAGCATCTGAATGCTCCATGCTGAGGTAAACCACACCGGTGGCCCCATGCTCCCTCAGGAGCGGAGAAGAGAAATATACATCTGGGTGAAGTGAGCCCACGTGCTCTCACAAACCAATTACCTGTTCACACAACCAATTAATAATAATCAACTGGACATAAAATAATATTCTTCAACTACAACACTACAACAAATTACCTTCCCAATAATAAGGAGTAAACCACCACCTCGACAACTGATCCATCTCAAATATTCGTATAATGGCCCTCTGAACCGCATGGTCACCGTTAAGTGACGAGTTCTGTTGGTGCCTGGTAACAAGCGTGTCGTATATGACCACTGGTGCGACTGGAATCTCATCACATGAAACACCTCGTTACCGAAAACAACCACTGCAAAGCATAAAAATGCTTCTTGTCTTGCTTGTGAGTAGACACCAGCCACATTGGTGTTTCCATGCTCCGCCGGGAGCAACCAGAGAAACACATGTCTCAACAAAGGAGTGGCCTCGCGCTCTCCAGAAATCTAAATACATATTCTCACCTCACAGTAACCCATTAAATATAAACAGTAGAATAATCAATAAACGTGAAATACACTAAATTACTCTTACATTAAAGATGGCAAAAAATATAATTTTAACTCTTGACTTTAACAAAACTGGAATTAACACGAAAAACTATCTCTTCTTTACTGGGGAAAATTACAGTTACACTTTCACCCACGTGTCGATTCACACGAGTCTAAAAAACTGCGTAAATTAAGTGATACTAAGCGAGGTTTAACATGTTGACTTGCTTGCGCCGCTTTTATACATCACCACGTGGGCCATCCTTGATATTTGCTAACAGTCCAATATCATCTAAATTCCAAGTAATAGATCGCTTTCTCTGTCCAGTTTCATGTATAAATAACTCTCTCCTACTAAATTTGCCTTTCTTGGGTCTGATGACTGACATAATTTTGCTCTTAAACTCTCACATCTTGATTTGGGCCTGTGCGATGCCTAATGAAAATCCGATCAAGAACATTATTTCCTCACTCATGAATCTATCATTCGAGACTAAATTCATAATTGTCTTGGAAAAAACGTCTACATTTTTCCTTGGGAAACACATCTATCTATTTATTTCACTAAACATGGGGCAAATAAGGGGACATCGGTATTGAAACAATTTCGGAATTATATAAAACTAATATGCTAATTTAAATTAACTCACGTGTCCATGTCTTTGTGTTCTTCTGTTGTGGTTACACAGGGTCGCCTCGTTTCCGTACACTTCTCTCGTCTGGGCTGATAATTAAAAAGGGCCCGCTGCTGAGTTATCGAATTCTTTATATAGGGCCCTATGGCAAGAATCAACTCACTTTCGACTGCGCGCTGGGGTATTAATCTTGGCTACTTAAATATCACACCGCGATTATCGCTTTAGGATTAAGCGAAAACAACAATTCACACGCGATTTATCGCTTTAGAATAGCGAAAACGACAAATAAGACCTACAGCTATTTAATATAACTCACGAATATCAAAAAATCTGATGACTCACAAACTATACACCACAATTAATTTCGCCCCCCCTCGGCATAGTGGAATGACCTTCTTCATCAATATTCCTTATCTCGTTCAGAATTTTTACATACTAGCGTGCTACGCCGCACTTCTAAAGGGAATGGGCGATAAATCTGAGCCTAGGAAAATAGGTGGGGGCCGGGCGTCTCCCTTTTTCGGCCCCATCACAGTAAACATCCCAAGGTTACTAAAATTTGTGCGTTTGGAATCCCCTTGAAACACTCCCATGGGACGCGGGCAAATAAAACCCCCTATCGTGATTACATAAGCAATGCGAAGGGGAATTGTTTCATATCTGTGTATTGTAATTATTTCATATTTGATTCATGTAAAAGAATGTACACAACGCACGCCCAGAAATGGAAGTAGCGAACCCTCAATCGGTTTCAAACCCATCCAGAACGTCCCTAGAAATCTTTAAAACGCCCCCCAATGGGGGCGGTACCGCCCCACGTTCAGATAAACCTGATGATAGATTACAATTTTTTTTTTTCCCCCAACAGTGGGGAGACATCAAGGGTAGGGATCGAATAAATTCATCCAAATCAGATAATCTGTCCACTATGTGACACTCCAAGGGGAGATCCAATCTACCAAAAGCCTGTAATATCCTTTAAAATTAATAAGCTAAGTCCATAATAATGCATATACAACACCAAAATAAGATCCGTTATACTAGGGAATAATAACCATCAACAGATGATATATACTTGTAATAGATTCCCCGGTACATGAACTAATCAATATAAATGATATGAATGTATGAAGCTCTCTATGGACCCACTCGGCTAGTGCATTTTTACCAAAAACAAAAACGACGCTTTTATCAAAAGAAAGACTTATGCCCTATAGGCTGCTTTTTATTGCGACGGGTTTGGTTTTCCGGGGACCCAAAAGTTTTTGGATGGAGTTGCCGTGGTCTGGTTTAGTTACAATCTTTAAATAACAAAGAAAACAGTGAAAAATCCCATTTTACGAGAGATAGAAATAACGGGAGCCCAACACCACCCATTTTCACATGACCAATTTCCAATATTCCTGTGACGGGAAATGGACGAAACCATCTACTCGATCTTTGGTTCTCTCCGGCAGTATCGGTAACATATTGTTGGTACTGATTTTTATTTATGTGCTGTCCAATAATCGCACTTTTTTCCTTTCTTTCTTTCTTTCTATTCTTTATTCTTCTGCTAAGTAGCAGATATTTTGATTTTTATGCAAATCATCCTGTAGGGGATATAAATAATCACATATTTGCCATGACGGGTTTACCCAGATTTGTGGTTATAGGCGTGAACAAGATAACACGTACATCGGCCTGCGCTGTACGGCTTAAATGCACCGCTAGACGTGGGGAGTTTGCCGTAATTTTCAAAACGACAGGATAACGAGATTACTTGTCTGATGTGACACATGTGGGCCAGACAAGTGTGATTATAATCGCTGTCGGTCACTTGGTTAAAATTAAATCATGGATTTATTACAATTTTAGGCAATATGATTACTACAAATGGTGTTTGTGAGAGTGTATGCAAGGCATCAGATGTCCCATTATATGGTAAATAACGTGACCTTTGCAGGCCACGCACCTTATTTACACGTGGTACTATTGATTGAAATATCACAGCCTATCCTGCATGATTTGAAAATGATTGGGATCCTTTCAGAATTAGATTCATAACAACATTGAGGAGAATATAGGCTGACCATTTTCGCAGTCCCTATTTTCACTGTGATTTGCACGCTCGCCAAAAACAACCTCAGACCTCGCCAGAGTGAAGACTAGATTCCGTTAAATTTCCTATTTGTTAACCGGACCTATTATTGCGAGAACCAGAGAAGACTTTAAAAGCACAGGAAATCTCTTTCAAAATTTTGAATAAGGAAAAACCGGGACCTAAAATTTCTGAAGAAACACGATAGTCAGAAAGGGAAATCTATGGTCAAAATTTAAAAGACATCCCAGACGCATGGTAAACAAAACCTATTTCGTCCTATTTTTATTCATCTGAGCAAACCAAATTCTGTAGCCAAGGATTGGCGTAAGTTGTTTTTGATTTACAGTTTTATATTTTATTACTAACATGTGAACTAACAACATATACTGTATATAATACCAAGTGAAGTTTAATGTGATGAAACTCGCTATTGGATGTCAAAGTTCCTTTGAGGCTGGCAAACCTCAGTATCTAGGAATGATGATTCATGAAACCACCACTGCACGGCTGGCTGGTGATTGCTTTTAATGAGGATTCGTAAAGAGGCACAAAAAGCATAAAGTAGTTCCCAGGGTTCCCTAATGGAGCTGAGGAGAGGGGAAAGATGGAAAGAAATGATGTTACATTTTAAGAATAAATACTTTACATTTTCAAAGCAGTGTAAAATGACCCAATAACCATATTCACTTTAAAAATTAATGTAAGTTTTCAAGCCTTTTAAAACCAGAGTAAATGTCTGTGTAAAAATATTCATTTTTAAAATTAATAGAAAATTTCAAAAATTTAACCATAAAGTGTAAAATATAAATGAAACATAAATGAATTTATATTGTGAACACTTTTCAAACAGTGGAGATGTAAAATGTTTTAATATATTAAATCCTGTACGATTTAACCTTTTTCATTTAAATGTTAAATGTAAAGCTAAAGCTATTCAGTTTAAAATGTAGAAGAAGTTTTTATCCCGAGGGATTAAATTTAATTCTCATCGAAGGTAAAATCAGACATGGGATGGTAGGAGTAAGAAGAGGGTGCACATAAATGTTGTCGAAAAAACGCCATACTCAGAAGAACGTT